>CM031239.1:817629031-817664031 GCA_018340775.1 Taxus wallichiana var. yunnanensis
GTTGTCGCGTTCAGATTACGTATTGCTAAATGTCACAGGGACTCTCTTTGATAACATTGTATCCTTGACAAGGAAAGTTAAGAGGAAATTGCAACTTCCCTACTAGAATAAATAAGAGGGGATATTTTATTAGGGATGCTTTACTTGAAGTAAATGGCTTTAATAAATCCCACCTATTGGAATAATGTCCAAAATGAAAGATCTTTGCGGGAAGACTACCGCAGAGATTGAATACATTGATTCCAACATTTTTGTAAGTCTATTGATATCAAAGGGAATGAATATTCTGGAAGTATTTTTAAGCGAGGACAATTTAATTGATCAATCCCAGTGAATTTTCCTCTGTAGTGATTGATCCCAATTCAAATGTTTTAGATAATACCTTACAAGTGTGGAGAAGCGACTAACCAAGCTATGGAAAAAATTGGAGTTAAGTACTATTTTTGCAGAGAAGAACCATGAAGCGATTTTTATCAATGGGCTGATCTATGTTTGAATAATGAATTTTAGAGTTCAATTGAAGATGAGAGAGATTTTGGTACCTTGTCCTTTATAAAGTCAAAAATATGAAACAAGCTTGTGTAATTAAAATTGGGAAAACTATGCCAAGAATTTACACATCCCAGATCTGAAGGGAATAGTTTTCCTTATGACATGGCTTTGACAATATAGAAGTTGATTAATGAAAGGAGAGAGGATAATGCTGATGCCACTTAATCTCCCAGCCTTACTGACTTCTAATAGATATGGGAATTCTTTTGTTCATCGCATTTCTGGTAAGGAAGATCGACAGTACTCCATGTTGTTAGAAAACAAAAATAATGGGGAGTTTGGTTTCTGCGAGATAAGGCTCCAAGGCCTTTTCAAACTTAAGCCCATTTGTGTACACTTATACTCAGACATAGGCTGAAAGTCAGTAGTAGCTCTGTACGTATGTTGATTTCATTTTGGTGAAAGCATAATCTGATACCTCGTAGAGGTTTCCATTAATGCTTGCGTGTCTTTTAGTAGTTTTTAGGTTCTACTTGTGAAAAGAGGTCACTTGAGAAAGGTCGTATAGGGAAAAGTATGTGAATAATGACCCTAACAAATATTGAAGCGCTATCGCTCAGATAAAGAAATTATCATAGTCACCGATGCTGCTTTTGGTATGATTAAATTGATAAATTTATTTCTACTTAATAATGCATTAAAATAAATAAAGGAGGTAAGGGAGAAGACCCAAATGGGGTCCAATTTTCAAGAACTTAAATTTTCAAACAAATAGCATTGGTAGAGTTTCAACAACTCATGGGCGTCAAGAAAATCCACTGTGAATTGAATAGAGGAAGGTTCATTGCAAGACCCCCTCAAAACTGTTATTATAGATAATTGGCGTGAAATGTTAGAAAAAAGGTATTACCGCATTGTTGGTGAATCCCCCTAGGAAAGTAGGGTTTTGGGATGGTGGTGAATAAGAATGTAGTTTTCCAAAGTTTTAATATATTTGCATATATGGCCATATTCACAGATTTAGTCAGCATCTATAATTTATTACTGTATGGGAAAGCTTGACATCATCTTGCAGCCGTGTGTTGTATAGCCGATATGTTCCACTTTCTGATTGACATGATGTGATCACCCATCTTAGTTGCACCATCACATTAGCCGGATGCCAATAAACACCATATCCCCTTGTTGTCAGGAGTGGAGATGTGACAACTTACTGACTTATCACGTGATCTTACACACATGACTGCATCGGGCGTCTTTGGAGTACTTAGGTTTTAAATCTAATAACATGTCACATCATTTCTAGAATCTGTGGATGATGCCACAATGCTCGGCGTTAGCCAATGACCTGCAAATGAGTGATATTAAATGACACATTATAGTGTTGTGCCACGGTATTCCATTTATTTTTCCACAGGTAGCATTACCACGTATTTGTCGGATGTTACCGGTTTACGTGTTTTACACCCGGTCTTGACCATTGGGCCCGTTCATTACTATATGCTGCCATCCCCATTCAGATTCAGGAAGGATCCTCGTTTTCAGAAATTTTTATCTATGATCTTCTCGAAAATCAGTCGAGCGATGACCGGATGCATTACGTGAGAAAAATTGAGGAGTTTTCAGATGGTATCTTGTTTCACGCTTATGAAAGCATATAGCACATATACGAAGATATAGTCCCACTTTGAAATTTTTGGCCAACTGGAAAAAATATGGACTGCATGCAGGTGACATGGACATGTACACATCCACTTAAGAGTGGACCAACCGAGAATGCTGACAAGTGGCATAGTGGTATGAATAAAAGAATTTAGTTTGTGACATCGGTCTTGAACACTCATTGAGAGATGAGTGGGCCCCACTATTTGTTGGTTGGGGGCCATCGGCTTTAGAGTCAACGCACTCTTTTGCTGAGAGTTTCCTTTTCTCACGATCTTCGCTATTACTATTGTTGAGGTTTTTGTATATATATTCTCATGATTGTATTAATAGGGATAATGTGGGATAATATGTTGTGAGATTCTAAACATTTTTGCATTACATTGGCTCGATGGACATCTGACATGGCGATTCGAGCCAGCTCCGGCTGAATAGAGTCATTCTACCTATCTCATAGCTTAACCTCCATCTCACCTCTTATCTTCCACCACTGTGATCTACCTTATCTCCTCTACTTCCTCGATAAACCACTTATCTCCTCCACCCGACAGGTCCAACGCTTGCCTGACACATGGCCTTGCTAAACTCCACCGCGACCAAACTTAGCCCATTTATCAACCAACACACAATGTATCATGTGGGCAAAAAGCATTCTATTAGTTTATTTTTACTCATTTTACACCACCCACATTTAAATACCTACCTCATCCCTTGTCACACGATAGCATGTGTGGGATAAGTCCCTACACCGCCGTGACACTCCGTCAAGCACTTAAGGAGGCTTGAAATCGGGTGGGTGTGGTAAAGGATAAGGACACATGGCCATTCGCCCCTTATGATGTAAAACTTTATCAAAGGGGGAGTTATATGCTCTTTATCGTCAGAAGGCTAATTGGCAGTAACGATTGTGTATGTTGAAAGCTTATTATGCCAGGTTGAGGACAAAATTGGGAAAATTCCAAAGCGGACTAGGCATAATTTCTGTAGAAGGAATATTGTATTGCCCGATGGAAAAGATCGGATATGTCTTTTGAACCATTTTACAGTGTATTAATACATTATTTGAATAGATTGGTCACATTTGCCATAGGATGCTGAGATGTAGGCTCTAACGTTGAACTCCATTATCAATTGTGGTGACTTTATTTCTCTTTTTAGTTTGGTTTTCTATGTTTGATTACGGTACATGTATTTTAAAAATAATTAAAAATAAAATGTAAATGTCAAAATTACTCCATAAAATCATCGTTTAAAAAAATGGGTGAATATTACATTTTGCTTTACATGATTTTAGGATTAGATTCATTTGTTCCATTTTGTACTTGCTGAGAGTTTCTTTGGACTATATTTTTCTGATATCTCTGCTGATTTCCAAATGGTATGTTCTGATCCACATCTGACATTATTATCCACACCAAAACGATTCTTCCCAAAGTGACTTACGTGCAGTCACTAATACAGTATCTGCTATTACTTGCCTTTACTTTTTCAAAAGATAAAGAATCATGTGAAACGAAAAAAAATCAATTAGCGCTCTCTTTTGTTTCACATAAACCTATGTTATCCTGATTACTGAGCTGTTGGAAGACCAGAAATTTAAGATCAATCTACGCTGGTTGGAAAGGAGGTAGGGTTCAAATGGAATATTGTACATGCCTTAATATGAGACAAACACCAAGTTATTAGAAAATTTAATGCATACGTATAATAGTTTGATTTCTCTTTCCCCAAGTTACATTTACCACTTCACTAATTTATCGTCGAGAATAACCCTTGATGATATTGATCATCGGCATTACTCATCGAAAATGCATTTCTGTATCATGAAAATCATTCTACACGATGGGAAAAAAAAATTAGATTCTCATTACAATCTTTCTATTGAGGTTGAGGAGTTAATAATCCACTCGAAAAGAGGATTAGCACTCAATCGATCAAAGACCCCTTTCTCTTGCTGACCATGGTGAAATTTTCCGGACCCGTCATTTCTGAGAAGATGCAACGACTTTCATGTAGTGGGTAGTACGCTACTGCCTTCTCGAACCCTTTCCGAGTGTTAATTCGATTGGTGGTCATATCTTCCGGCCAGGAGTTAAGTTTGACCTTGTGTGAAGCCATTTATGAATCTAGTACTGATTATTTCTTCTTCTTATTTTATTCTTGCTTTCTCTATTATTACTGGTTTTCACGAATTGGGAAGTCTAATAGATATTCAGCTATTGCATGAGTAGAAGATTGAGAAAATGCCTGCAATGTACTATGGATCGACAATTAGTGAGAATTTTGTTTTTAAAGCATTTTATCTTGATTCTTTTCATAAAAATAATCATTTTTAAATCAATTCTGAAAAACATATAATTTGTTTTTCCAGCAGTGAAAATGGCGAAGCAATGAATCAACATGTTGCGTTGGTTTGCGGACATAATCCTCTTTTGGGCCTAAAGCGATGTTGGTGATAACGTTGCGATTGATGTCACCATGGTGTTAACGTACTTCATGACTTCAGCTGCGGCAACTGACATAAGTAGAAGAAAATGCATGCGCGGTTCATTTTGATCATCCTACTGACTATGAAAAAAATGCATACTTAGGACAAGTCGAGGTTTTAATTAATCCAAAATGCACATGATCGTGTTAATTTTGATTAATTTTTAATGAGACTAATGATAATCAGAGTCTTGAAAATGACATATGACATTTTCCTAATGTGCGATCACGTCACCGGAACATCACCCATGGTATCTAATGCTCGAGAACATTGCTTGCGTTCCAAAGAAATAGGAGATTCGAGTCTGCAAAAGTTCTTTTCCCTTCAGTTCGAGTGTGAATAAATCATAGATTTAAATTTTATTTATATCGAGGAGTCTTGGTTTTAGGATTGTATCGATAAATTTAGCGCTTGGTTTTCACTTAAAATTAGGACTTGCAATGCCACCACCTCCCTTCCGACCATGGTGTCTGATATATCTATTATGGAAAACAACAACATTCACCTGCTTGTAAAAAGTCCATATTGATTTCATTCTTTTTATGTTCTTAGTGTTCTCTTGTTTGACTTCGTAAATCTGACATATTGATATTGTTAAGTAATTGATGCTCCACATAATTTTGCTGACCTCAATCTCCATGTTCGAAACCATGGCCACCCCTTCTACTCGGTTCTTAAGAGTACACCACACATCTCCCCTTCCCACGCCATGGGAGGAAAGAGGATAGTGTTCCCTAGAACAAGCGAGGGCCTTATGATTATACCACTTTATGGTTCCCGACTTTTAGATTGGAGGTGACATGAAAAGTGCGAGGAGGAAATATGTTTTAAATTATATATATAACTATATATGGATGAGGAGTATATTGGCTTTGACATCCTTTACAACATGGCAGCGATAGGAAACACATATTCATTTATGATGATTTTATTCAATCTCCACTGAAAAGGAGTAGTCGTGCACCCATGACAACGAAACCACTTTAGATCCTCCTTCACCCGTTGGGGAGAAAATTTGGATGATGATGGAAAAAAAAATCGGTTCACATTCTTGTGGTTGGTAATTATCTGACCCTTGTGATGGAAAATAGTGTGCACAGTATTGAAGGAATTGAGGATATGGGAGATCAAAGTGAGTAAACTCACGTCGAATAAATTAATGAATGATATCATAATTTCTCATGGGAGCAAAATTTTTCATTATGATAAAAAATGAGACCGATTAAGATTGAATTTTACTTGCTCGAAGCACAATCTTGTAATATTGTCTGTAACAATAGATTATAATAATGATAATGTTTTAAATATAATGCTTAATAGATTGGAAAATTTAAGCGAAACACGAATCATATTCTGATAAGTGGAATAGAGATAAAAAAACTTGTCACTTATTATTGCAAATGTGGAGAAAGACTTGGCCTTAGTAAGTACTTAATATTTTGAAGATTATATTTTATACTTGTTATAGTTTATCTAATTTCTAACTATGGGATTTTTATGCGGTCAAATATCAAACATTAAAAGGCTGAAGTGCGAAGTGTAAGATGGGCACCTTAAAGTAAGAGAAAATTAATACGAGGATAAATAGTCTTGAGAAACATGTATTGTTAAACAAGTAGAACAAACTACATTGAGGAAGAGTTATAAAGGAGCATGGTTGGAACCACGATATTTTGTTGAAGAAAAAAATGATGATGATCTACTCTCTTTTCGGCGCCAGAGATCTGACTAGCGAGATGGGCGAAATCTTGAAAATATTAATACTCTGCGAATGAATTGTAAGTCGAGTCGGTGTTATTAAAGATAGTAAAAATGTTAATGTTGTAGAAGTTTCTCAGGACGAGGGATCCAAATAGAAGATAAACTATTAATGTAAATCATTTGTATTTTGAAATGCAAACATCATCTTATTTTTAAAACATATACTGATTGATGAATACACATGGATTCTGATTTGGTTTCTTGGATGGACTCAATATTGAAAACTTGGATGTACATTATACTCTTCAATGTTGATAGTTGATTCTTAATGTATAGATAGATTATATATATATAGTGTATTTTCAAATTGGCTAAATTAAATACAGAAAACATTATCTCTAGACTCCTATGTATTTTATTAATCCCAAAATCTTGATGGATATATGGATAATAATATATTTTTGAACATGTGAGGATATGATATTGAGAAATATATTTGTGAACATGTGAGGATTTGATATTGAGAAATTGTTGTGAACATACTTTCCTAAGTAATGTAATTAAATTTTTTACATCATCGATTTGCCGCAACCTAGTTACTAATTGTTATTTCAGCTATTTATATAAAAACATAGAAGTGATTTAAAATTTCCAAACATTATATAAAAATATATATGTAAAAGGAAAAATAAAGTAAATGATAGTCACACACACACACTATATATATATATATATATATATATATATATATATATATATATATATATATATATATATATATATATATAATATATATATATATATTTCACGAAAAAGGACAATGCTCAAATGTTTGGTATTTGAAACAACCATATCCTTAATGGTTCTTCATCACTTATTTTATCTTTTGTATGATCAAAATAGATCCACACATAGAGTCAAGCCAATTTCAACATAATCGAGTCTCCATAGAGTTGTTATTTGATTGTGACTCTCACAGCTTGCTGACAGATGTCGAAGTAGCTAATGTTATTTCATATGGAAATGTGTCCACTCCATATCTTGAAACATACAATCTCAAACAAGTTTCCAGATTTTTCCGATGCATTATGAAGTTTTGATTTAACAAATGTTAATGCACATTTAGAACCTTTCATCTTGACGAGGTACCAGAATCGATGCTCTGTATGAGTTCATATACAATTTAAGTACACTTATAGTTTCCCTCATTAATGCTGCACTTGTTAGTGTAAATCTCGGACACCCCCTAAATGACCTTGGATCTGCAGATCCCGAGGTGGGTCATCCCTAGTGTGATTGCCCATGACATGTGATTTTCTCTCGAGTGTGGGACCTTGCGAGGTGAAGAAAACTCTCGAGGAGAAAGTTGGTTCTTACCCCCTCTGTTTAGGTGTATTCATGAATTTTTGCGAGAGGTTGAATGATAAATTCTACTCTAAATTCCAACGAGACGAGTTGAAGATGCGAAAAGGAAACAAAACTAAGATAAAGCAGTGATACACGAAGGAGTGATGAAATTTTGTCTTACTTGCGAATAAACACGAGATCATAAGAATGTAACACGAGAACATGCATGTATATTGCAAGATGTAATAAAGGATCAAAAGACAATAATAACACATGAAAGGCTTGAAAAATCATTCATGAGCATGCATTATCATTCCTAGTTTTTAATATGATGCATTCTGATAGCGTAAAATGAGGCAAAAACATGTGATGCGAGGCACAGCCATGAGAGGTCATAAACTCCACGAATCCACCTACTTAAGGAGAAAAGTGGAGAATGCTGAGAAAAATGTCCAACAAAACAAAGAATCGATTCCTTTCCATTTATGTTTGAAACAAGGATAGAGAAAATAGAGGAGGGAAGCAAAATCAGATCTTCTAATTCAACAATCTGCCATTAATTCCTTTGAATCGGCCTCTGAGCCCAACGTTGAATTGGCTCCTGCCATTACCTTTTGCGTGTTGGAGAAAAATGATGAATTTGGTGAAACATAGCTCTCAAAGTAATCTGATCTTGGATTAATGGCGTGAGAAGATGTTTTAGGGTTTTTCCCTCATCAAATTGAGTTGACCTATTCATCCTTGGCATGTGGGGGAAGAAGCTGACCAGTGGTGAATTGAGAAAAAAATAACTCATTCGAAACGATCTGGTTCGCATTAAAGGAAGGAGAGACATTTCTAATTTTCTTCCTTAAAGCCTTAAAAAATGATTTTTATGCCTCGATGCATAGAGGAGATCAAGATCTTTCCATGAGTCTAATTTTCCCAAATTTGATCTGGATCGAAAGATATGCTCATCTATGAAGATTTAGGGCAAAATCAGGGCATAAATTTGGGCACAAATTTCAAGGCACGAATTAGGTCAAAAATGGCAGAAAATCAGATTTGAAAATGGGTCCATGGGGTCAAACTTTACTTTTTGCACTTTTGGAAAAATTTCCCAAAAATCTCTGTGGAGCCGCCTCTCGGGACTGGCACGTGGCGGCCTGGTTGGTCCACAGAACCTCAAAATAACATTCTGCCTTTTTTTTCAAATCAGGAAAATTTTCCAAAAAATCTCCTCGCCACCCATTACTTGATGACCACATGCCACTTTACGGATGATCATGGGCGAAAAACAACATTTTGCCCCTTTGTTTTCAAATTGGGAAAAATTCCCCAAAAAATCTGCACCTTCACCACTCGAGCCACGTGGCGCGCTTACGGTTCATCAGCGAATAGTGCGGCACTAAATTTTTTCCCTTTGTGCTTTTTGAACAAACACCCAAAAACTCCAAAATCCTCCCGACGCCTTCGCCACTCCATACGACATGTGGCATCTTTTCATGTTTGCTGGAACTGTATAACACAGGAAAATTTCCCCTCAAACCCGTCAAACCAGCCATAGCACGAAAATTACAAGGAGTTAGGAGGAAATTTTTACCTTTCTGGAAAGGTAAGAAAATTATCTATCTGATGGAATCATACCCCAAAAAAAATTTGAGTCTACGAGCGTGCAAAAAAATCATTTTAAGTATCGTGAAGGAAAAGGAGGAGGAGTTAGCCAAAAATAAGCATGGGCTTATTTGGATAACACTTTTTGAGCGACTCGAGAGGGTCATCGCCTCTTTAGATGAAGATGAAATGACCAGCTACCTTGAAGCCTCCTTAGGCATGGAGTCATGAACTCAGCGCTTATTACTCTCGATTCATTAGAAAATCTCTAAGATGAAGATTGTGAGAGTAGAAAAATCACTTTGACCTAGAACATGATCTGCAAAGATCGCATCCTTGGGCAGCAAAAAGCTTTCGTTTTGCCAAAGCACTTAGGAAAATGTAAATCTAAATTACAACAAAACAATGTGCATAAGCACTTGGAGGAATGAAAAAATCTAAGCTAATATACCAAGGTGAAAGTTTCCTTAATAGCTTGATGCTTTAGAGGATTCCATTAGCGGAATCTACGAGTTCCTCACCATCCTCAATGTGACAATTGGAAGGAATTGTTGTTTTTGAATTTTGTGACGTGTAGGAGCCACTCGAAATGGCATCAAATTTTGAATGCCTTCTTGGCTTTGCTCAGTCGCATCCCATTTCAACACTAAATCTCCCGACTTGAGAAATTTCTAGCCTTAGCTTTCCTATCGAAAGCTTCTCTTAATCAGTTCTTGGTCCTTTTCCATTGTTTGGGTTGTCATGCTCTCTGGTTTCTTGTAGTTCCATCAATTCTACATATCTAACCTCCATGGGCTCACACTAACAATTCCAATTGCTTCATGAATTCCAATGTTGGCAACTAAAGTAATATAGGCAAAGTGCATCTTTCCCATAAGCAAATCGAATGGAGAGTTGCCTTTGGATCTCTAGGAGTTATCCTATCAGCCCATAGAGCTGATTTGAAGCTTAGTGTGCGAAGTCCTCGATTTTCATCAAGAGTCCTCTTGATGATCCTTAATAGATTCTATTTTGTGGATTCGACTTGGCCATTACCTTGAGGGTAATAATTTGATGAAGTGCTCAAATAGATCCCATTTAATAGCCCATTCAGTTACCTTTGATCCATGAATGCCGATGCATTATACGATATTATAGTAGCGAGGTATACCAAATGCGGTTGTTATCCCCTCATAGAGGTCTAGAATGCTAGATTCATTTGCCTCTTTAGTACCCACATCCTCGAGTGTAACATCCTCATTTGAACACGAGAAAAAGGGAATTTTTTTTTTTTTTTTTGATAACGTTCTTGTTATGAATTATAAAATTCAAACACACGTTCAAGTTTTAATAATTGTTCTCTGCCCCGAACAACACGGTTTGGATCACACAATTCCTTTTTAAAAGCGAATGTTCCTGTTCAGCATATTCTACATATGGAACACACATTGATGCCATTGATCTTATAACAGATTCTATATCTTGTTGTAAATGAATCGATGAACTACCGATCTTCCATTTTCATGGCTCGGAGTTTCAATGATCCTTCATTTCATGACTTCGGCAACAACCGATCCTTCATGTTCATGACTTCGTAACAACCGATCCTTCATGTTTGTTTATGCATAGTATATTATATATACTTGTTCTCATAACCTTCCGGTTATCAAGTGATCCATTTAAGAAGCCTATCGAATATACATTCGATATTCATCGACATCTGCATCTTAAATTAAGTGATAAGGACACAAGCATGACGCCGATTACGATACTTTGGCCAAAGATTTTCACATGCTTTGCATGATCATATTCTGGATGTGATACACATCTACGAATACGTCCTTCCTTCACTTCACTGTTATCTAGAATGGTCTTTCTGGCTCCTACAGGTCCTCATCGTTTAAGGTCAGTTTTAAACTTTCAATTCCGGCTAGTAATATGAATGGGTATAGGAAGGCACTCACAGTAACTAAAGATACGCTGTGAGACATAAGGTGTCGTTACCCCACGACTCCGTGTGTCTATTTGTCTTTAGTATTCCGGAGTCACTCAGTATACTGAGATCATACCCTATCCCCCTGCTAAGATCTACACATTCGGCCTATGTATTCTAAATGTTTTAATTCGGGAGGGCATTGCTATATATACATTTTTATGACATTGTGTCGTCATGAGGACCCCGTCTTCGGCTGAGGGACACCTTCTTTATGGCCCAGTGTATGCTGTGTCTGCGAGAATCCACCCATCGAGAATACACATCACCGCTCAAGTGACTTAGCCACGAGTTAATAATTAAAATCAACTTTCGGCATTAAATCTTTGATCCCTTGATCCTCGTTTACATTGCGGTTGTATATAACTAAGAGGGACTAAACCGTCCATTAGTTTGCTATGTATCTTCTCCTTCCGTATCGAAGGGCTAAATTCCTTACTTGGTTTATTTCTTAATCATTGGATTAAGCGATCATGCCAAGCCGGACGTGATAAGTTTAACCTATTAAACTTAGCCAAGATTTTCAAGCTACCGACTAATTTCAAAATATTAACTTATTAGGCGTCATTGAAGCGAGGTCTAAACTTGAGAAATGAATTCATTTGTTCTCCTTAACGTTATATAGTTAAGGTCCATTAGTTAATGGATATATTTATCCTATATCCTTTATTGAATTTTATCAAAGCGGGATCATAAATGGAGTTAGAAAGTGAAGTTCGATTACTCAGAAGTTGAATTGATATTCCTTAGCTCTAAGCTAATCTGAATACCTTCCGATTATGGAATCATATTCTTCTTAATCCTTTCTAATGTCAATTAAAAATTCATCTTTACCCAGTATGAACTAATTGCACTTTTCAACTTAAAAGTTGCATTTAAGTAAAACAGATATCGGTTTGAATTCGGCATCCATCGAGGACAATGAAACAATTCCCAGAAATCAAGAAATAACATCATATTTCCAATTTAACAACAATATCAAACTAATATAATTATCGAAAATATCACACTTGTAATTGTATTCAATATTTCAAGTCATAATTTGTACATTTGCCAATCAGATTGATTGGGCATGGTTTATCTGAAAACATCCATACACTCATGGGCGAAGAATATATTTTCTTCTTTTCCACGATTCCTCGAAGAGGAATAAAAGCAACAATTACAATTCATTATCAAATCAAAATCAGAAAACAGCCAAGTCTTCATTCTAATCAAATTCCATTTGCGACGAAAATGAATTGCAGGTCGATTGATAGGCGAGCATATTAAGCACTTATCCTTAAAATAGGGTGCTTGACTAAGCATTTTCAATAAAAGAACCTGCTTTTAGGCTTGAAACGATTCAGGTTAAACATCAATCCGCGAAATAGACACGAGAAGAAAGATCAGCATAAAAACTGAACTATCAAAACTATCATCACAATCGGCCAGGAATTTGCTTGTCCCGTTCCACATAATCATTGCAAGTATCGAATTTACAATATTTGTAAAGTTAGGAATACAAGTAACTTGCTGCCTATAGCATCCATTTATCCTTTCCGCCTTTCATTAATAGCAAATGCGAAGGATGAAACTAAGCGAAATATAAATCCATTACTTTCCTTTCCGTTCATGAAGCATATTAAATTCAAAGCATTGATAGTCTGAGACAAGCGAAACAACAATGCATATAGTTGCTCCCATCTAAGCCTATAAAATTCATTATTCACCGAATTCCATATTTCGACTAAATGAAAAGAAGAAAAGATCACTTTTCCAAGTCATTCATTCATATCTCTATTTCCTTCCACATAAGCTGTCACGGCAGTGGAACCCACAAAATCAATTCAAGATAACTTGATTCGAGTGAAACTTACAAAATCCATTGAATTCACTTTAAGCGATGGGATAACTTCATTTATAATCAGCTTTAAATGAAAGCAGGGAAGAATTCACCATTCATATCCATACTTCATTTGAATCGAGACTCATATAAAGATCCGAAGCAGTTAGTACAACATTAGGTATATCCAAGATCAAACAATATAAGGCTGCCTACCATGTATTTACCATAATAAAAGAAACCATATTTCTTTCGCTGCGTACTAAGCGAAAGCATTATTTGATCATGCGATCGGATTAATCACATGATTATCTAATTACTAGGAATGTACCGTTGAAATAACATTTATTCATTGATGTTACCTACGGTAAGTCCATTATTCACATGACTATGAATTTCATCAAGTTAAAACAGCGGCCCCAGAGAAGAAGGATTTCCTTCCAGCAATGATTCTGCCCGATCCATTTTCGGTTTCATGCAGTATGCACAACTTCGAGAATCGATAATCGAGGCGTCATTACCTTTAGCAAAATAACCCGTGCACGGGATGGCAAAATATGAACCTAAAATGCGATCAAACAACTCCCATTGCATGACAAAATTTCATTGCATGTATTCCTTGCCCGTGATTCAAACTAATTCATAACCACCAAAGCAGGTCCATTCTCGAAAGGCCGTTCGGCATTGATCAACATAACTAATCTTCATACTTTCTAGCAAGATCACCTTATTCATTACAATTTCGGAGGAAAGCTATTTCTTTTCCAATTCCCATAAACACTCATATAAAGTCTAATGCCCATTCCCTTTTAAAATACAAGATGCCATTTCCTCATAATTGAAAGCAATGAAGGAAGAGGAAGTCTTATTTCCCTTTTAAGCGAAAAGGAAAGAAACAGTCAAAGACATATTATCATTTCTTTCTCCATGGCAATTTGTATGCTCAAACAAAAGAAAACAATGTTGTATTCATCACAATCAACCGGCGGAGAGAGAGAGGAGGAAACTATTTCCTTGAAAAATCTTGATGAAAGCGACCTCGAAGCCGTTCTTCTGACCAATCTGATCATATCGGCGATTGGATAAGCAATGACAACAATAATACTGACAATAGAATAACCCATACTAGGCATGCAGTTTTACCTTCCATTCCACAAAAGAATAACCGATTAAAATTTTCATCTGAATACCCATAACCAGCACCTCGTGGAAGTATTTCCATTCAAAGAAGAGCAAAGGCAGATTAGACAATGCAATGCGAGGAGCGATTTTCCTATCATTTCGAAAAGAAAAAGGCAGCGAATTAGCGACAAACCCAAATCATAGCGACACAACTCATATAACATACCTGCAGTCTTAAGATATATATGGCGTTTTTCCATTCTTGTTAAACATCTAGCTCGGCGGGGAAGGTATTTCATTGATAAAATACAGGGCAGTCGAACTTCAGCGACCGATAACGATGATTCATATTATTTCCAAATAATAGCAAAGTCATCGGTTCCCGATCATGCGATATAATCACGGCTTTGTATTTCCATTTTCCCTTTACATGCGATAGCGAGTTCCAAGCAAACGTGCAAAAAGCGATTACAGCTTTGTAAGGAAAAGATTAAAGCGATCATTTCCACTTCATACAACATGTACGAGGAAAAAGGTCTATTTTATCCCACAATCGATCAACGAAACCACATGATAAATCATTCCCAACTTGATTGAGCAAAAACACAACGAAACCAAGCGAATGATTAATCATATCATTTCGAACCAAAAGCAACAAGAATCGATGAAACCCAATTCGAATCGACTCGGAGCAAATCACACAATCAGCAAAGCGGGGTTGTTTTAATGAAACACTTAATCAAAGCGAAGATTTTTAAAGAGAAGGGCTTAACATGCACGAAATCTCTTTTCGAGCTCGAAAAAACCTTATTTGCCGCGTTTTTCCTTCCACAGCGACAACACAAACTTCCCGGCCTCCTTTCTTCTTCGAGGCTTAGCAGCGACCTCGAAACTCGAAAAAAATGTCGAATGCTAAGAGCTGGTTCGTGAACTAGACCAAAAAAAACCAAATGCGAGCAACCCCAAAACCAAATCAAACAATGAAAAATCAAATTCCCTCATCTTTGTTTCCAGGCGAAGCTGGTCGTGAGGACCGAGAAACAATCAATCCCGATGCATTAAAGGCTCTGCCCTTTTTCCTTACTTTCCACGCCACACTTCACTTGGGTTGTGAACTCTAATTTTCAAAATTTCCATGCTGGCCAATTTGGCTCTATTTCTAAATAGATGCCTCTAATTCCTTACATGCCCCCACATGGCCCAGCCTTTGTCCACGTAGGGGCCGAGTTCATTAAATGCCCGATGAATGCCTCCTTCCCATCCTTATCCCTTTCCCTCCAGTCTGCGCACCCCTTAGATTAGGATTAGTTTAGGTTGCAAGTAGTATTCAACCTAGGTCTTAGTTTAACCTTAGGTTTTAGAACTTAGGTTTATTTTCCCTTTTTTTTTGTAATTTAAAAATCCACTTAGGATAGTAGTGTAGGATGTATGTTAGGCCTTAGGGTTAGTTTAGGTTTAATTCGCACTAACCACTAACACTATGACTTCCATCTAGCCTCCTTACTAACATTCACGTTAATGCAGAGCAGGACGTTCCGTCCTTCAGATTACGTGCCAAGGCCACCCGTGTCCAGGCATTTCTTGCCTCACGAGGTCCCAATTAATGCGATCTGAGGTTGAAATCGAACCCCATCGTTGGCATTCGTCTTGTTTGTTCACACTGCTTATCAGTATTGCCCTGCGCTCATAACAATCTCGGTCCGGTTCAAGTGTGAATCGACGACGAAAATCACAAGAGGACCTCGGCATACTTGAATCAATGGAATTGATTGGGGTATCTTGTCGATAACAACAAAGGCTATGCAGTATCGACAATTTGTCGTCACATCAGTAAACACACAAGTACAATATTTAGCTGCTTGCCCCATGTAATAAATCCGCGGTATCGAGAATCCAAATTAGCAACACATTCTCTTAAGATCAAAACATATCTTAACATGTTTGCTTTCATTTCAGCTTACTATAATATGTAAAACATTCACCAAGTTAACATACAAAATCAGTGTTACACTCGGTCCATTTGGTGAAGTAGTCTATTCTTTATTAGAATCCATTTGTGCCCTTGGCTTGAGTTTGGATTAATGACTCAATGAAGCCCAAACCCCATTGCATGAATGGTTGGTCAAGCTGAGATTGGGTGTAATGGAAGTGTTGCTAACCTCTCTTTTCTGTGAAGAATGCACAATTCTTGCACCTCTTGATCCATGCATAACAATCACTAAACACTTTGGGCTAATAATAACCATCCTTCATGATCTTGAGAGCTTTATCACTCTTGGAGCAAAATGACCCTAGCTGATCCATTATGGAACTCTTCTATCATTTTATCAATTTGATTTGTCCCATGCACCTCAATGACACTCCATTGATATCCTTTTTAACAGACACCATCAACAAGTACATATGGAATAGCACGATCTGAAGTGTCTTCTTTTGGCTTTGTTCATCTCTAGAGAGCATAAGCCTATTTGTAAGAAGTGCATTATGTCTTGGGTCCGGCAAGGAGTGAGCACACCACCATTTTCTTCTTAAACATCTCTTTGTTCTTGGCTATCCACGAGCACCAAAAACAACATTCTTTTCTTTGCTTGCTTGATTGGTTGACTCAAGGCCAATTGCTCACAAAATCCCTTTCCTTGGACCAGCTTGGTGACTTTGATCTCAATGTCATACTCCATGACATGAGTAATCCACCATACACGTTTTCATTTAGATCTTTGTTGAGGAGAAAGTCTTTAACTCCCACATGAGAAACCAGCGGTTGAACCTTGTTGTTTGAAACTATATGCTTAAATTTTCAAGCTCTAATCACTGCAAGAACATGCTTCTCAATGAAGGAATACCTTACTTCATAGTCCTCCAAGTTTTGGCTAAAGAAGGTAATTGGCTGCTCTGCATTTTCTTCGTTACTTTGTACTAAAATTACAAAAATTGTATCACCACCGCCAAATGTATAAAGGATGAAGTCTTTAGAAATTTGCGTTAATGAGAGTTAGAGCACATGTGAGATAGCTTCTTTGATTGCCTCAAAACTTTCCTTACCTTATTTGTCCATTTGAATGCCACACTTTTCTTGACATCATAGTTATTGGCTTGTGAGGGAGTGCGAAAGTTTGGAACAAACCTTGAACAAAATTGATTCTTCCCGAGAAACTTTGAAGAGCCTTCTTATGACTTAGCGATGGTAGTGCTCTTATTGCTTGACCCTCTCTAAATCAATTACTAACCCTTATTTGGAAACAATGTGGCCTAGGAGCTTGCCTTCATGAGCTAGGAATATGCATTTTTGGGATTCAAGGATACCCCAAATCTTCTACATCTTTGGAACACTTGTCTCGAATGAAAGAGATGGTCTGCTTTGCACTTTTATAAAATACGATAATAGCATCTAGGTATATTAGCACTATTTTGTTGATCGATCCCTTGAATGCCATATCCATTTCCCTTTGGAAAGTAGCTCCGGTGTTAGATAGCCCAAATGGCATTTTCTATATGCATAGGTTCCCCATTTGGCGGTGAAGGTTGTTTTGAACTAATCATCTTCCTTTACCATGATCGATTATACCACTGAATAACCATCTAGCAGTAGAAAACCTCTCGAGCCAGCCCGGCTTGACTTGCAAAATCTTCTCCACGAAGGAAGTGGGTAGTGATCCTTGAGGGATGCTCTGTTCAAATCTCTAAAGTCTACACACAACCTGATTTCTCCACTCTTCTTCTAATTTGGAACCAGTTTGCGATCCGGCTTGAATGCTTGATGGGGAATATGATACTTGCCTCTATTAACTTATTCAATTCCTTCTTCATGAGAGGCTCAATGTGTGGATTGACCGGTCTCTATTTTTGCTTGATGGGCTTAGCACTTGGATCTAGTTCAATTGTGTGTTGAGCTAGCTTGGGATTGAAACCTCTTAAGCCTTCATAGCTTCAAGAAAATACATCCAGGAACTCTTGGCAAAGTTGCATGAATTCATACCTTTCTTGCTCGGTTGCCACTTTACCAATTTGAAGTGACTTGCCTTCTCCAACTGAGATGGGCTCTAAATCCTCTCCCTTGACTTGGATGTTTGCTTTCTCCTTCCTAAATTGATCATTAGGATTGAAGATAGACTCTAAAGTCACAAGTCCTTTTGGTAGTTTGTTGGTTCTCAGCTGTACCACTTGATCACCATATTGTTGTCCCAACTTTTCTTGATTTTTGGCTGAGAACTCAGCTTCCTCTTGCAAGAAATTGATGATTTGTTGGTCACTCTCAAACACTTGCCAACTTGCATTATTGTCTAGCACTAATGGCCTCACAATCACATGGATGTTTGGCTGCATTTTATCTCTTTTGATACTCTCCACAACATCAAAAGTTGCTCCAATTGCTACAAGCCTATCAGTAGCTTGGTTCTCTTTCCTAGGGATGGAGTTGATGCCAAAGCCCTCAAAATCCTCAATGAGATCCCACACCCTATTCCTATAAATCTTGAGCAAGTCATTCTTGGCAGCATGTTGTCCTTTAACTTGATTAACAATCAGCTCACTATCACCAAAGACTTGTAAGTTTTTGATGCCTCTCTTCCTTGACCAATGCAATCCATGTATCAAAGCTTCATATTCAACAGTGTTGTTAGAACATGTAAACTGAAATCTAAAAGCTGAATAATACTTAATGCCTTGAGGTGAAACAAGCATAGCTCCTCCTCTTGCACCTTGTCTACTTCTTGATCCATCAAAGAACAACTGCCATACCTCATTGGCATCTCTATGGTACGCTTGGTGATGTTAGGAAGAGGCTGATTTTCTTCATGCATGTAATAGACTCATAGTTCATATTCCTCCATTTCCTTGTAGGGATCAAAGAATGTACCTTTCTTTCCCATTCGTCAAGAGTCAAATCTGGAATGCTTCCAAATTTGGTGTCGACTTCATGTGTGCTTGGATAATCCTCTTGATCAAACATTGAGCAGTTGGCATGGATTGGACTTGGAGTATGAGGTTCAATGTGAAATTTTGTAATAGGTTCATACGATTGTGGCCTTGGCTCCATACCTTGTCCTAAACAACATGTGTGGCCAATCAGCAGATATGTAGCCTCGATTCTAGTTGTGAAATCCCTTGACAAATATATGCGAAGAGTGGTGGCGAATCTATCAGAGCACATCTTGAAAATAGTGACATTAGGGCATGCATTTAAAGTAAGGCTCAAATCTTTAATTACCCCAACTATTTCTACTATTGTCCCATCTAATTGCACCACCCCTTTAGATATGACTTCATATTGGAGGTCAGTGATAAACTATTTGCTTGGGCATCACAGAACTACTTGCCCCAAAATCAATCATACGGTTATGTACTAGTTTATCCCCAATGATCAATGAAACATAGAATGGAGGGGCTTCAAATTTTACCTTGTTTTCCTCCATGATTCCCCTCGGTGAGTAGCATTTGTGAGTAGCTTCTCTTATATATGAGCTAGCATATTTGAGGTTGACCAATTCTTCATGGCTGAACTTGTAATAGATCTCTTTATCTTGGGATGGATAGTGACTCCCACATAGATATGTTCAGATTGGTCTTCTTCATTTGTTGATGACGTTAAATGGGAATGAACCATCTCTTTCCTTCCCTTTAGTCTACATTATTTTCTTGTACATGGGCTCTGACAGTGGCATTTGAGCTAGTCTAGAAGGTGGCTTGGGCTGTCCTTGCATATTTGGAGCTGCATTTTACTTGCCAATGACACCTTGTGGAGTGATGGAAGGTTGTGAATCACTTGGTCTAATGATTTCCCTTCACCAATATTCCTCTTCTTTGGCCAGTGTGTTAGCTTGCTACACTACGAGAAGGTGTTTGACTTATACCACAAAAATCTTGACTTTCGATTCCACAAGTGTAGTCTCATTTGGAGTTATATCTTGTTGAGATGTCCTTGTTGTTGGTTTGTTTCTCAACTACTTCACTTTCTACACCGGTTGTTTTACCATCAAGGCTTGGTTAAGTACCATTGAAGCACATAGATTGGGTTGTGAGGTTCATTGCATGTAAACACCGGTCATATTCTTGAGCTATATTAATTTTCACTTGCACTAAGGCTTTAGAGGTAGATCTGACATTGGGGTTATAAGGCTAAAATGGTCTATTGGTAGGAGGCCTTACTTGATTTTGATTTGCAGTGGGTTGGGTGGCCTATTAGGTTTGAGTTTGAGGCTGATAGGAAGGCCTAAAACTTTGAGGCTTGCTTATCTCTTGAGCGTAACCAACTCATTGCCCAAATTTTGTAATTGTTTCATAACTTCTTGAAGCTCATTTGGCCTTAGAGGATGAAGTAGAATTTTCATTTGAACTGCGATTTCTAGGAGTGGGAATAGGAGCTAAAGTAGGTGCTTGACTAGTACTTGGGCTTGACTCGGCTATAAAGGCATGGAGGCCTGGTGCAAGTTTACCGACTTGGATCAAACAGTTCTCATCCACTAATGGCGATGTTGTAAAGTTGCGGTAGAGTTACACCTCCCATGGATTGGATCAACATAGAAATGTCATAATTTAAAGCCTTGAGAAAATATAAAGAAAGCACCTTGAGTTGTTTAGCCTCACTTTGCGATGGGATTCTATTCCATGTTCTTTGAAATCTGAAATTGAAGTCATATTAGCTACTCATTGGGAGCTCTCTTGATAGTTGTCATTTGCTCCAGATAGAGACAAGTTGTCCCCTTTCTCTCCAAATTGGTTACGGAGGGATGTGCACTGGCTGGTTCCAATTTTGGATAGAGCTTTGCCTCAAGGCTCTGAACCATTACAAGGCTTTCCCTTTGAATGAAGATGCCGAGTGGTTTGACAGCAATTTCCATCTCAACAATCTCATGGATTGCCAAACATTAGCAATGTATTTGAGATGATCACCAGGAGTGGTCTGATTTTCTCTAGTAGAGTATGGGATGTTCTTGATCTTTGCGGTGGGCCCAGGTTTTGTGCATTGAGAGCAAGTGGGCTCTTACTTCAGTAAAGTTGACATAAGGATAGGGTTGTGCCATTATGATTGGCCTAAGAACCCTTGTTGATTGGATGAAAGGTCTACCAGGTGGAGGAGTTGATAGAGTTCTATTTGTTGGAGATGGAGACCTTTAAATCCTTCTTCCCCTTTCTCTTCTTTCTAGGGATAATTACAGATAGTTAGACAATCCCTCCTCTCTGGTCCTTGACCTTGTTTGGAGCCTTCTCATGAATCTTAGAGCTTGGACTACTAAAACCAGTTGATTTTATCCTTTTGAGTCGCGGATGTGCAATCGAGGCTCTTTCAAGCGAAACTTACAAAAACTACACATCAACTTTGTTCTGATGAAGATGAAGACCTCTAAGGTCCCACTTTAGGTGTGCCCAAAACTGTTAGTGCAAATCTACACCACCCCACTAAATGACCTTCAATCTGCGGTCGGAGGTGGGTCATTTAGTGTGATTACACAACATTGAGTTTTCTCAGTGCGGGACCTTGCGAGGTGAGAAAAAATCTCGGAGATAAAACTAGTTCTTACCCCTTTATTTAGGTGTATTCATGAATTTTGCGAGAGGTTCAATACTAAATCCTACTCTAAATTCTAAGGAGACGGAGTTGAAGATCTGAAAAAAGGAAAGCGAAACTAAGATAAAATGATTATACACCAAGGAGTGGTGAATTTTTGTCTTCTGAATAAACACGAGATCATAAGAATGTAACATAGAACATGCATAGATTGCCAAGATATAATGAAGGATCAAAAGACAATAATAACACATGAAAGGATTGAAAAAAATCATTCACACGAGCATGCATGTATCATTCCTAGTTTTAATACGATGCATTACTGATGGTAAGGAGGCAAAAATATGTGTTGCGGCTGTATGAGAGATCGAAACTCCACGAATCCACCTCACCAGGAGAAAAGTGGAGCTGCTGAAAAAAAATGTCCAACAAAACAAAGGATCAAATCCTTTCCATTTATAGCTGAAGTAAGGAGAGAGAAAATAGAGGAGGAAGCAAATAAGATCTTCTAATTCAACAATCCACCATTAATTCCTTTCAAATCAGCGTCACGAAACCAGTTAAATCGACTCCTCTACTTACATTTTGTGTGTTGGAGAAAAAATGATGAATTTGGTGAAACACATAGCTCTCAAAGCAATCTGATCTTGGATTAATGGCATGAGAAGATGTTTTAGGGTTTTTCCCTCATCAAATCGAGTTGATTCTTCATCCTTGGCATGTGGGAGAAGGCAACCATGGTGGATTGAGAAAAAAACAACTCATTCAAAGAAATTTGGTTCGCATTAAAGGCATGAAAGACGTTTAAAGCTTTTCTTTCCTCGAAACCTTAAAAATGATGTTTTTATACCTCCAGATGCATAGAGGAGATCAAGATCTTTCCATGAGTCCGATTTTCCCAAATCGATCTCTGGATCGAAAGATATGCTCATCCCGAATATTTAGGGCAAAATTAGGGCATAAATTAGGGCACAAATTTCAAGGCACGAATTAGGTCAAAAATGGCAGCAAATCAGATTTGAAAACTGATCCATGGGGTCAAACTTTACTTTTTACACTTTTGGAAAAATTTCCCAAAAATCTCTGCAAGCTCGTCGCTTCGAGACACGTGGCGGCTTCTAGTTGGTCCACGAGCCTCAAAATAACATTCTGTCTCTTTTTTCAAATCAAGAAAATTTCCCAAAAAAAATCTACACCCCACCACTGATGACACATGGCACTTTTTGGATGATTCGCGAGCCGAAAACAACATGTTGCCCCTTTGTTTTCAAATTGGGAAAAATTCCCCAAAAAAATCCGCGCTCGGCGCTCCAGAGACATGTGGCGCTTTTTGGTTCATCCAGCGGGTGCAGAAAATTTTCCCTTTGCGCTTTTGAAAAAACACCCAAAAAATCCAAAATCCTCCCGCGCCTACCACTCCACTCGACACCTAACATCTTTTTATTGGTGCCCGGAGCTGTCAAGGGAAAATTTCCCCTCTAAACCCCGCCGAGCCATAACTCAAAAATTACAAGGAGTTAGGAGGAAATTTTTACCTTTCTAGAAAGGTAAGAAAATTCTCTATCTGATGGAATCATACCCAAAAAAATTTGAGTCCCTAAAGCATGTAAAAAAATCATTTTAAGTACCAGCAAAGGAAAAGGAGGAGGAGTTAGCCAAAAATAAGCATGGGCTTATTTTGGATACAAACTA
Source organism: Taxus wallichiana var. yunnanensis (assembly GCA_018340775.1). Lineage (NCBI taxonomy): Eukaryota > Viridiplantae > Streptophyta > Pinopsida > Cupressales > Taxaceae > Taxus > Taxus wallichiana. The sequence goes on from CM031239.1 coordinate 817,652,430, forward strand.
CTATGATAGAAATTTATACACATAAGTGTAATAGCTCCATTTTATTGTTGGCTCAATAAGAATCTTATATTGACCACTCATTGTCTATGTAAAATGTGTAGATTGTAATTAGTGATTTTCTATTCAATTCTCCTTCATTAAAATCTAAAAATTTGCAAAACTAATCCACTAGTCTAGACATGTCTTTTGGAAATATTTGAGCTAATTGTTCTTCACCAATCATTAGATTCTAGAAATTGGGATTCCTGACTCACATGGCCTCAAGCGAGATCACTATTCTCAAATCGTTCTCTCGACCTCATAAGATAATGTTTCAGATATCTTCATCAATTTTTTCCTTGTATAAGACACTACAACATCAAATAAAATGCTTATCAGTGGTACTTCCTCAATATCATAACCTAGGACATAAGGATTTCTTTGGAAAGTGTGCCTTGGTATATTTTCCCATCATTGAGATCTGAAAGATGATCGTTGATATTGATTTTCAAATAGTTGTTGGGATCTTTTGTATCTGTTAAAACCTTCCAACTACTAAATATAAGCTTTTGAAACTAGTCTTGGCATGGAATATAAGTTATCCAAAATCATACATGCATGTTTCCTTAATTTGGTAAAATCAACAATGTATATAGATATTTCCCAAGCTAGTTTCACCAAGCTGTTTATTTCCTTCAACATTGGCAAAATACCGCATAATGTTAATAATGTCTCCAAATCAGTCAAGTGATATAGCAAATATTTCACCTTGTCAACTTCTCTACGATTCTTGAACATATACCCTACTAATGACATGTATTCCTCAAAAATTCTGCAAGCACGATCATACAACGATATCCATCTTGTGTCAACATCTTTGACAATTTTTGCCATTTGTAACTCAGCCCGAGAAAATTTATGAAGCTCTAAAAAGCTTTTAGGATTGCTTAATATGTATGAATGCAAATCGCGTATAAAGCTCTTCCACTTTAGCGACATTTTAAAATTACTTACAATCTTGTAAGAGATTCATTACATGAGCAATGCGGTGAATAGGTATCATGTACGGGGCAAAAATTGTTTGAAGTTTAATACAAATCCCAATTTTATGACCTTGTATAATAGATGCCCCATCAGCTCCAACACAAATCACCTTCATTAGAGATTGAATGATCATACATACCAATGATGTCTTTCAAATTTTTAATAACTAGTTTGCGAGAGGTTCTCAAAATTACAATTTTGCATCATTGTGTGCATGGCTAGTAGATGAGGTTCCCTCATATGGTTATTAAAATTTAAAGTTTAGACATGCATACAAACCCATGATGTATTATCTCCTGTTGTGACCTCATCAATCGACAATGAGATAGAATTGACATTTTTTACCTTCTCTCTCAAATCAATTATTTTAATTTCTACCATACACTTTGTCATTTCCCAAGCACTTGTATCTGACCAGTGTGATGTTGAAATGTTTGTAAACCCATTACATTGAAATAATATCTTATAATCATGAGATCTAAAATAGGTCTTCCCCTTTTTAAAATGTGAAATATTGTCGAGGATTGTATAAGTTTTGACTAAAGACTTACATCTACATCTTTTGCAAATTTAGCCTTAATTTTTCCACCTTTCTCAACAAGGTCGTGAAGATGTTTATGATGATTTTCATATTCTGTTGCATATCTCATATGTAAATAATCTTCCTCGGTTTTCTATCTAGATGTTTTTATTACTGTTCCATCTTCTTGCTTTTTGACTTATATACTTTCCCACAATGCTTTTCTATTGTATTCAACTTTAATTGCATTTTGTGGTCTTTACCTAGTTTCGACTACATATAGTACATCTACATTTGGCGGGAGTATCGGTAGTGTTTTTACGGTTCAACTGAGGTTGATAAATGGATATTTGGCTGACCATTCAAATTTATAAGTCCTTCCTAAAGTCCACTTCCCACTCTTTCATTTCTGATGTCTATTTCTGGAATCTTTATTAGAAGTTTGAGTTTGATGGCACTTGAGATTATCACTACTATCTATGTGAATTGAATTACTCTGTTGATTATGAATTTCATTTGGCATAAAGTCATTGGTAGGGTTTTCTGTGTTTGAAAGAAATCGAGTTGCTTATTGCATCCTTCAAAAAAACAACATATAAAGTAGCATAGACATAATTAGATTCAAAATTACTTATTGCAGCCTTTGGTGTAATTGTGGGTTGAATGCAATATTTTGAAATGTCCATGTTGTGTTTTCTTTTTCCTTGAGCTCTTTTCTCATTTACACCAGGGGCCATTGTATGGGTGATTTTGAAGTCTTCACATGTGACAAAAGTATAAAATTTTAAAATAAAATATGTAGAAAATAAATTCAAGACATTGTGAAAAATAAACCTCATACTACATGATAAAATGGTAACATGGCTTAGGCTACCAAACAGGGATATGTGAACACGTTATCGAGCCACCATTCGGTTGTATACATTCACGCCACCAAGCTGTAACTCAAATCTTGGTAACATAAACTTTTCTACCGTTTGGCATTGTACATGCATTTTACAGGCGACATCATGTATTTATGTTGCCATCTAATATGATTATGCATAATGCCTTAACAATTTAAACTTTATCGCTTACCTTTTTCACTTATACCTTTGGTTTATTGGCTTATACTTTCGGTTTTTTCACATGCTTATTTGCTTTTACCTTCGGCTTCGACTCTAGCTCTCAAAATCAACTAATTTTGGAATTAAATTGTATTATTACATTATGGTGAATTAATCAAATATATAATAGTATATTATAACATAATGGTGAATATATCAACATTGGTTGGTGATTAACAAAAATAAGAATGTTCCTAGATGGCCTAGAGGATATCTAGGGTATTAATGTTAATCTAATCCAGAGGACTAAAACGTTGTAAATGAACTAAAGCAATATGAGATAAATGTAAATAAACTATTATAAGTGAAATAAAACCCTAATATGCAAGAGAAGAGTAAGGAATAGACTCAATGATTATAAGAGGAGACTATCACATGTTGTTGTGATTTGGAATCTTCGAAACTCAAATGCGAGACAAACACTCAAGGACCATGTGAAGGGTAGATATGGCCTGTTTGAGATGACATAGGCACCTAGGAGTGTACTGGGGCACCCCGAGGTGCCCTGGTCTGCAGTCTCGGCATTCGAAACAGTGAAAATCGTCATAATCTGAATCGGGTATGGTCATTAAGTGTCTCTGAGTGCTTCTTATCTGTCATGCTGGATTTTTCGAATGTATTGTGGAATGACACACGTGATGCAAGGAGAAGTATCCAACCCTAGAAAAATAAAATATGCATATGAATGGGTCGGAATGACCTCAAGCCAAACTAGTGGACTTATCACTGAGCGTTGCACTACATTACAAACCCTAATGTAGTTCTGGTGTGTGTGTGTGTGTGTGTGTGTGTGTGTGTGTGTGCGTGTGTGTGTGTGTGTGTGTGTGTGTGTGCGTATGTTGTGCCCTAGGTGCTCTCATGTCAATCGCACTTTGTGAAGTAGCGAGCAATAGTAGCTATAGAAATGTAAGTAGCATGTGTGCATGGAATAGAATGGAATCTTCCCCCTATGTAGTGTGTGTGATGCAGATCTCCTAGCTTGAATGCATGACACTATGTGGATGCAAGTGATGTAATGGATGCAGACCCTAGATGAGGTGATAGTAGTGATAAGATGTAAATGACCTAGGACCCTTATTATGGTCTTATAACTTTATATTTATAGGGCTCTCAAGATTAATTTCATAATTAATCCCAATAAGGCCGAATGAGAAGAAGATAAGGATGACCAACAACTAGAAGTGACCCAAAAAGAAGTGAAAGATGTTGTCGCATAGGCAGGGCCCCGAGAATGGGACCAGGTGCCTCGGAGTGCCCCAGTGTACATCTTTGGGCACCACCCTGATTTCATGCTAGAATTTTGGAACAATCGTGAAATGGGCCGATAGGTATCGGTAAATATGCGAGAAAGATAAAATAAAAGATCAAAAGGTGGGATTAATTAGTACTTTGTACACTTGAGAACCTTGTAAATAATAGTATAAGATCGGGCTAAATATTGTCGATGTGCAATATTTGTGTCTACATTTTCCCCCACTTTATGTTGGTGAGCGAAAAGCTCGGTAACATAAAGTAGATAGAGATGCATACCTGATAACCATGTAGAGTGTAGAAGAAGACATGTCGATGGACTAGACTCAATCATGGAATGACAAAAAGAAAAATGTGGAGGAGCGTGGATTCTAAAGATGAAAAATTTCTATAAAAAGTGATAAGAGTGAACCTAGGGTGGAATATGTTGTAGTTGTTCTATGTGTGTAGTGTACCTGCATGGTTAGTATGGAAAGTACCATCATGGTATGTTCTTTTTGTCATCTTCGCGTTGTTGTTTCCCCCAATATTTGACTTGTTTCTCATGTGACGGAGACTGCGAGGAGAAAATGATCAAGTAGTCAAATATGTATGTATGTAAAAATGCGATGTGTGAAAATACGCAAAATGTAAAGTATGCTAGAATAGAAAGTGTAAATGGAAAAATGGAACATGTGCACCTGATCCATGTTGAGAAAAAGGGTGTATAAGGATATCATGTAGTGTCGCGAGTTTTTTGGGTGATCTCACGCCACCCTGGCTGAAGAAGTGTAGGGAGGAAATGCTTAGTGTCCTCTAACTCTAACTACTTCTTTGAAATTTGTTGAAGAGATATTTGTATTATGCTGGTTTTTGGGTGATCCTATGCCATTGGACGGAGAAGTGTAGAGAGGCCACCTTTATAACCCCTTAAGTCTGTAACCGCTCCATAGAATTGTTGAAAGAACGTCGAAGGACATCATGTCCTGTTAAGGCCATTGTGTATGGAGTTCGTAGACTAGTCTGAACTCACTCGTTGTGTGTGAATCGGTGTAGATACGTTGTGTTAGTAGAAACCCTCAATGATGCCCCCTCTTTGGGGGCACATGTGATGACCCTAGAAGGAGAATGTGGCCTCAAAAGAGGACCAATCACACTCGACTTGTAGAATGTTACCTTGCAGGGGGAAAAGGAAAGTGCTTGGTATATACCAAGGCGCACATAAAAGGGATGGATAGCCAATACAAGTGTTAGTCCAAACACTTCATGAAAATAAGCATAAAAGATGCATAACAATGTAGAAAAACTACCAAGTACAGTAGTGTAAACACGCAAGAAAACAAGCAGAATGCACAAAGTGGGTTTCAAACATGGGACATCACTCACGATCTTGGAAGACATGAAAGGCCATCATGGCCACAAATAACAGTCAAGTGTGCACAAAAGCAATGGGAAAACCCTGCAAACAATGGAAAACAACGTAGACAAGTAAAAACAAACATGCAGTCATGGAAACATGTAGTCTTACAAAACAAGTGCTGCACATGGAACACCTGTTAGCATGTTAGAGTAAAAACCAATATGTCAAAGCATGTAGAAACAAGTAGTATAAGATGTTAAGGACAAAATGAAATAATAACACCTATATGAGACGAATGTGGATGCCTCTAGCGACCAGTATAGTAAGGGTATAAGGCGAGCATCCATGTCGCGTGTAAATGTCATGTATCTGATCACACTAGACAAAGGCGTGAACACGCATGTGTGTATGATAATGACATATAAGAAATAAATCTAACATGTGTAGTAGAATGAGCATGTAAAACACTAGTAAGCAAAAGTAAATGCTACCAAGACAATGTAGTATGTCATGGATGGATGGAATGGAATGCAATATGGAATGATAGGAGAAATGTGCCCCCAGTGGATGGAATGTGTATGTAGTGAGGTTCATTTGTTTTCCCCCTCAGCAGTCAAGAATGAACCATAAACAAGAGTGCATCATCGGAAATGGTCGAGCGGTGTTAGTTATGTCCAGCCTGCCTTTGTGATGAGTGTGTATATGTAATGGTGATGAAATGTGACACGGGGAGAAGATGTGTGTAAACCTATAGCCAAAGTGTATATCACGAATTTGTTTATCGGAGGAGTGATGATTTATCCCTAAGAATATATCACTATAGAAGGAGTGTATGGGAATGAGATATATGGAAAGATGCACATGGAGCCTATAGCCTAAGCATATACCACGACTTGTTGAATCGATGGGTGATGATTTATCCCTAAGTGTATATCACTCCATGATGAAAAGAATGAAAGGTGACAATTTAGCCTATAGCATATGTCACTACTTGAGATGGAAGTGATGAGGCGTATGAAGCATAGATAAGTAGGTGGTGGATATCGGAAGGTGGTGATTTTGCACTTTGAGAATTAAGCATAGACCACTATGTGATGAATAAGGCAAGGGTGGTCATTTAGCCTAAGGTGTATACCACTACATGATATGATGATGAGTATGGGTGACGATATAGCCTAGAGTGTGAGTCACTAGTCAAGAAAATGTGGTAGGATGACATGTCGTATGTAGGTAAGGTCCATTTGATTGGTAAACCCTCGGATCGAGTATGGAAGGTGAGGATCTAAAGTGTGTCATAGGGTGGTGAGTGACGGTGCGTAGAAGATATCGGAGTGTATACGACCAAGGTAGGTGAATGTGTGGTGTAGGTAATGTAATGTAGAGTGTGTAGTGGGTATGGAATGTAATGTAATATGTGGGTAGGTAGAAATAGAATGTTTACTGATGATAGATGAAACTAGACCCAAGTATAAGGAAATCTAGTGTAGTATGTAGAATGTAGATGATAGATAAATGCATGTGTATGGGAACTATGCAATGTAGGGGATGTATGGTGTGTAGGCTATGTAAAAGGTGGTGATAGGTATAGATAGAATATGTAGGGATGACATGTAAAGCTAGACCCATATATAATGTAACCTAGCATAAATGCAAAATGTATGAAAGAGATGCAAAACTAGAATGTACATGAGGATATGATGACTAGTGTAGTATGTATAAGAGAGATGATGTGTAAAGGACTGATAGATAAGAGGTGTATAGGATAATGTAGGATGTAGACTAAGTGTAGAATGAATGATGTAGGATACGTGATGTATGTGATAAATGTAAATGGTTAGGACCTATAGTGCGTGTGTGTGGGAGTTAAATATAATGGTAATCCCTCAATAGTTCAGTGTGAACTAAAGCACTAGGGTGCATCATCAGGTAATGGGGGTGTGATGATATGTGATGGGATAGGTGGAGATGTGATGTTGATAAGTGATAGAGATGAAGTGTAGGAAATAAAGAGATACAAGATTATGTGAAGCGAGGGGGGAGGAGTATGTCATGTGTAATGCCCCGCAGTAGTAGTGTGAGAAGAGGTTATGAGAACTCGTCAAGGAGATCGTCATCCTCTGGGTCAAAGCCAAATGGATCAAAATTAGCAACTTGGCAGGATATAGTATGAGGTTGATCACGTAATGAGCCAGTGAGAGATAAATGGCACATGCCCATAGCGTATTCTTCAATCGGTAAATCGTGGATGTGGACAACCGTGTGAATACGATCGAGTGAGGTTGTGTGAATGGTAAAGAAAGGAACTATTGCGAAATGAAAATACAGCCAAAGGGCATGGGGAATGAGATATCAGTGTGACTAGGGTCTAATGTACCTGATGTAAGTAAGCCATGAGTCCCTAATGTGAATGAAAAGAATAAAGGGTGCGCGGTAGATAAACAAGGAGATCAAAGACATACAAACCATAAGCGGAGATGATGGTGACAAAACCGTAATAGAGATGAGAGGCGTGAGTAGAAGGCTGAAGATCAAAAAAGTAAAGCCAAGGCAAGCTAGACCAGTAGGAGAACAGATGGTTTCATTGCATGTGAGATCGAATGGGACGTGGTCCCGATGAGATATGGTCCCAAAATGAGTCACGAATAAAAGGGTACACATGAAGGGTGGGTGCATGGGTGATAATGGCGAGATGGGATGATATTATTCATGGAGGGAGGGGGTGGCTGATATGGAACTATGGCGGTGGGAATAGGTGATGGAGGGGGAATTGCATCTAATAAACAAATATCTCCCTCAAGTGGCGGTAAAAAATGTGATCATCGAGGCTAGTGAGGTTCATCAATGGTGTCAATGTGAGGAATAGGGATGTTAGTATGAGGGTCATGGACACAATATTGGAATGGATCACGATCTCGAAAGATGGTATACTCAACACGCTCATGTAAGAATTTGATGACAACAATGGATGATAGAAGGAACAACTTGCATGGCGTGGAGCCATGGTCTACCTAACAAGCAATTATATGAGACAGGGAAATCAATGATGAAGAAAATAATGGGGAGAGTTTTAGGACCTACAGTTAAAGGCAAAGTAATGTGGCCTAGACATGGATGAATAAAACCATCATAAGCACAAGTGAAATGGAAGAAGGGATAATGTCACGAGTAGACAAACCTATGGCTTAGAGAAAGGACATAGGGCACAAATTAAGCTCAAAGCCATTATCGATAAGAGTACGCTTGACAACAACATTGTAGATGTGAGACATGATGTAAAGTGGTGGATCATTGTCAAAGGGTGAATGTTAGTGGGAGGATTACCTCGGAAGGCTATATGTTGAGAAAAGGCCTTGGAAAATGTGTCATATGAGAGTGTGGATGCATGTCGATAAAAACATCGGTAGTAGCGAAAAGGGTTTGGACTCGATGAAACAAATCAAGGTGGGTAAACATGTATTCAGTGATAGAGATATTCATGATGATGGAATGAAAAATACCTAGAAGGTGGTAGAAAGAGACGTCGGGTTCACCAAAATGATTAACAAAAATAAGAAGGTTCCTAGATGGCCTAAAGGATATCTAGGGTATTAATGTTAATCTAATTAGGAGGACTAAAACATTGTAAATGAACTAAAGTAGTATGAGATAAATGTAAATAAACTATTCTAAGTGAAATAAAACCCTAATATGCAAGAGAAGAGTAAAGAATAGACTTACTAATAAGAGGATATTGTCAGGATTGTCACTGATTTGGAACTAGAACTCAGCGAAGTGTATGATGAACACTCAAGGACCCTACGAAGGGAAGATCTGGGTTGTCTGAGATGACACAAGCGCCTGGGAGTGTGTTGGGGTGCCCAGGGTGCACTGATATGCGAGTTTGGCACTCGGAATAGTGCAAATCCTCATAATCTAAATCTGGTGTGGTCATTTAAGTGTCTCTCAGTGCTTCTATGCATCATGTCACTAGATTCATCAGATGTCTTATGGAATGAACCATGATGCAAGGAGAAGTATACAACCCTAGAAAAATAAAAGATGCATATGAATGGGTCGAACCGACCTCGGCCCACCAAACTAGTGGACTTATCAATAAGTGTTGCACTACATTACGGACCCTGACGTAGTTTGGGTGTGTGTGTGTGTGTGTGTGTGTGTGTGTGTGTGTGTGTGTGTGTGTTCCTTAGGCACTCTCGTGTCAATCGTACTTTGTGAAGTAGCGAGAATAATAGTTATAGAAATGTAAGTAGCATATGTGCATGGAATAGAATGGAATCCCTCCCCTATGTGTGTGTGTGTGATGTAGATCTCCTAGCTTGAATGCATGGCACTATGTGGATGCGATGGATGGATGACCCTAGATGAGGTGATAGTAGTGATAAGATGCAAATGACCTAGGACCCTTATTATGGTCTTATAACTTTATATTTATAGGCTTCTCAAGCTTAATTTTGTAATTAATCTGATAAGACCGAATGAGAAGAAGATAAGGATGACCAATAGCTAGAAGTGAGCCAAAAAGAAGCGCGAGAGCTTGTGCGTAGGCCGAGGCACCCGAATGGGACCAGGGCACCTCGGGGTGCCCAATACTGAAGCTAGGGTGCCTTTGATTTCATACTAGAATGTCGGAAAGGTCATGAAATGGGTTGATAGGTATCGGAAATACGTGGGAAAGAAGAAATAAAAGATAAGAAAAAGGTGGCCAAAAGGTGGGATTAATTAGTACTTTGTACACTTGAGAACCTTCTAAATAGTAGTATAAGACCGCTTAATGGAAATAGTAAGGCAAAATTAGGGTCACATTTTTTATGACCCATAAAATTTAGGCGAAACTATTTCTTGCACGGTAGTAAAAAATCACCAATTTCAAACTTCAAAAATCCTAATATTCGTACATGTACAAATATTCTCCCGAGAGAGAGTTGAAATAATTAGGAAACCTTGTTTTCATGTTCATAATCGATGCGACTACAAAAATATAGTCCTTGCACAATGATAGAATGCACCTTGCTCAATTTATGAGTAAACTACTCTATAACACACCTCTCCTTTTCGTTTTCCTTTTCCTTAGGGTCCAATATAGCTTTACTCCCTCACATTCAAACAAAAATTTACGTAGTGAGCTTTCAACAACTCGTAGGCTTAAAGACACTCCACCTATGATTTGGAGAGAGGGGGCGAAATAATTAGGAAACCTTGTTTTCATGCTCATAATCAAATGCAACTACAAAAAATATAGTCCTCGTACAATGCAATAGAATGCACTCCCACTCAATTTATGAGTATACTACTCTATAACACACCTCTCTCTTTTGTTTTCCTTTTCATGAGGGCCCAATATAACTTTACTCCCTCACAATCAAACAAATATAACCACCCAAACACAACCACGCATGGGCACTTGCCCTCCCGGCCCGAACATGGCTACCCCATAATCCAAATAATTGCCTTTTCCTTGAAAGGCCTTAATCTAAATATTTTTCCATCAATGAAAGGTCACCTTTCTCCAGAAAATCTAAATAAGGGCTTCACAGCCATGTCATCGAAAAAAAAATTATCCACTCGTCTTCCTCTACACAATACACTATTGTATAAGGTTTAAATACTCTATAATTGTCGTGCCCTCAACAACATAGATGAGGCCTCGGTTGGGTGAAACCCAACAATGAAACACACAAACACACATGGAGGCATGTCTTTGCCTTTTGTACCATTTGCGAGCCAAAAAAAAAAATGCAAACTTTCCGCATTAAAATTTTGTTTTTCCTAAACCCTAATAAAAGCGATATTGTTCGGGATAGATACAAAGACAACAATCGTTGTGTCGATTAATTCAAATTCGGTGGGAATGGAAGGAATCCTTCCGATCTAGTTGTCGATAGGGTCATACATGATCATTCCAAAACCATTTTATTCATAAATAAAAAGATTATCACTACATCCTTGCACTTGTGAAGCAATGCCCTATCTTAATAGAGCGTCGAATGTCTAGTTCGTCTTTCCATCGATTACACGATTTTGTGTTTATCGTGAGATTTGAATGAAACCCTCATCAAGAAGGTTATGAAAAATCTCCATTTTTCACAATAAAACGTACCAAAAAATATTACAAAAGATTACCGAAAAAGTCGCGAAGGAACGAGTGCGACAAATTTGTCATCTGAATACACACACACACACACACACGGGCGAAACACTTCTCAGAGTGAGACAACTTCCATCGTAACTAAGCCTCATATATATTGCATTTAGTTGACATTTCTTGAGAAGTACAAAATCAAAATTTGAGAAAAAGAAAATCTGTAACCAACCTTTGTTTGTGAAGCAAATATCGAAAACATTTATGAGAAAGGTAAGTACCTA
>CM031239.1:818869031-819196531 GCA_018340775.1 Taxus wallichiana var. yunnanensis
ATACAATTCCTTTCATACGTATTCCTTTCTTTCAAACAGAGATTCCAAAACATTGATATAATCAGTTTCAATTTAACAATGCAATTTGGGAAAAACATTTCATTCATTCATTGATTTCCAAAGGCAATTTTACAACTTCTTTCTTTTATTCCTTCCAAAATCATTTATTAATTACATAGCAGAATATTACATTTTCTTTCACATTCTTTCAAACAAAATAGAGTCTGTCTCTTTTCATTTCACTTTACAAATTTCATAATCCATACAACATCTTTCCATTTCCAAAACATTTACAATTTCATCCACTTCAAAGTGGGAAAGGTTACAAAAGAATTTATTTCACAAGGGACTGTCAAACTGTCTTTCTCCTCTGCTCCAGAACAACAACATGCAAAGTTCCCTTTTCTTCCAATTTGATCACAACAAAAGTGGGGGAAAGGCAACGCTCTCCACCCAACCAAGACATCTAATGAAGAGGAGAAGCCATCCTTCTTCATTGGCCCCGAGCCCCAACCATAATGCAATAGAAGGTGTGATTCAACTCATGGCAACAATAAGCTTCCACAAAACATACACACAACATTCTTTCAACATGCACATTTCAAATTAAAACATAGTCCCAAACAAAACAACAGTTTTGCAACCACATGAAAACATCACACAAAACTCAGGCTTCTTCATTGCAAGCCAAAGGAGCAAGAGCTATGGGGGAAGTTGCTTATGCCTCCCAATGGGAATTGGGCATCCACCTGTAACAAACCGCCAATATAAAACATCACACATATCCTTATGCCCCCACACATCCCTTCTTATGCCCCCAAAAATTTTCTTATGCCCCCACAAAATAAGAAATGTAAGCTATTTCTTTTCCATGGTGGATCCCAAACCCAAACTCCCTCCACAAGAATTCTGATGCCATTGACATTCCCTTATGCCCCCCACATGAATTCCCCATAGCCTTCTCCTACACCATTCCTATGGCAGTCTACCCAAACAACCAATAAACACACAAAACATTCACCATTCACACATACACAAAAAGAAATAACAACATAAAAGAAGAGCTAAGCTCCTACCTCTCCATGGTAGATTTGGTTCCAACACAACAAGCTTTCAATGTCAAATATAGTCCCAAAATCAGCAACCAACAAGCATGCAAAGTTCTCCAATCTCCTTCCAAAAGCAAGAGCTCCAATCAATAAGAAAATTCGCCCCAAGGAAGCATGCAAAATGTTTCAACAACCCAAAACAAAGCAAAGAGTTTCAATTTTATAGAAGAGGGAAGAGGAGAGGATGAGGTGGATCCATGTAGGATGCCACATCACACATCCTCAACTCCAACACAAAAGTCAAATTTCATTCTCCAATGCACAATAAAGAGGTGGGTGAATAATATGACAAATAAACTTACACACTCCAAAAGCCCACACCCCAAAGGACTAAATTTAATAAAATGTAAGAAGAGTGCAATTAAAACATGCAACTTGATTTATAAAAATGCATTAAAAGGGTCTAAAATCAACCTTCCAACCATAGGTATGGTTGGTAAATAAAATTAAGAGGTATGGAAAAGTTTTACTTGTCCCGCAAGCCTCCAAAAACAACCTCCAAGGACAAATTCGAATTTCCAAGGAGGTGGAGTGTTTCATACTCTAAAATCTGACTTACACAACTCTTACACATACTTACACATCACTTATAACCTTACTTACACACACCTTACAACATTTAACACAAGGGTAAACAAATTTCATAATTACTTTCTTATGTCCCAATTTAATTAATTAATTTTTAACCATATGTTTTCCCACATTAATCTACCACAATTTAATTAATTAAAAGAAAGGGACACAACACTACTAAAATACATACAAACAATAATAAAAATGAACCACATTAATAAATACACAAAACCCCTTAGTCACATTCAAAGGTGATCCCCATGGGAATCCCTAACAAGACAACACACACACACACACAAACAAAACATGTTACCATGGTGACCTTGTTGAATTCACCTAGAATTCCATTGTGGTTGGTCTCCAATCCCCGATGTTTGTTGTGATATTTTAACCTACAAAACACAAATACCTCCTTTGGCCTCGTGGCCATATCAGAACATCCAACATGATATAAATAAAATCACAAAATCATCTATGCATATGAATCACAACAACATCAAGGCAATCAACAATATCGCTTACAATTTATATCCACAACTATATCATCATCATATAATGTCCATTTTCTAGGTCTACTCACAATATCTAAAATCACATGTCCGAACAACATTCAAAATATATCCATGTCAAATAGTATATCATCATCCACATATGAGTGTCTCTAATAATCATCATGCATCATAACCAAATCAAGATCACAATAATCCATGATCAAATATCTAACATCATACTAAATCAAAAGCATAATAATGTCCATAATGTAATCAATAGTATCAAGATCAGTATCAAAAGGTGTCAAAGGGAAGTGGGCACTACATCCCCTTCCCCTTAGACTCGACTTCCTCCCGAAGTCACCGAACAAATGTGGAAACCGAACTCGTAATAAGGTAGCATCCTCCCATGTAATCTGCAGCCTCATCATATATGTCCCACTTTGCACCCAAACCTCGATTAACCTCTCTACCTCAATGGCCTAGGGTCCTACGATCTAGGATGCGAACGGGCTCCATCATCACTCGCCCCTAATATGCACTGCAATGATGTCCACTCTAACACATGAGAAGGATCTCGCAACATATCTCATGAGAATCTGAAACATGAAAAACATCATGTATGTGAGACAAGCTAGGTGACAATGCTGACGGTAGGCCGAAGGGTCGATACACTCTAAGATCTCAAAAGGACCAATGAATCTAGGAGCTAACTTAGAACCTTTTCCATAACAAATAGGGCTCTTATGTGGCTCCGACGCGAAGGAACACTTTCATGCTCACATCAAAACTATAGTCGATCTTATGTTGATCTGCATATTTCTTTTGCCTATCCTATGCCTCTTGTAATCTCTCTACCATCAATACCACCTCTTGCTCCATGTCATGTAAAAGAGATGGTCCAAGAGATACTTTTTCCTCTAACTTTGTACTTTCAGCTAAGAGGTGTCATGCACTCTCTACCATACAAAGCCCGAAAAGGAGCCATGCCTATAGAACTCGGAAACTATTGTTGTAGGCAAACTTCACTAAGTACATGTACTCCTCCCATTTAGACTACGATCCATCACATACATCCCGAGCATGTCATCTAAAATCTAATTCACCCGCTCGGTCTGTCCATCTGTCTCGGGATGATATGTTGTCTGAAGTTGATTCTCGTCCCAAGGGCATGCTTTGCATGGTAGTCCAAAATGGGAAGTGTACAAAGGATCACGGTCACTAATGATCTTCTACGAAATTTCATGCAACCCAAAATCTCCTCCAGTATACCTATGTTATTGCTCTAGCTATATAAGTGGTCTTCACCGAGAAAAGTGAGCCACTTTTGTCAATTTATCAACCGTTACCATAATGGCGTCGTGGTGATATCTCGACATCGGTAGTCCAACAATGAAATCCATGAAAATGGTGTCCCACTTCCATTCCGGTATAGCATGAGGATAAAGAAGGCTAGTTGGATGTTGATGCTCGGCCTTAACTCTCTGGCACTCTAAACATCGTGACACGAACTGGGCCACATCTCTACGAAGTCCTCTCCAATGATACAACTGTTGCAAGGTGGCGTGCATCTTCTTCACCCCATGATGGGTTGAATAGGGTGCACGATGTGTCTGTCAAGATGTCCTACCTCAAGCCTCCCTCTCTGGGAACATAAATCGCCTCTCGTGCCCGAGGAGACCATATGTCTCTAAGGAAAAACCATCAAAGTTCCTCTCGAGGGGTATCCGAGACTCGATCTCTTGCTCGAACCGCAATGTAGAAGTCAGCCAAGAGGAAGCTATCAAGAATCCTACCCCGCAAATCTGTGCTCACTGAAGTGGCCATAGTCACATGTCTTCGTCTACTGAGAGTGTCTGCTACAACATTCTCCTTCCCATTCACATGCTCGATCTCCATATCATACTTACAAAGCAACTCCATCCAACGCCAGTGATGAGCGTTGAGATTGGGCTGCGTGAAGAGATGGCGAAGACTCAAGTGATCTATATTGAAGCTGAATCTCTTGCCAAGCAGAAAGTGCCTCCATCGAACCAAGGCGTGCACAACCGCCGCAAGCTCAAGATCATGAGTCGGATAATTAAGCTCGTAATCCTTGAGTTTGCGAGACTCAAAAGCCACTACTTTTCCCTCCTGCATCAACACACCTCCAAGCCCTGCCAGCGAAGCATTCGTGTAAACAAAGAACACACCCTGTGGATCCGGCACTGCAAGAATAGGTGCTGTAGTGAGGCATTCCTTCAGTGTCCTGAAGGCCTACTCACATCTGTTTAACCAAACAAACTTCTTCCCTTTCCGTTGAAGGGAAGTGATAGGGTGTGCAATTTGAGAGAAGTCCTGAACAAATCTCCTGTAGTACCTTGCTAATCCCATGAAGATGCACACCTCGGTCACCATAGTGGGTGTTGGATAATCCATAATGACTCTAATCTTGGAAGGATCGATGGCGATACCTTCCGCAGAAATGATATGACAAGTACGCACCTCTATCTGAAAGAAAGCACACTTCTCCAAGTTCCCGTAAAGTTGTTGCTCATGAAGACGCCAAGAACCCGCGAAGGTGCCCCTCATGCTCCTCACGCATACGTGAGTAAATCAAAATGCCATCAAGGAAGATGAGCACGAAGTGATCTAAGAAGGTCCCAATACCCCATTAATCAAACTCATAAATACTTTGTGGGGCATTAGTCAAACCAAAAGGCACCATTGTGAACTCATAGTGCCCATATCTCATTTAAAAGAGGTCTTATGAATGTCCACCTCCGAAATCCTCGGTGATGGTAGCCTCGACTTAAGGTCTATCTTAGAGAAAATCGCGGGCTCCCTTCATTTGATCAAACAAGTCAATATGTGGAAGGGGATAACGATTCTTGATCATTACCTTATTTAGTCAAGGCGATAATCAATACACAACCACAAGGATCCATCCTTCTTCTTCACAAAGATCACCGGTGCACCCTAAGGGGATATACTAGGACGGATAAGGCCCTTAAGCTGCAACTTGAGCTCACAGAGCTCTGGGGTGGTCATCCGATAAGGTGCTCGTGAGATAGGCTCTGCTCCAGGAACTAGATCTATATGAAAATCAATCTCATGTGGGGTGGTAACCCCGATAGCTCCCCTTGGAAAGACATCTGCAAACTCTCTCAAAATGGGATGATCATCTAGCGATGGTCCACTAGACCCATCCTCTGATCGGTCACTGATTGTAACATCATACATCTGATAACCCCGTCGCACACACCGCTTAAGCTGCATAGCGGAGATGGTGCAAATAGAAACGGGTCTCTTGACCCCTAAAATCACCGACTCAACTCCCAAATCATCTACACAAGATATAGTCTTATGGTAACAATCCATCCTAGCCCTGTGTGTAGATAACCAATCCATACCCAAAATGACTCCGTACGAGCCCAAAGGAAGGATACGGAGATCCGAGGTAGTGGTGAAAGGTCCCAAATCCACTACACACTCCTTAACTAAGGAGTCTACAGAGATCTTGGCTCTAGAAGCCATCTCAACATCCCAACTATGACCCTGCCTAACTGCCACCAGCCTGCATTTCTCTACTAAAGATGGTGCAATGAAAGAATCAAAAGAACCAGAATCAAACAATATAGAGGTAGGAATACCACCAATGCTACATGTAGTCTCAATGATTGTACTCTATGCTCTGTTTGGCGGTTCTCAACCACTACATAAATCCTATGGTTACGTCCCATGTCACCAACAGTTGGCTCTGAGATCTGTGTCTTACCCTTGTTGTTAGGGTTCTGTGGGCAGTCTCTCAAAATGTCCAGTAACTCCACAACCAAAACATCCTCCTGATCCTCCCCAATGAGTAGCACCTCTAGTAGGTGCCCTGGAAGTCTGTGGCGTGGATCCTGATGATCTGGTTGTGGTTTGCTAAGGCCTCTACTAGCGAGCTCCTGTTGACTAAGCTCTAGGTCCACCATGTGTCCTGATGAGACCCCTAGGAGGAGGCCCCATACTCTGACCTCTCTGTGCATCAACTCTCTGTGGAGGTCTATGAGGTGGGCGTGATGCTGTTGTGGTCTAAATGATGAATGTGTTGAACTCGACCACCATGAGGAGGAGGTACTGACCCCCTCGATCTACTATCTTACATCTTGTTGATGCGGCTCCGGACTTAGTCTCTAGCACCGATGGGTCTTCCCGAGTCTCCTCGATATATAGGCCTTCTCGACGGCCTCAATTAATGTCTATGGGTAGTGGATCTAAACCACACGTCCAATGTCTAGATTCAGGCCCCGGATGAACATGTGGATCCGCACCTGCTCATCCTACATGTACTCAACATACTGGAGTAGATCCGAAATATACTCTCATACTACCTGCTCTTGAAAGAGATACCTATTGGAGGTCATGAAACTCATCTATCCGCTATCGTATGAACCTCCATGACAAATATCTACTACACAAACACTCCTCAAAGAGCTCCTGTGTCACCGTCTCTAAATCAACATGGAGCTTTTGCTCCTGTCCTCCACCATACTCCTCCATCCCTCAATAGATGGATCACAACATGAGCTTTCGTGTTCTTTAGAACAAGGAAAAAGCTTGAAGCAATTGCTCAAGCTCATTAGCCAACCTCTGCTCAAATCCACTTGCGTCACCGAGAATAATGTGAGGGTCGAAGCTTCGGGATCTCCCGATGTGATATGTAGGCGTGGTCCGACGGCCTCTAGGTCTCTATGTACACTCATCCCTAAGCCCGGGGCTTCGAGACCTCTCTCTATGCTTTGAAACTCGATCACCCCTCCCCTCTATGGTGACTCGCCTGACTCTCTGCATGGGAGTTCTCTCCTCTCTATGCTCCTCGCCGGGTCGAGGAGATGCCCGAGCATCAACGGATGGCTCCCTATCATGTCTGGCTGCACATCCTCCTATTGATCCTCCGTGTAGAGTGGCATTAACATCTTGAAGAGTCTGCAAAATCTGGGGTAGGATGGCCGCTTTACACCACGATCCCGTGGTGGTAAGTTTGGGTCTATGTGAAAAGTCTCGTCTCCCCATTTCGCGCCTCCCGCACTGACTCAAGGCGTGAGTCAGTTCATTTTTGTAAGTTTTATTCAATTTCCATGTTTACTAAAATATGCAATTTCTAAACTAAGTTGTTTTCCAGATTTAAAAGTGTGCTAGGTTTAAGTTTCTAAATAAAGGTACTTCAACAAATTGTTACCAAAACACTTTAGACTACAATGAGGAGACACTTCTATTGGATGCATATGTGAACATATGATGAGCACCACTTCAAGTATTGTATTCATTATTACACCATATATCCCATGAATATGAAGCCATGTATTTACACACATATCACAATTCCATCTAGACTACTGGAATATGTTAACATGGATTTCATGACTGAGATGTCTGTAAGAACTACCAATTTGATGATTTTAATGGAGATATTTTAAAAGATGGCTATCATGGTTTCCTGCAAGAAGGACTACGATGTTGTTAGCAACATTCAAACTTTCTTCAACCATGTATCGGGTGACTTTGGAATCTCAACATCCATTTTATTTGATCAATATATGCTCTTTATTATTCATTTTTGCGAAACATTGTATGAATTGATGGGTTAAATGGTTCAATATATGGATTCTTCCACACCAACTAGTTTGCATCCTTCATGTAGACTCTTTCATTTTTCATCAAGGAAGTGAGTACTACAATCCCTAACAAAAATAGCTTTTGATTATTAGATGAAGGATCTTCTTTCACCTTCTTCAAGAGAACACATTTTAGCCAAATATTGATTCCAAGATTCAATATTTGTTTTTTATTTTTGGGATTCATGGCTCTGCCATCGTTCTAGATCACACTAGGTTTTCTGAATTGGGTTTTCATTGCGTTGCAGGTGGAGACAATGTACACACACATCGATTGTTCAGTTTTACTGGGATTGGATCTGCATGGTAGTCGGTGATTCCCAATGTATTTCATGAACTATTATAAATTAAAAGTTTGCTTGGAAAATAAAATCTACTTGTCACTTACATGACTAGTTGTTAGAGGGGTTCAATTATCAATTATTTTTTACGCATCACATGTTTTCATTCATATAATCAAGCTTAAAACTTAAAAAGTGAGGCTATAAAGTGCCACATGAAGAAAGTAATGTGGTTGGGTTTCGACTTTTAAACCTATTGGATTTTCCCCATTTTTTATTTTTATCGCATTAAGCTTAAAGTGTACTGATGTGGATAATGAAATCTTGGTGTAAAATTTTCTCTCGCCAAATGTTTACGGCCAGCTACTGGACATATTAGGTATTAACGATTATTTATGCATCGCCTCTTTTCATTGTGCTCTAAGAAGGAAAATTTGTGAATGGGCTTCAAACTTGTAGCCTATTGAATTTTTCACACTTTTTATTTTGGTCCCTTTAAGTGTAAATTACACTCAAGTGAATAGTGTGAATGAGATCAAGATAAAAAGAGGAACACAAATAGCAAATATTATTTGGGTGTTACCATTTGAGCCATGGAAAAGGTGCAGTACATATAGGTATTTAATTTTCACTTTATTTATTTCCAACTTTTCATTGATGTCTTCTTCTATCCAAAAAATCAAACTTTGTCCAATTGAAAACCTTAATGTCATAAAAATAAAAACATAAAAAATTTAAATGCTTGATTTACAGATAAAATCTTCCTTTCTGTTATATAACAAGTTGCTAGAGGAGCTCAATTATAGATGTTTCTCGTGCATTACCTATTTTACCAAAATTACTCGAGCTTAAACTAGAGGGGCTCATTTATCATTGATTGTTAGTACACCTATTTTCCAGACAGTTGGGCTTTGAGCCTAGCTCCTCTTGGATTTTCACCATTTTTTATTTTGGCCCCTTTATGTGCAAATTTCACCCATATGTATAATGCAAGCAAGATGTGGAGAAAATATAACATATATTATTTGGTTTAGAACAATCTGATCTATGGAATTGGTGTGGGACATGGAGGTATTTAATTCTAACCTTATGTTTTCCAACTTTTGTTGTGTCTTCCTCTTTCTGAACAATTAAATGCCATCCAATCAAAAACCTTGAAGCCATGTAAAAATAGCAAATTCATGGTCATCTAGACAAAGAAATTGAAGAGGGGGTTTCAATTATCAATAATTTTCCATGCATCACCTATTTTCTTGTAGCTATTCTAGATTTAAACTGAAAAGGAGCCTACAAGTGCTACAAGAAGCAAGCATTGTGGTTGGGTTCAAACCTAGAAGCTATTAAATATTCCACATTTTTTATTTTGGTCATTTAAGTGCAAATTGCAGAATACACGAATAATGTGAGTAAGATCGAGATGATAAAGTGGAGAAAAGATGATAGTTATTATTTGGGTAGGAAAAATCAAAGCCATATGGAATATTGGGAGTGGGACATGCATGTATTTATTTCCAATATTTTTTCCTTCTTTCGATTCGTTTCTTCATCTTATATATCAAATTAAACATCATCCAATTGAACACCTTGATGGCATGAAATAAAAAATAGTAAAGCTTGATTGGTAGATAAAATCTACCTACCACTCATCCGATTGGGTTTTGAACCTAGAACCTATAGGATTTTCCCCATTTTTCATATTGGATTTTTAAGCACAAATAACACTCACGTGGAAAATGTGAACAAGATCAAGATGACAAAGTGAAGCACATATAGAAGATATTATTTGGGTAGGAACAATTTGGTTGTGGAATAGGTGTCAAACATGCAGGTGTTTTATTCAAATCTTTTTATTTCCATATTTTCATTCGTGTCTTTGACTTATCGAACTAATTAAATACCATCCAATTGAATCCATTAATGTTATAAGAACATAAAATTACACTTGCATGAATACCGCAAATGAGGTTGAGCCAATATGTTTGTGATCTAGACAACATAAGATTTAGGGGTTTACCATTCCCTTTGATCATAACACGATGTTCTTAAAAACCGATCACCGCCATTTGTACCTCCTATGCACATGTGGCGAATCTACACTATGTAGATTTGACATTTGGTCAAAATAAGATGGTCTTGAAGATAGACCACCGCCATTTGTACCTCCTTCTCACATGTAGCGAACCTAAACTTTATATATTTCAAATGTTGCACCATTTAAATGCTAAGATTTGTGGCTTGTGAGAGTGTTGGGCTTCGATGCTAGCCACTTTGAACAAATTCATTTTTTTGCAACTCGTGTGCTTAGTTATGGCTCGAACAGATCACCAAGCTATGGAAATCTAGTGGTTGCCATGTTTCACTCAAAACCACTAGTGTCGATTGAGGTCAACTAAATTTTAGCAAGTTTGAAGCCCCCTCGCTTTGACTTCTCCAATCGTTGTCAAATGTCACACATCGAGAATGTTAGTTTCAAACATTTAAACTTTTAAATGCCAATATTAGTGGCTTATGAGAGTTTCATCCTCTAATGCTTGACATTTTTGAACACATAAGCTAAATCACTAAAACTCATGTGCATCAATTAGGTTTTGTGTAACACACCAAAACTAAAAGGCTGATTTCTACCATGTGTCACCCCAAACCAATTGTCTCACTCAAAGCCAAGTAATGTTCACCAAGAATAAACCCATCCTTTCACTTTTTCTTCATTGATCGTTACCACATCTTACACTACTATGCAAAGAATTTTTCTACACATCAACTTCATATTCTACATATGTTTTCCCCTTATCTTCACTCACATTTCAACTACTTTCATTTAAATAACTACCAACAATGGTTACTCCTCAATATCATTACCACCCATTACACCTCCACCCAACATACTAATTTTGGATTTTGTTCCACTATCACTTCCTCCTTCTAACCGAAAAATCAAATACCTTAACCAACACTACTTTGTTTCTTTGTTTCCTTCCCCTTTCCACATATCATTCCTCCACTGCATCCCTTTTGGCGTTCACATTGCACTGCTCACGTGCGATTGCTAGTTATTTCAAGGCATTTCCTCAAGTGGGGTTTGATTAATGCGTCCCCCAAAACCCATACCTTGATTGTGACTATTTTATAGTGTCGATGTTTGATTAGTTGTTAGAGTAAGAAGAGAAATTTCATATGATCCACAACAAACTGGGAAAAATGAGTTAGGTTTTTGAAAAGATAAACAAGTTAATCATGTATTATTTGAAAAAAATGCACCTAACAAAGAGATGTGTTTTCATATCCATTATGATACTAATTTTCCATTTTCTTACTAGCATTCAAGGTTAGGTTGGATGTGTAGATTGAATTTGCTAGGTTCAATTTATCTTGGTTTCTTGACATGTTTCCCATTTTTCTCCAAATTGGCAATAAATTTTGTATTAGCTTATGAAAGCATACATCTTTAATCTTTTTAACAACTTTAATTATTTCATGATTTTTTATATTCTAGATATATATTCCAATACTCTGCAATTAGGTTTGTTTGGGTTTGTTTTACAATTTTATCTCTTTTACTTTAATTGCAATATGTTATAGTTAGTGTAGTGTATAATTATTGAAAAACCACTTTCTATATTTGTAAGTACATATACGGATTTTGTAAAGAAAAATCACTTTTATTAAATAAAATTTGTAATAATAATAAAATCCCCACAAGTTTGAGAGTTTGGGAAGGTCAAGGATGATGTCAAAAGATTGATGTTTCACAATGACACTTCCTAATGGGTTTTTTTTGACAAAGCAAATAGAAACTTGGATGTCTTGCATGCGTTTTTATTTTAATTCTATTTTTATGCCAATAATGTCAGTAAAATGTAGTGATGCAATTGACATTTGAGATTTTTAAAATTATATTAAAAAGTGATTTTTTTATTATTACTTCCTCAAAATCTTCATTCAATGCACTCATTGTCAAAAATATATAAGGTGATTCAAACTTTATAGGTTAGGACAATAAATATTTATGTGTCTCTACTTCGAAAGAATAGAGAAGTATCAAATTTTGTAGGTACCCTAACTACATAGCTTTGATGAAATCAAAAGTATCATTTCTATTGGAAAATCATCCAACAAAAGAAATACATGTCGTAAGGAGATTAATAACATCAATTTGTTTGGAAGGTCAATGCAATTCAAAGGAAGAAGCTACCCAACCATTTCCATAATGATGCAATATGATATCAATATATTATACTTCACATTATGAAGGGTGTTATGCAAGAGAACCATGATTGCATTGTTGAGTAATTCGATGTCTCTTTTTCTATTTTGCATAATGCATCATATCTAAAGTTTTTTTAATAAACGATCAAGAAAATTAACCAACGAATAAAGTGGATTTTAATTACTTTTCATGTACATTGTTGAATTGCACTAAAAAAGAATACAAAAGGAAACATGAGAAACTACTCACTAAAATTAGGAACAAATGTATGACTATGATTTTGCTAGTGATGGACACCGATACAACTTGGACATTACTATAATGACAATTGTTAGTAGTAGCGATTATTCGGAATTTTATTAAGAAAAAGGAGACCCATATAACTTGGATCATAGTAAAATGGCAATTACTAGTGGTGACAATGATTATTTAGAATTTCATTTAAAAATCCATCCATATCAATATTACGAGTTAGTGGGGAAATGGACAATTTTAAGATTAATTTTTAAATTTGCACTTGTCATCTAGACTATATATATACTTTTTAATAAACAATTATAATAAATAACGGACGTGGATTGTATAATAACAACCCATTATTCCTAAAATTATGAAAGAGGGCAAATTATACACCAATGATTTTAGTTGTAAGATTTTATATGGTTTTTAATATTACATACTTTTTTATATAAATAAAAGGAAAATTTGGTAAGGATGGTAGGTAAGAATTGATATAAAAAGTTTTAATTTTGAAATAAATGCTTAATTTTTTTGAATTTTCCAACTTAACTTGTAGAGTTGAATATATATAGAGAGACTATTATTCTCCAGTATATTAATACTATTATTCTGTAGTGTAAAGAACAATTTTGTGCAAATTCAAAATTTGATTCGATAAATATAGTGATAGTAAGAAACCATGCAAGGATTCAACACTTAAACGAGCTCGACTGTATTCGACGTCGAACTGCCGACAACTACAGTACACAAGCTTTATTACATATTGACAAATATGATAATAACACAAAGCTAGGAAAACGTGTGTAGGAAAGATTGGTGTAATCAAATTTTTGTGGGCTGGACATTTAAAATTTAAATTTGTCTGTACCATAATTTCGCTCAGATGAATTTGGCATTCAGTGCCTCCACAGCTACGCTGCTCAATTTTTTTGCAGTTTCTACCTTTGTGGAGACAGAAAAACATTGTGTTTTCTGTAGTGTTGGCTTCATGAATATCCAATGCAAAATATTCCAGGCATCACTAATTGGGAGGGATTTGTAGTGAACATGGCAATGGCTCGCCAACTGAGCACAATAAAAGGGGATGTATTTTGTTTGCAATGGCTATGCATTCTTCTTCGCCATCAAAATTCAATTGTGGCATCCACAACCACCTCGACTTTTAAAAACATATTCCTCTCAATTAGCGCATCTGTTACCATAAAACCTTATTTGTTTCCCATTAGATGAAGGAAACTTCCCTTATGAGGCCTTGGCTGATAGCACTACGTTTCAAGCTATATCAACCTCTATAAATACAAATAGCATAGCTTCTATGTCTTCTTTTCACAAAAGTATTCAATTCAGGGTTCTCATGACCTATAAACAGGAGGCACATGTCCTACTTAAAAACAATGTCGACACAAACCATTCACTTAATCAAAAATAAAGAAACTTTTCAAGAAAACTTCATCAAAGATTTTGCAAACCTAAACAGAGGATCAACATTCTCATTGTCTCTCCCTCATCAAAAAGCCACAATACGAGAGCAACCACAAAACACACCAAAATCAGATCGCTGCAAATCTCACTTCTATTCTCGAATAAAAGACACGCCAATCCATTCATGTAATGCCCCGTTCTCCGACGTCCATGTCGCTAAGCTTTTAACGTTGTGGTGCTTATGTTGACCTCTCGTTGGCTCTTGTTTTTCGATTAATAAGTATTAATAAGTGGTAATAATAATAATAATAATAATAATAATAATAATAATATTTTTTTTATTTATCGGTCGACGTTAACCTCGCCTTCTGATCGTCGATTTGATACCAACCCTGTTGTTAAATTTTGATAAGCGATTACATAAATTAATGCTGGGAAATGAGGATGAAGCTCCATCCTGCTCGGCATTTAAGGCGAACAAATTAAATATGGTTTAGGTTTGTAAAATCTTCTAAGGCGTGCTCGAATGGGGAGAATTTAGGATTTGTGTATCACACGGATCTCTCTCCAAAATAGACGTCTTTTCTTGTAAACCGTGTTGGACCTTCCCTGGGATCTGGGGAAACGTGTTTGAAATCGTATTGGGTTTTGGCCTGCGTTTTGACCTCGTGATTCGTTTTGGCTTGCTAGCCACGTTTTCTTTGTTTTGGGGATTTGCGTGCTCAGTTGTTTGGGGATCTGCGTGCTCAGTGGATTGGGGGTCGCGCGCCCAGATGAAAATCTCACATTTGTAAGATGATTGCAAGTTTCCTTGCTGTGTGGTCGTTTTCTGGTGCGCAGGTCCTGGGCGCGTCCTTTTGTGTCTTCCTTGGCCGCAATGAAACCCTCCTCACGCCTTGCGGGTGCGCAAATCTTGGACGCCTCCATTTTTCCCTGCCCTGGCCGCGTGGGTCTGTGGGGGGAAGGATAACTTCGTTTTTGTGGTCGTGAGGGCTTCGTTCTGTTGCTGATGCGTTTTGGGGGAAGAAGGGGCGCGGGTTTCTTTTGTTGGCCGCGCACAGCGCACAGCTGGTGCAGTAGGCGTGTTACTCCACTTTCATTGGGTGCTGTGAGTGTGTTCTTGTTGGGAATCCACAAAGAATAGCCTCCATCTCAGGCAAGCGGCGCGGGCGCGTGCGGTACAAAGAGGGCGCCTCTTTGAGCGCTTCTAACCAGCAGGCCGTCCAATAATGTTGTTACCTGTTCAGTATTGAATGCATCCTCAAATTCGGGATTCTCCTTCAAGATATTGTTATCAAAATCGTCTGTGGCAGTAAGAGTGTTACCAGGAGACCTGATGAAATTTATTACAAAGATTATCTATTGGGACCTTACTTGTTTTACGAGGTAACTCATGGAGGAGAATCTCATAGAGTGATGATATCACACCCACAGCACACGGGAGATCTATGCAATGTTGGAGAAAATGTCTTGGGAGATGAAGGTAGCAGGATATTGTTCGAGATCCGAACATGTGCTTGAGTGAACGGGAAAGTGAAAGTATTCCTCTGCCACCATAGGGAGAAGATGGCAATTTCATTTGGATTGTTAAGCCTTCCCCGTGGGACAACTCTCAGAGTTGTCAAGAACCTTAATGTATGTGTTGACTGCCACACTGCACCAAGTTTTGTCCAAGATTGTTGCAAAACAAATTGTTGTGAGAGATGCAAAGCGGTTTCATCACTTTAAAAAAAAAAAAGGAAAAAATGTTCTTGTAGAGATTTTTGGCAATGTCATGTGAAGCAAACTGCAGACATAGTCTGGCACTATAACAAGGCGCACTGTGCCAGGTCTGCAATGATAAATATGGGACCAGATTTTAGTTCCAGTTTCTTTAAAAAAATTTATTCTAAGCACTTGTAAGATCTAGACAAGGTGGCCGCCCTCTCCCTGACTGTACCAGGCGCTGCCATGAGGCTAGCATAAGAGATCTACGTGCTGAGGAAAAGGAATGTTTTTTTTGAAATGTGTTGTCGCTGTTGGAGCCTTGGTTCGACGTGGCCGCATTGAGGAAGCCCCAAACAGGCATGATAAGCCCTAACCCTCTCTCTTAATAATTTATTTACTTTAGCATTTAGATAAATCAATCTCTGCAGTTTTGTTTGAATTCTGTATATGTGATGTCTCCTTTGGATTGTTGATGTGTGATTCTCTTTTACTAAGTTAGTAACGTCTTGGATTCTTGATATTATTTAATATTTATTTACATATAAATGTTGACTCTTTCTTGAAAGAGATGCCCAAAAGAAATGGGTTTTCGAATGACTTTTAAACACATTTTGCATGCGCTGATCTCTCTCGAGTGATTCTCGCTTTTCGACCTTATAAAGTTAGTTTATCATTTTGCCATGATTACTCCTGTGAACAATGGCTTCTGTAGAAAATATTGTGGTGTGTGAATGAGTTTTAGGATTTTTTTTCTTGTCTTGTTTTTGTTATGTAACTCATGTCTTGAAAACGGGAAATTTTCTCGGAAGACTGTGTTGGCCTTTTAATGTGGTTTGATAATAGTATAACCCCCCATTAGGATTGGAGGCTTCTATTTGGGGAGAGTCGTACTAGCTCTTACTGGTCCTTCTAGATACTATCCGACTCCTTAGATTATCGTTTACTTTGGGGATTATTGAAAACCCCTCACCAAGCCCTCTACTATTCTTATTACTATGAGCTTACTTTTAGATTGGAACGCTCCTGAAACATGTGTTAATGGGGTTCTATTTTGTGACCCGTTTGAATACGGTAAGCCTCAAGACGTTAGTTTGTGCGGACAACTATATGGCTTAAGTTTGAGGCGCTTCTTAGATCTTCGAATCAGTTGAGGTAATAATGAATACATCGAACTCTCATGAATGTGTTCATTCTGCAAGTTTGATTGACATGTGATGGCCCTCAGGCGTATGAAGTCAGACAATGCTTGAAATATGAGATTATAAATTTATCCTATACCTTGACTTCAAAGCTTGTTGAAATGTTTTTTTTGGTAGCAAAACAGATGAATAGGGAAGTTTTAATAACTACCCAAAAAAAAGGATCCTTACACAGCCTTAAGTAAAGGTGACAACTAACATAATGGGACTGTTCATACCTTATATGACGTTAAGGATAGAAGTCGTCCTGAAATTATTTAACTTCATTATATAGGACAATGATTAATACTCATAAATTGAGATATGCAAGTGGAGGTTGAATTATATAATATGATATATTATACTATCAGGCAACCAGTAAGGATAAATATGTTATTTCAATACTTGGTTAGCGCGTGGAATATTTTCTGGCTTTTACGACGATTATTATGTTAGCTAAAAATTGGTACTTGCATCTCAATTGTGAGTAGAGATAATGTTGATACTTGCATTTATAGTGGCTTGGACCCACGCTTACCTGTTTTAGCTAGCCAAATGTACCTTCTACTCATTAACGAAGTATGACGGTATTGTTGTTCGTAATTCATTCCTCTGGGATGGACTCTTATACTAATAGAGGCATATAGAGACATGATAATAAGCAACCGATAGGATAGTTAAATAATATATGAACTTACTGATTGGTGGAACCCTTGTTTACATAAGTACATTCTTTTTATTGTGAGATAAATATCAAAAGTATACTTACATATCCTTGTTTTTCTATAAAGGTTGATACTTGGGTAATATTGATGATTATCATATGATTGACACTTGTATTTATTATAGAAGCTTAATGTCGTTGGTGCTTGTATTTAATTGAAAGATAATATTGTTGGACACTTTTATATGTGAAGTAGGTTGAGGGTATTAGGTGAGCGTTACTATTGTTACTGTAATTTAATTATGATTAAATGCAAGGTTAAGGTTGCTTATCTTCTAGCCACTTGGAATTTTTGTTCATATGTAAGCGAATTTTAGGGAAGTGTTCAATGATGGGTATGAAATGTATTATCATGAGATGTGCAGTTAATATTTGAATACATGATTAGGAATTATTTGATAGGGAGAATTGCAAACTTTCATTTATTTAAATGCTAGATGACATAAGTTATTAGGTGAGGTTTATATCTTATCATGCTCAGTTCTAGCGAATTGACTCTAGTAAATATTTGCTGCAGATGGAATGTTAGCGAGTAAATGAGGGATAGACTTGTAAACTTGTGCATCAACCTCAGCTGAGAAGTACTTACTTGAATCCTTTTTATATTGTTCAGTTATTGAGATCATACAGTGGAAAATGTAGGAGAGGATCTTGGTCTTGGTATAATGTATTTGTGGATTTTGTCATCCTAACTTTGGACACCTTTGTTTGTTTGACCATCCTTGAGAATATTAAAATATTGGTTACTGATTGTTGAGCGACCTTATTGGATTATTGGTATTTTAAGTGTGGATGTAAACTTGTTTTGTTCTGGTGAATGAGTGTTATTAAACTCTACCCTTGAAAATAAATGTTGAGTGAATCTTGCTGACTTATTAATAATGCGACATAAGTAAAATAACGTGGGTTGTTTAATACTTATAAAAGTTGAACTAAAAGTTATATTTAAATAAATTAACATAGAGGTTACCAGCTTGAGAGCAAGGAATTCTTTAAGGAAATCATAGGCGAGACTATCTTTGTGAGCAAGAATTATATAACATGATAACCCTAGCTTCTCTAGTGAACATTATTCCTTTGTGGGTGAAATTTGTAAAATAACCCTAAGGTGAAATGATCTGTTAGTTGTTAGAAGAGGATAAGATTTAATAAGCCTGAGAAAACTTAGCATTGTAAGAAGCATTGTACAAATCATATCTAGAGTCTTAGCAAACTGTAGTTAAGGATCAAAAGAGGTTACATAAAAATAAATAACCATCAATAATTTCCTCATTGTGGCTTGCCCTATCTGTAGGTGTGTTATGTGGTGGTTTCTTATGTTGTTTTGTCAGATAGAAAGTGAACCATCCTTGGAGTGTGTGAACATTTCCGTGTTACCCTTGTGGTCATCCTTGTATTGAGTTATCCACGGAGTTAGTTGTGACTTGGTGGTGGCATGTCGTGTCGTGATATGCGTAAAAAAAAAAAAAAAAAAAAAAATCCTGTCTTTTACTGTATCGTTTGGGTGTGAAATTTTTGGGTCGTTCTGATTCATGCCAAATTTGTAGGCAAGTCCATGTCAGCTTTAGCAAGACATGTTTCACCAAGACAACATAAAAGACTAATGTTGCATTGACTTCATGTGTACCTATGCCTTGCTAAAAAGAATTTTCTTTCCTTGTTCAAGAAGCTTGTAAAATGAAACCTTCCCAAAATTTGCATCTCCTCAAAGACATCTAAATGGCTCTTTTGCATCCATTTATTGCCATTTTTCGACCTTGAAGAAAAGCTAGTTTCTTTGTGCCTTGCATTTGCACAAATTAGACACTTCTCTTACAAACATCTCCAATTCACCTTAAAGGGGGCGATTATAAATGTTCCAACCAATGTTAACATTGTTCAACAAGCTTTTCCATGCTACATAGATGAAACAAAAATAATTGTTATTGTCTTGAAATGATGACTTCAATATAATAATCCTTACCATTCCAAAAATGTGCAAGCTAAGATCACTATATAAGCTCTTAAAAAATTATGCAAAACATCATTGTATCGCATGCATAATGTAAAATTGAATCATGATTGAGACCGACTACTTGATTCAAAATCTAATAGTGGTAGAAACAACCAAGGTGTACAAAGTCCCTCAGTAAGCTCTTCTTCTAGTGAGAAAATTGGCAATGGCAATGCCTACGACACACTTATTTATAGGTTTACAGAACTTACAGCTATTCATGCATTGTAAGAAAAGTTAGTGCAAATAGCTCCTTTTGAAGGATTCCAGCCACTTGACATCTTCCAAGACAAATTTTGTGAAGAAATGAACTTTCCCACATTGTTTTTTTCTCGAGCCTCGGTGATGCAATCATGACAAGAGCACCGTCTTATCGTAAAAATCCCAATGCGAGTAATTAAATTCGAATCAAAGATTTGCGTATCACATAACCAATATTTTCTTTAAGGTAATAAAATACTTATTGAACAAGTTGGGTGTTGCATTTGGGTTAGGATTAAAAAGAGAAATTAAAAGGATGAACCTCACCGCAAAAGATGTCAAACACAAGCCCAACCTAGAAAAATTCTAAAATCGACATTGGTTATGTTGATTTAAAAAAAATATGAATTTCTCATGATCATTTGCAGCAAACCAAAAACTTGTATGCCATGATTCGCCAACTAGGCCCCCTAATTTTTTGCCACCTTTTCTAGTGCGAACATTGTTGGCCATCACTTATTACGCCGTAAGGCGTTCTTGTAGTGGAGTTGAACCTATTGATTCTGACACAAGTCAAAAATCAAACGGACCACAATATTCCTTGGAGTTTCGTTGAAATCTAACGGAGGCAAGGGTCAAGCGATGGCTAGATGACACGTTCACTCATGCATTTCGACACGTCCTCTCATGCATTTTGTAAATTACTATTCGGACAAGCACCACGATGACCTTTAGCAGGTTGAGCAGGTTTCAGTGTCTGTTTGAGTAGTTTCCTCCGCTCTCCCCACGGCTGACAACTCCCACAAGGACGGGCAGATTCTTTGATCGCGGGATGCAGCTCTGGTGTGTCGTTTACCCACTTTGAATAATGCTTTGGTAGGGGCAGCGACTGCACGAGATGTTCTTATAGAAGTGATAGATGTGATTGAAGCTATTAGTAAAGGTTTGAGCCCTTCACCTTTGAATCCCTTGAATATGGCAACCGCTCTTCATAGGATTGCCAAAAACATGGAAAAATTTTATATGTTTAAGAGTGATAGGTTGGGGTTTGCCAGGCAGCGGGATATGGCTGTGCTCGTGAGTCTTGCCATGGGCTCTTTGCCTCATTGCTCTGCACAAGGCATATCCAATATTGCTTGGGAATTGTCCAAAATTGGCGGAGAAACTATTTATTGGTCTGAGATGGATAGAATTGCAGAAGTTTCCATGACAAGAATGTCAGAGTTCAATACTCAAAACGTTGCCAATCTAGCAGGTGCATTTGCTTCTATGTAGCATCTTGCTCGAGCCCTGTTCACCGAATTGGCAAAGAGGGCATCTTGCATGGCAAGTTCTTTTAGGCCGTAAGAACTTGCACAATTACATGGTCATTTCTGTTATGTACCATTCTGCAGATCCCTTGTTATATTCGCTTGAATCTATCTATAATAATTGGATAAAAAAAAATGCCAAACACATGGACTCCAATGCGAATGCTATGGACTGTACTACTGAAGGTGGGGAATCTGGTCAAAATCAATTTGAACTAAATAGTGAGGCCAAGATCCCACAGATGGAGTTGAATGATCCATTTGAAAATCAATATGAAAATGATATTGTGGAGACTGTTGAAGATTTGAGTTTGATGACTATTATGAAAAAGCTTAAAGTAATTCAGCTCTGCAGGTTTCTACAGGGCCCCTATTCAAAGACTTCACAATGGACCAACTAGAAGTTGTGGCATGGTCTTACACGGTTCTCAATCAAATGAGCTGCTCATTCTTTTCTTATATTTGGAGATCAATGATTGAATTTGAATCCTAGATAATTTCACCACAATATCACGAGGATGTTATGTTTCACATGATTGCACTCGTATAAACCAATGTTTGAAACTAGAATATCCTTATCTTGGGCTATTAGTGGGAATTGAGTTTGAGAACAGTCGCGAAGCTTGTAAAACAAAAAAATTAATAAGAAAACAACTTCATTGTTACAGAAGAAAGTAGGACGCCTCCTTGTGAGCACATGTTTTGATTGGGAGAAAGAATACTCTGTAGACGGATATACTCTAGATGTGGTAATACGTCACAAAAAGGTTGGGTTGAGATTGATGGTCCATCCCACTTTTCACGAAATACAAAAAGGCGTCCCTTATACAAGACAAGACTATTTACTAATAGCACAACAAGGCATTTTTTTAATATCAATTATAGCATGTCAAGATAACTTCTTTTGAAGCATTGATGGCACCTTTGGATGTTCACGATCGACATATATGTAACATATTTGTAACATTTTCATCGAGAAGCCCTCTTGGTCCTACTATGCTCAAGCGTCGTTACTTTGGCTTCGCCGGTTAGCATGTTGTATCCTTGTCTGGCAAGAAGTGAGTTTTGACTAGCTCTTCCTCTTGTGACAAAATTGCATGCATGAAGCACATCTATAGGGAATTTCTTTAATTTTTGGCATGTGTTTCTATGTCAACATAGATACCGAGGATAAATTCACACTTGTAAAATGCTCTAGGTAATATGTATCTCATCACGATTATATCCAATATGGATCATGTTTTTCCATGTATAGTAGCAGGCCTTAGGATATATTGTCATAAGGCCTTTCACTAGACCTTATAGATGCTTCTATTTTTCGTATACAAGTCACAGAAATGCACATTTTTATTTATTTTGATAAGCATCATTATATTGTGAACGGAAAATTTACACGATCAGCTATTAAAGCTAAATTCACTGCTCGAGAACAACGGTGTTATAGAAACATATCATAGCATACCATAGCTATCAAACTTCTAAGTGAGCTCATAAAACATTATGTATCCTTGAACCAAACTGTTTAGGTGAAGTATGTACAATCCAAAAATCCATAGTCATAAGAAATTACATTGTGAAAGGAAAATTTACACAATCAACTGTTAAAGCTTAATTCACTGTTACGAGAACAACAAAGATGTTACGAAACAT
This sequence comes from Taxus wallichiana var. yunnanensis, assembly GCA_018340775.1. Taxonomy (NCBI): domain Eukaryota; kingdom Viridiplantae; phylum Streptophyta; class Pinopsida; order Cupressales; family Taxaceae; genus Taxus; species Taxus wallichiana. The sequence continues at coordinate 818,891,757 of CM031239.1, forward strand.
AGCATATCATAGCATACCATAGCTATCAAACTTAAGTAAGCTCGTAAAAACATTATGTATCCTTGAACTCAAATTCATCTCAGGAAGTATGTACAATCTAAAAACCCATAGTCATAAGAAATTAGGTACAGTTCAAAGGGAAGTGTGGATGTGGTATTATGTGCTCAACCGCTGCACATGCATGATCCACCATCTTCTCATTGTTAGGAGGGGAGTCTGCAAGTTCTTGTTGGATATCTGCAGGTGCAACAAGAAGGCTATTGGATGAAATGCCTGTCACTGATATATAGGGTTGTGGTTTTTTTGTGCACAGGCTGAGCGATATCTATATCAACTTCATTTGATTTCACTGACCACATGCTTTTTTCCTGTTGTTCTGTAGGGAATGAAACCTCATCCTTGCCACTCTAAGCTTGTTGTTGTAGGAGCTCAATCATTTGTGCATTCTGAGTGCTGATCTGTTACTGGTGCTTGATAATTTGAGCTTCTTGAGAGGTTAATGTTTTAAATAAAACTGTCATAATATGAGAAATCACTTCATGAAAACCCTTAATTCTATAGCAACTAGAGATGGGGAAGATGAAGGTGAAGGATTCTGTTGTTTTTGAATAAGGATGGTTGAGGTTGGATAGACGGATGAGTTTTATTTAGGAACTTGTCTAAATGCGGAGCTTTTGTGGGAGCTATAAGTTTCTTTCACTTGTTGATTGTTACTCCTCTGTATTTGTCACACTTTTCGGCCTCTGAAGGCTCTAGAAATGGATTCAGTTAGGGTGAGAACTCAAGTAGCATAATTTGGGGAGATGACTGGATAACTTTCTGTCACATGAATGAAGAGTGTTGAGGAGCGTGTTAAATAGCTGCAGGGACTAGCATGATATCATGGCAAAGTGTTTGTTATTTAGGAAGGTTAGTGAAGGTTTAAGTGGAGGGACCTCGAGGACTGTATTTTGCAGTTGTTTTTTCCGCTTGTGAGAGGTCATTTCAACATCAAAGGAAACAACATAAGGTTTCTGACAGGAGTGAAGTTGTGAGATATATGCACCATTGACATTGAATTGCTCTCTCTTATGGAATTTGTTATTTGCAGAGGTCTAATATAACAAGAGCATTGTAAAATACCTACCAGTGACATCTAATGAGGTTGGACATGGCCAAAAGTTATGATGTCTTGGGCATGTTTTCTTCATGATTCATGATATCAGGAATATCAATGGTCCTGATTCCTTCCCTAGAATTTCCTTACCCATCCTACAAGGGTGTTTTTGTAGTTTTTCCATAATCCTGACCAAAAATATTTTCTGAGTTCTTAAAGATGCTTTGGCAAGAATTTGTTGACATTAGATTTTTCTATCGGCTGAAACCATGGATGGTACTCTGGATCAACATATCTAGGCATGCCTTACGTAGTAGTGGTAACATGGAACATCCAAGAAATGTATGCTTTCAACCTATTGCACAATATCATTCATATTATTCGAGGAGAGATGTATTCTTATTTGCAGTGTAAGTTCATAATGAAAAAAATTGTATTCAAGAAATTCATGGAAATAGGAGGTCAACATATGGATAATTCGAATGAAAAACTGGAGGTCAAGAAGGCAATCCTTCTACACACAAATGTAGACCAATGGCTAATCTTCACTCAATATGCACCCGGTTAATGTCGGTTAACACATCATGACCATCCATTTCACAATATATAAACGACGATGTGTTGACCGAAATTGACTAGGTGCATATTAAGTGAAGGGTAGCCTCTTGGAGGAGAATTTCTTTAATAGCCAATTGTTCAAGGTCTTCAACTTGTGTTGATTGATATTCACTATTCACAATTTTTATGTTTCATTTGATTTGGCCCTTATTCAGAGTTGATTCTACCTACTATTATTAGAGTTATGGTCAATTTCTATCCTAGATATTAGCAAATAAGTTTGGTTGAGAGTGCAACATGGTGATCTGCATTGTATCACCTATTTCAATCATGGTAGACTAATTCATTGTAAATTGAACAAGAGCAATGCCGCTCTAGATCATGTTGGGTGCATTGCATTTTAAGACTTCAAGTTGTAATACTTAAATAAGTCTGTTATATTCGCAACCATTTATGTATTTCAGTATTTAGTTGACTGCTCCAAGTAGCTTTGCTTTATTCTATTCAAAATGATAGGAATAGATAAATGGTTACTTGTTTAATATGAGTTTTGAATTCGTATGCACGAATAAAACATGTAATTTTACTAACATTATCATGGAGCATTTATTTGGAGACCCTTTGAAGATTGATCACGATAAATTACATCATGCTTTACTTCACATTTTTGCAATCATGACTGCAGGTTTTGGTCGGGTTGTGGAGACGCTAAAGGCAATGGAGAGGTGACTTGCAAAATTTTATAACAAATACATTTGTCTACTGTTTCTGAATTTTCCTCTTTGTAAAATAACTTTCATATGCAATATATCTTTTGCTTCGTGGATTTTATAACTATAGGGTTTTAAATATAGTGCTTCTTGTTTATATATTTTAAACCATCGCTTAACAAATATTCATTTTGGTTCATTCATACACTCATTTATTCATCATGCTCACTAATCAACCCAAATCCATCTACATACAATTACTACTACATTTCCTACCTACGTTGTGTTCCACTACACAGAAAATATAACTCACATTATGGAACAAAAACCCTCCGATCCCTTACGGTGTCCACATCGCATGCTCCATCGCGCGATTGCTAGTTATAGCCCTTACAAAACTATACAATCGTTATTGGCATGTCCTTCATGTGGTGGACCCCAACCTCTTGATTTACATAATGACATCTTTTGGCAAAACATGATCCCGTCACTTGCACTCGCTATTATAAACATGGATTAAATGCCTTGAAACAACTACTTTGCCAGGATAGTTCTTTTTGGAGAAATAAATGACTACTTTTTAATCATTGAATTCCAAACCCGAGGTAATGCCCATAGTCATTGGTTTCTTTGGATAAAAATGCTCTCATTTATAGATATAGTGACAATCAAACCATCAAGGCCTTCATAGACAATTACATAACTTTGTAACACCGAATTGTTTCCTCAAGATATAGTGAAATTGCAACAACATTACCACATGCAAAGTTGCAAAAACAAAAATGCCCACGTTGTAGATAAATCTCCCACAACCACCAATGAAACAACCAAAGATAATTGAACTATGTCTAGAGGAGCATGAAGTTGTCATTACAAATGAAATTTCTATTTTTATTGCTCTTGAAAATAGTCGATACAAAAGTTAGATTACATTTGATATGTTCCTTGAAGAGCTTGGCATAGATGAACTCAACTACATACAAGCAATCCAAACAATGCTCAAACAACCAACCTTATTCTTGAAAAGAAAGTTTAGTCAATCATGGACTAATAGTTTTGCAAAGCAAATTCCCTTGTTGTGGCAAGCAAACACTAATGCATTGTTTGTGCTTAAAACATGCAATGGTGACATATTGTTCGTCATTTATGACAAAAATTGATCGATCTATGAGAAAAACATTCAAAAGAATTTGTTTTAAACACTAAACAATGCACCTTGATGCCATTTAAATGCTTCGGATCCTTGGTAATATGATGTTAAACACACAACAAATGTCCAAACAACAAGCAACTCATATAGTGTTGTCTATTCTTTTGAACAATAGTTCACAAAAATGTACTTTCATAAACACTTTTAGTCTAAAGACCATACATTCATTCTAAACCCCCTACACCGATGCAACAAGATCATGACCACTATGAGAAAATGAAATGTCGATCCATCATGGACTATTACATGGCATGCCCACCTTTTATAAAAACCATGTCTTTGGATGAATTTTCTTCCATGTATAGCAAAAACAATTAAAAAAATACAACCCGCAACAAAACCATTTGTCACACGATTTGTGAATTACAACAAACATTTAGACATTGACAATTATTACCGTGAAAGACTTGTGCTTTATGTGCCATTCACAAACATTGAAGAATCATTGGAAAGTGGTTTCAAAACATGAACAGATGCATACACATTTTATCAAATATCCATTTTTTTGAATGAGTCAAAATTATGTTATGATATCAATATAAATGGGAGATCTTGAAACAACCCCGCATGGTATGGAATCATTGTAACCAATAATGAAAAATCAAACCCTTTCCATAAGAAACAATCGAGAATCAAAGGAAGACCGACATACAACAAGATTTTCCTTTACTTAGTCATGCAATGTGTCAAACACCAAAAAATGGTATTTCAAAATAAGCAAACACCCTTGCATACAAGACAATGACATATACTATAGAGACATGCTAATATTGAAGAAAAAACAATTCACCATTGTAAAAGACATTTTAATTTTTTTAAATACCTTAGAACTCCAATGTATCGTTTCTTGATTGGTGGTGTTGGCATAGTCAAAACCTTTGTTACCAAATTGATATTTAAAACCCTCATGCACATTTACAATATTTTGGTGAGTAGTGACCCCTTAGAAAAATAAGCTTTGTTCTTGGTTTTAATTGGAAAGGAAACCTACAATGCTAGGGTATAACTCTTCATTCCACTCTCCTATTGCCTTTGAATCGATTTTAACTCCTTCCACTAAATGGTGAGCATTTAGACAATTTGGCAAAACATTATGATCAATTGCAATGTAGATGAGATATCCTTGGTTGGAGGCTAGCTATTATACTTCACAGACAAATGACTCAGACAAATAAAAGGCATGCCAACAACATACTTTGGTGGCATTAACATGATATTTTACAGTGACTTTTATCAAGCACAACCTGTAAATGATCGTCTTGTCTTTGATAATCCTAGTTTCAAGAGAAATAATTGCATATGATTTCCAACAAAAATGTCTCATTTTTTGAACTAAATGAAACAATGTGCTAGAGGACCATCTATTTGTCACCATACTCCAAACAATTTGTATTGGAACACACTCTACAATTGATATTGCTTTCTTAAATCATTCTTGCATACGCCTCATGCCAATCAATCCAACTTTTTCATTTTTCTTCTACAAAAATTTAGATGTCAACAAAAACAATGACAAAATGTTGGTACTTGTTCCAAGTCAAAAAATTGTCATCTATTCAATTGACGAACAAGAAAAATCATATGAAGTGACACAAACCTACTAAAAAACAACAGAGCTGCCAAAAAGTACAACTAAAGAAAGACATTTTTGTTGAGTTGTTTGTTGGAAACTACAACATTTGAGATGGATTGGTTAATGGCTCAAACATGATTTTCAAAGCTTATACGACGGCAATTGAAATTGACTCAGTGTGGATAAAATTTAATTACTCAAGAATTGGTCATGCACAAATATCCAAATACACACACATACGTACGTCCCAAATTGAATTTGATTGGGTTCCAATTGTTCGTATTGCTAGGCCCTTGCGTAAAGCATCATAGAGGAGATATGTCACAGTCTAAAAATAGTTTTTTGTTTAACTTTGTTGCACACGCACAATACATAGAGCCCAGAGCTTACACTTGATAGACTTGCATTTAGCCCAATTGGAGTGGTTGGCCATGGTTTGGCATACACAAATATTTTACGTGTCGAAGCACCAACAATTTGTATTTGTTATCCCCTTATCAAAAAACAATTTCAACATTAAACCAACAATTGTTGCAAGAATGATTGTTTGTAACTTGAAGCAAGATGCAATCTTGATAATGACTACTCCACAATTGTTTTGTCTCGATGCATCTTCATCTCTTCACTAAATACATGCAATCCTTGCGTTCACAAAGAAGACATTCTTTATGACCATGATTTAATGCAATCTGATATCATGTGTTTACAAGAAACTCATATGGATTTTCCCAACCAAATGAGTTCATTTCGGTTACCAATATTTCTCTACATATCGTGTACATTGACTCACAATTTGCACCGAGACGCATATACCTTTCTTGCAAAAAAAAATATAGCTTCAAAATGAAAATGTGGAGGCACGTCTTGCATCCAAACTCGTCCATCTTTGATCCCATTGATAACCAAAATGACAAAGACAAGGCAAGGAAGTTGGCTTTATATCCTCTTGGTTCTTTTGTCAAACAAGTGCATACTCCACCATCATGCCACACAAACAAAGCAATAAATAAAAAGTACGGGGTTGAAAAAATCCATAATCTTGGAAATCGCTCACTAGAATCAGAGATGATTATAAATCCAATTCCTCTAGAATTCCCAAATTGTTCCCTTCCAAGACAAGTTAAAAGCCATTCCTACTTGGAATGACCAAAAGCAAGGGTAATTCATCGAGATTTCAGATTAACTTTATTATAAAAGAGCTTTTCCACTACCCGACGATTAGGAGACATCAAGAAGCCCTACTTCAACCGAAAAATCTGACTCCAAACCTTGTTATCAACTAAAATATTTAAAATATTATATTCTGAACCCACACCTCAAATATTGTCAAGAGTAAAACCTCTCTTCCAAATTTAAGAAAACCAATCAAGATTTTCCATCCCACAATTTTTGTTAATATTCCCATCATTTTAACCGTCAAGGGAAAACACAAAGGAAGATCCCGTTTGAAATTAACTGGAATTTAGTTTATATCTCTGAAAAATGCCAAGAGATATCAATATATATGTCACAACCACATTACTTCATAACTCAATTACTTATTTTACAAAAATATCACATCTAATGATATATGGACCTAACATAGTTGCACCCTAAAAATCACATGTTGGCCTTAGAAAATATATTTTCTATAAATAAAAAGCTTAAAAATCTATATGACAAAAATATTATAATTTTTCGATCCAACTTCTTTAACATAAATCCAATTTTCTTATACGTATGTATTTGAGCCCAAACCCTCAATAAAGATAGACTATCAATATTCTGAGATTATTCCAAGTCCATCACCACATTATCCAAGTGTTTAATGCAAAATTGTCCATTACAAATCATAAGTTTCTCCATTAAATGAATAACCTCCCAGATTCTGGAAAAACTACACTCTGTTACCAAATAAAACACAGATAAACTAGTACAGATATCTTAAATACATCTATCTGGAATATGCTGAGAAATATCAATTTCAGCTTCTTAACTTAAAGACCAAGATATTTCTATTTTATAATTGACTTTTTCCAAGCAATAAGAAAAAGCTGTAAGTGACAGTTAAATAAACATTAAATTTAAGGTTGAAAATTTTCCAATTGAATTATTCAAAAAAAAAAAAACACTTGAGTGAGAGTCTAGTGAATGTCAATTTTAAGGTTTGAATTGTCATGTGATGGACAAATGAATGTCAAAAATAAAAATTCACGGCCACACCATCACATCCCACCCCTTGCTGCCATTGTAAAACGCATCTCGAAGTAATATATACATGTCGAATGAAGTCTTGCCAACATTGCAGCACCTGCCCAAAAAGCAGAAAGTAAAACCGTCCTCTGCTAGTCCTGAATCACACAACATAGCATTAAAGCTAACAAAGCTTACCCGCTTCTTTGATTTGTAGGTGTACGATGAGAGCAATCTTGCTCATAATTATTGTATTACGGTATTTGTTAGCTTTGATAGAACAGTAGTAGGATGCTATGGTATGCTGCAAATGATGCTTTGGAATGGTACGCAGTGTAAAGCCATTATAGTAGTGTTGTAAGATATGAAAATTTGCCCAATCCAGGGAGCACAATCCCAACTAAGATGTGCCACGCGAGTTAATTTTTCGAGGAAAAGCTCTTCTTGAGCTCATGGAAATATTGTTTTTCATTAATACCACTCTTGCAGACACGAACCTTGCACCTTAAAATCTAGTCAATTACTCCCCTTTCTTAGGAGTACTAAGAGTGAGAAAAACACATTGAATTCAGTCAATGCCACATTTTTCATGAGATTATTTTCGATGAAACATATATATTTCCTTTAAAAGATTGCAGGATTACTAAAAAGTCTACATTCACCCTTCGTGTTTATCTATGAGAGGAGTAAATGACATGCTTGTAACTGGAGCCATACACCACTGTTAACTAAAGATAAAACAAAATTGCCATCCTGCCAGCATTTTGAATCATTCGCCGCAATAGTATTCAAAGATTTATTTCTGATAGCATTAGAAGCGGTGAAATGTGAACCTAGGTACTTGGGTTAGGGATTAGAACTTTTAACACGTCATTGGCATGTCATGGTCGAAACACTTCTAAGGGAAGAGTGGTTTGTTTACAGCTACAGCTAACTCCAATTTAACTCTAGCAATATGTTTCATTTAACAGCATAAAACATAAAATGTTGAAAACCAAATCAAAAACCAAGTGCGCATGGAACCCTATTCCATCTATGTATCTAGAACATTTAAGCAAGCATGCAAAATAAAATAATTCTGTAGAAATGGATGGCAAATTCAGTTTCTTCATAACAAAAATAGTAAGATTCCGGAACTTTAACCTACCACATAGCGAGCCTCAAAGCTGAACAAACATAAAACCTTTTGTTTCGCTCTCAGGTGTACAAATGAGCCAAACCAGTACACTGAAGACTAATCATATACAAACAGGAGCAGTAGTAAACAACAACAGTATAGCATAACACCCATGTATACCACCCCTTCCTCCTCTCTCTTTTTATCATAATTTTAATATAAAACAGCTGGGATCTTCAGTCAAGTACTTGCTGCAACTCAGGCCTCTATAATACAGCCGAGCTCCCAGTACAATCAACTACACCAATTTCTTCAAAATTAAAAGTAACACCCCATAAGCTATAAGATCGAAATTATTTTGCTAGGACTCGACAGCACTTGGCTGCATGCAGCAAAGCCACTTTCTCTGCACCAGAAAATGACAATAAGTAAACAGATAGTAGGGCTAGTAGACAAGTTATTAAGAAATTGATCAGCGCAAAATCAAAAGCAGTATTTAATGCTTAGGAACCTACAGTGGCTGATTTATTCTGATCTCCATGATGCTTATAAACGTCATCATCTTTTGCAGGAGAATCTGCAGGAGCACCTGGGATCCTAGTGTTACCACCTGTCTTTTTTTCATCTCTAGCTTTGTTGAAAATTACCGTGAATCCTTCTGCTGAAGCTGGGTCATTCACATCCCACTCACCAAACTTCGGCAGCGGACGACCCTTGTCCTGCTGTTAATGAAACATTTTATCAGGAAATGAATGATTGACTAATAGACTAATTATGTTATTAATATATATGGCCAACAGACGAGAGGCTTTTAACAAAAAACCAAGATTTTCAAGATTAGTATGGTTCAAGATAAACCTGCAGTCGTATTAAAAAAAAGAAAGCATAACAATTGGATGAGAACTAAATCTTTGATCTTTGTTTCGATAGGGGCAACTTTCTTTTATTTTATATCATCACGACTATCAATATTAAAGTTGCAAAGCCTCCAGAATACCTTTAATGAAATATGTCATGCCTGTGCATGTTTCACAAGTGTACTTCATATAACTGGGCTAGGGTCTTACTGTGCTTCAACATTTAAGAAAGCAGCAAAAGTAAGTGAATATAGGTCAAAGAAATAATTATTTTCCATACAGGGTTGTCACACACAATTGAGTTCATGTGGTGGTTAACAGAGTCTGCCCCCAAATGAAAAGACTTTCTGAAAAAGTTCAGGTGATTATAGATGTCATGCCATCTTAATGATAAAATTTCAATATGCTCAAGTCTAAAATAGATGTCATGCCATCTTAATGACAAAACTTCAATATCCTCAAGTCTAAAATAGATGTCATGCCATCTTAATGACAAAACTTCAATATCCTCAAGTCTAAAATATATGTCATGCCATCTTAATGAAAAACATCAATATCCTCGGGTCTAAACCAAAACTATGATTTACATGGAATTAATTGCACATACAAGCCATCTTTAGTTCTGAAGTATTTATGAACTAATTAATGCATTCTTAATTTTGCTACAAAGTGGTTTGAAACTACTGTAATATGCTAATCGTCAAACTTCAACAAAACTAGCTGTCCTCTAGCCTCTATGGAGTCAAACATAAAGACATTAGCAGACAACTGAAAATGCTTATGCTACCAGTAGAAATGGTATGGCTTTGAAGTTAATTCATATGTCAAATGTACTTTGGGATAATGATAACTGTAGCAGTAAATACATGGTTCCATGCTTTGGCATTCAGGATTTTGCCTATTGTTGATGTCACTGCCCAGCAGTATTTTCAATTGCCTTCTCGCACAGAGATTATGATCAACACAATAAACTCGAAGAAAGATACAAAAAGAAAATACGAAGCCCAGATATTACAAAGGTTTCATTAGTCAATCAAAGAAATTTCCGTACACAAAATATGATCAAGTATTTTAAAAGCCATTATCAGAGGCTTTAATACAAAATATATCCCCTTTTGTGATCAAATTTGTGAATGAAAATAGTTCTTCAAAGTTTGCTTGGTTCAATTTGGACAATTGCACCCATTACAGTTTATTTGCAGGATATCTAAACGTCACCATAAGCATTCAGCTTTGTTAAACAATGATACTAACCCTTGATTATTCACTAGAATATGAGCATAGAAGATAAATGTATTGGGAATTCAATTTTGAAAAAGAAATTAGTAACTAATTTATAAATCACTTAAAGATCATTTTCATAGCAAGAACATTAGAAAAGGAGAAATACTACTAAGATAGCTGTGTTGGGAAATTAATTCTGAAAAAGACATTATAAATTAATTTACAAATCGCTTAAAGATCATCTTCTTAGCAAGAACATGAGAAAAGGAGGAATGCCACCAAAACATTCTTGGTCAACCCTTCAACAAGATCCAATCAATAGTTTTTTATTGTATGAGCATGCTTTGTCGAATTTCACCACATTAGAAGTTTTACTCCAGTAATGTTTAAATTTCTTTAACTCTCTCATCAGTCTTACTTGGTACCTAAAATACTCGGCTAAAATGGGTAACAATCCAGAGACTTCTTCCATAAGCTCATTTCTTCAAAATTCAATAAGCGCAAGTAAAGAGAGAACTAGTCAAACCTAATTGGAAATAATGAGTGCTTTGAAGATTAACTAAAATACCAATATTTTAAAAGTCAAACATATATTCAGAATTGAGGAAGCAGTTTTGACTTCACCAAAATATAGGAAACAACAATGTGGGGAGGGTGGGGGAAGGGATAATTTCAGACATCAGTTCCATTGTCAATACCATGAATGCCTATACATTTCAAGAACAATATAAGTTAATCAAGTTTGCCATAACCCAGTAAATATTCCCTTATGGATATCAGTGTTCTTACAGGTTGGGTCTTACATATGGAAAAGACAAGCATAATACAAAGGTTATGAATCCATAAAATTATTTCCCTTGGTAGGGCAAATTTTAAAGACAACATGTGTCAATTACTGAGAAGTCTCAGTAATTAACTACACTTAGCAAATATAAAGATTATGAATACATACAAATTATTTCCCTTGGTAGAGCAAGATTTTAAGCAAACACATCACTTACTGAGAAGCACATGAATTCATTTGGAAAATATGAGGGCACCCAAAACCATAAAGACTGGCAACAACCGGATCGTATTAACAATGAACCCATTAGCATAGAAACAGCATACTAAGGGACATGACAATAGGACTACTCAGGAAAAGAGGCCCAACAAGTAAGATATTCTGATATACATAAACTACAAGTTCAGGATAATTCCACATATATTCATAAATTAGATAATGAGTGCTTTGAATATTAACTAAGATACCAACATATAAAAACATATATTCAGAAGCCTTTGGCCAGTCAACTAGAGGAAGCAGTTTTGACTTCATCAAAATACAGGGAAACAACAATAGGGAGGGTGATTTTACAAACATCGGTTCCCTTATCAATCCCATGAATGCTGGAACATTCCGACAAAGATATACATTCATCAGTTATGCTATAACCCGGTAAATATTCCCTTATGGATAAAAGCTTTCCTTCAGGTTGGGTCTTAAAATTGAAAATGACATATGGAAGAGACAGGCATAACACAAAGGTTATGAATCCATTAAAATTATTTCCCTTGGCAGAGCAAATTTTAAAGACAAGTGCCAATTACAGAGAAGCACTTAAATACGTTTGGCATATATAAAGGTCAAGAAAACATAAAATTATTGCCCTTGCTAGAGCAAGATTTTATGACTACACATCACTTACTGAGAAGCACATAAATACATTTGGCAAATATGAGGGACCCAAAACTGCAAAGACTGGCAACAACTGGATTGTATTAAGAATGAACCCATTAGCGTAGAAACAACATATTGAGGGATTTCACAATAAGACTACTCAAGCATAGAGGACCAACAAGCAAGATATACATACACCACAAGTCCAAGATAATTCCACACATATCCATGAATTCATGGAAGACCTTGGTTGAGTTTCATCTAGGAGCCAGACTTATTCACACCCTGGGATCAGAATTACTAAACCAGATTCAGCCCATTTCTTCATCAGATGAACTCTTCAGAAAAATAATGTGTTACGCTACTTTACTAAAGGAAAATAAACTAGCAATGTAATGAAATGGATTGTTTCTGTGCAGACATATTTGGTGACACCGAAAATTCCCGTCCAGAATTCAAACTTTCAGCCAAGAAACTTCTTACTAGAGCAACACTAAACTACCATGAGTGCAATTTGTGTCCTGAGTTTGAACTTTCAGCCAAGAAACACCTAATAATAAACTACCATGAGTGGGTTAACAAAACTATCATTAACTAATATTTTCTACTCCTATCAAACTTATAGAGCTCTGCCAGCTTCATGTATACTAAAACGGGAGTGTTTCCTTCTAAACCCAATCCAAAAGTTGTTTCAAATCCTAATCGAATGAGATACTGTTTCTAACAAAGCACTGAATACATAAATATTGCCACTACCAATGACACGATAATTAGAAGGAAATCATAATTTGACTCTGATCTAAATTTTAATTGAGATACAAATATCATACCAAGCTAGTTTCAGTTCTAGGCATTTACAAGCTTCCATAAAATTCAATCATGTACAACTACAGGCACCAATTAGTTGTGCAACATAATAAACTATTAGTCTATTCATGAAAATTATTTAAAAACTGGAATATATGTAGCAACTTTCCTAAGTGGACAGAATTTAGAAACATGGCAACTCCCTTTTCCTCGGGGTTGCAGATGCACTTATAGTTTTATATGTAATTACTGGATTAGAGCTTTTAACTCAGAACTTCAAACTATGAAACAATGACAACGTGCCTCTTTAACAAAGGGTTGTCAATTGGTACAGCTGAACTCTTAAATGTTAACGTTTCTCTTTATTAATTATGGATCGCTTTCTTTCGGTGGAGTTTTGTGTAGACATCTGTGTAGTCCCTTCCAATCCTAAGTCCCATTATCACCACACTAATTACATACTGAAAAAGAATAAAGCACAATTGGAGAAAACTCAAAAAGAAAGCAAGGGAAACCCTATTTTCCTTTCAACCCTGACCGTTTTGAGATTCTGCTTGCTCACCAACATATATTGTCACTACTTAGCAGTTGGAAATGTTCATAAATCTCCATCACGCTTTACAAGAATAACTACTGGGAGCACATACAGAGGAATCTAATTCATGTTCGTTTACAGTAACGTGGAAAAGGGAAGTCTATAGATACTATGAACAGTTGTACTTTACTGGGATTTACATGTGTATGACTTAAATATATAGAAATCCAGAACAATTACTGATCATAACTATGGAATGAATATCAGAAAGGAAACTCAAGCTATGAACTCTCTGTTATTAGATATTACTTCCTTACCAACAATCACTTTCTTTACTTGAAAGCGGTCGGTGACAATGAAATTTAACCATGTTAAAGAGGATCACAGGTATACAATGCACATCTCCTGTGCCATAGAACCTAAATTAATATCACTGTTTGCTTTCTTTCTGGATGAACCTGTTTACTCTAACAGTGACTGTTGATGCTCTTGAATGTCTGATTATGATGAGCCCACGGTCAGAGCATAACAATGGGAAGTTCTATTCTGTGAAACTTGATCACGGAACATACTTCGGATAATGTCAGCTTCCTTCCATTCTAGCGCTAATCTAAAAATTTGATTGGGTGTCAAAAGAGTGGGAAAATTGCAGTAAATGCATAAATAAAAGGCGATGCAGTAATATAGAGCATCTAATGCTAACACCCATTCAAAGGAATTACAGCACAGAACTAATAATTCGATCTGTTTAAAATCAGCAACCACAACTAAATGCAAAAGATAGATATTTCAATATTGCAAATAGATTGAGTCATTCAGACATAATTCCAGAATAAGGGCAAGAAAATAGCCACAAAATATTCATCAAGTGCTGCAATTTACTTAAATGCATACAACTCTGAATAAACAAATAGAAAACAGCAAGAAAAAGTGAAGGCTATGAATTCACAATGAAATCTCTCATAGAGAGCTGGAAAATTCCATGGGAAAAAGATTAACCCGCATCTAAATGATCCGATCCAAAAATAGAGAGGTTCTTTCTGTTTATTACAAAAGACAAGAAGATCTGATGTTTTTTGTGGGCAACATGCAATGCTTTCAACCACTTAATCGCACACAAAAATACTCTTGATCTGCATGCAGAAACTTCTGGGAATTCTGTTGATGTATTTCATTCATCACCATCTCCTCTAAAGTATCTCCATCTTCATCCTCATCCTCAAAACTAACCATATTGGCGAATTCCCGTCAAAACACTTTGCTGCAAATATCTCCCTGAATTCCTAAAAATATAAAAGCTCAGAAGCTTTTAATCTTTACTTTAAAGGCAAAACGCCTTTTTATCCTTCCATGCTCGTGGAATCACCTTTTATATTAAAAGGAGCACCTACTTTATGCACCCATTATTAAATAAAGGGGTTTTACTTCCCTTTTAAATTAATAGGACATATTACAATCATATGGGATGCCCATTGATAAAAATTACAGCATTTAGCCTAACATTTTAATTTTTCCTGGAAGGGAGAATTTTATGCAATTTTTACGAAGGTGCAAAATTTCACAACAATGACGAAGGCTCAATTGAAAGTTGAGTACAACAGCCTTGCATTGAAACCAAGTTATTGAAAATTCACATCTACTTGGAAAAAATGAAAAAGTATAAAGCAAAATCTTACAGTCTCCACATAATTCCAATAATTGAAATTTCAGATAATTCCACAATTCCAGATAATTGCAATTTCACATGTACATTATAATCTTATGTTAGGAAGTTTGACAGACTTGCATTCAAACACTCCGTGTGCAATTATATTTCCAATAAATGAATGACTTTTGGTCTTTTTCACATCACATGTGGCCCTAGGAAAGCCAAATGTAAACACCAGGCATGATGACTGAATGCACTTGTCCAGTAAAGCCACATATAAACTGCGTTGAACCATGCAGAGACAAACCCCAAGCAGACTCCAATAGACCCCAGGCAGAGCCTAGGTGACACTGGACAGATTGAGACAAACATGAAGCATGTGGTCTAAACTCCGGGCAAGACAATCACAGATATTTGTCCTAGTTGAACCTGGGAAGGGCCCAGGGGGCCAAGTAGAGCCCAAGAAGCACTAGACAAACCTAAGACAATCATGAATCAAACGGCCAAGGCAACCCAAAGATACGGGCCAAGTGTCCGACCAAGATACGAGATAGAACCCACGAAACACTAGACAGATTAAAGAGTGTCATAACTCATATGGCCCAGGCAGGCCAAAGGTAGATGCGCCAAGAGTCCAAACAAGAGACATGCATACTATTGCAAATTGAGGATGCTCCCACTCCTAAAATATGGGTCAGTTACTGTGATCAGGAAAAAATTAATTAAGACAAAAATCAAAATCCAAAAAATAGGAATCCATCAAGTAGTGATGTAATGGCAATTGGTGTCTCTTGTTCATCAGAGATTAAAAGTTCAAAATTTCACTCTGTGTTTTGGTGGCCCATTACTTGATGGATTCCCTGTTAATGGGGTGCTGCGCCAAAGCGGTTCAATCCGTGGGCATGTCATGATAAAGAGGTCATAATGCTTAGAATTTCATCCTTAGAATGGTACCACGGCCGGTGTGAGCTGGCGATCTCAAGTAAGCTTAGCAAGAATAAATTCCAAACAGTAGTGGAAATTAAAGTTAAACCAGATGCAATAACAGATTCCCTCTTTAACACCATTGAAGAACACACAAGAACATTGACCTGGACAACCCATGTGTAAAAAGGCAACTACTTTCATCAAGTTGGCTGACACTGAACCATCCCAAAGTTTAAAAAGGCAATTTCTTTCATCAGGTTAGAACGCACTGAAATATCACTAGAAATGAAAGCAATTAATATAAATTCTATAAGGCCTTCAAGCTGAATAGGTAATAATTGGACAGCAAGCAACAAGAAAAACATAGGCCTGCTTCAGCAAGTGATCAAAGGGCATCCAACCCTGGAAAACCTTGACTCACAAAGTACAATGATGACTAACACTGATGAGATTGGTGATTCACACAAATGCTGATAAAGATAATAAGAGTTATTAACTTATTTCCAATCTACCATAAATAAATGTTTATGGGATTATCTTGCAAAATCTCTCAAACCGTCTTCAAAGTTTGATCAACAAGAATATTGCAGAATGTCCATCACTGATAAAAGTTTGGGAACGCATCTGAAATTTACAAAAGATAAAAGCATCTGAAAAATCAGACAAGGGTTAACATCCGAAAATGACTTAAAGGTCAGTGCTAATCTACCATAAATAAATGTTTATGGGATTATCTTGCAAAATCTCTCAAACCGTCTTCAAAGCTTGATCAACAAGAATACTGCAGAATGCGCATCAATGATAAAAGTTTGGGAACGCATCTGAAATTTACAAAAAATAAAAGCATATGAAAATCAGACAAGGGTTAACATCCAAAAATGACTTGAAGGTCAGTGCTAATCTGATCTCAACATAAAAGATCAGTTGATGAATGAAATTCACCAGCTCAAATTTATACATACTACACAAACAATGGGTAACAGACCAAGTGATGTCACAAATCAGAGAGGTGCAATTAAAACATCGGGTGATAGACAACATAAAGTAGGATGGTAAAGGGCAACTTGAAAGAAAAAAAAACTCTGTGAAAATAACCTTTATCAGGCTCACAATGATTAGAAATAAAGAATTTCTCTCAGCCTACTCAAAATAATTTTAAATACACAATGAATGGAATTTTTCTGCATGAAAAGTCATAGCAGTTAAATTTAACCAATGAGAAAACCTGCACCATGCTAAGATATTTGTAGGCCTAACTCTCCACTCCTCCAGGAAAGAACCAACCAAACATGGCCCTCAATGGTTTATTTGAAAACACACACATGCTGGATACTCCATGACATAAAACAAAACATATGGGACCACCAAGTACTACTTATGTATGATAAAGAAAGCTGTCTGATAAATTGAGTAACTCCATTTTCCAATGCTACAATGTAAATGCTGCCTTTGTGCTGTTGATACTATCTCCAATGATGTAACATGCATAATTGAACATAAATGGTTTTTTTCAGACTGACTTGATTATGCAGTGTAACCAGTAACCACAACCCCAATGATACCTGTGGTTATTGGTCAGGATACAACATGATGCAAAATTCAGATTACGACAAGGGTAAGTCTGTCCCTCTGTGTGTGTATGATAAGTGCTGAGTCAATGAGTTTTCTAGCTTTGGTTAAAGTCTGCAAGACCATTAGTAGTAACTGATTGAATTTCTCGCTCAATGACCAAACACCTAGAATAAGTAAAAGAGTGCACCTATTGGAGGGGATTCTAAATTCATCTTAGACAGCTGCATCACCTGAGACTCCATCTAATGAAGATTCTATTTAGTAGAGAGCAATAAATTTTTGATTAAAACAAACACAAAAAGAAAACACATTAACCCAGAAGAAACTTGTTCCAGATATAGAGAAAAGCCTTTAGGGTAAAAGTTAAAACCATTAGGGAGCTCAAATCATATTCAAACAGTAAATAGGAAAAATATTTGCACCAAATCAAGCATAAGCTGCTCATTGGCATGGATACCTTTACTGCACTATCAAGATTGAAAAAAAAATGGTTTGGCTTAATCAAATAGCCTTGTATTTTTCTCAACTTCTTCGAGATACAGAACAAACGGTACTCATCATCTTCAACATTTCGTCCTCATTCACAACACTCTTAATGCATATACAGAAAGGAGGAGACGTGAGTGCCCACAAAAATGTGGAGGGCATGCCAGGAGATATCAACAGACATCCTTTAGCATATCCTAGTATGAAGATACACATGACAGACGTCAGGAGACATGTTTCAAACTAACACAGAGTCGGAAAACTGATAAGATATGATTGAGGGAGAATATTATTTTCCAACTCTTCAATCTATGTTTCAGAATGGTAATTTACGAATTTGTATCTCCATATAATTTGCCTCAAATCCACGCAAGAAAACTGATCAAGCCTACACAGGCACAAAACAATCTGGTACACACCCCCATGAGTCCAAAACACACTCAATATCATCCACAAAATTACACTCCACAAGCCGAAAACCCTCATTACGATCCACAAAATTATAGGACAAAGGTTTAATATCTCATAGTTGGTTATAGATACGGACAAAACCAAGAAAAGCAACCGAAATTTTCCTCAAATATGATGTAATTCTGCAATTTGAAGGAGAAAAGCTCCCAAAACTAATAATAATATAGCAAATAACGAAATTTGTTTAAATAAAGACCTGTAAAATTATAGCTCTTTTTCCCCTCTTAAAACCTAAAATAGATTGTTTACAGTGAACAATCAAGATATACTAACGAAAAACAACACGCCGTAGAGAATTAGTTACCGTTAATCCGGGAAAATCTCCCTTTATATTCCGGTTAGGTCTTTATTTTAAACGTGTAATTACACAGCAATCCCTTCTGCACCTGAACTATATCCTTTCTAAATGTTAATGTCTCTTATTACTGCATTTTAATCATCCGAAATAACGGCCTAGCGATCAAAGCCATTTATTTGAGCAGTCTAAAAAAATCGTAATTTCGCCCTGATTATATAAAGTTCCAGGTTTGTTTTACGGATTTAGATGGAAAAAAGCCTCTAATTTACCCCCGTTTCTGAGACTTATTATTATTTTTAGGATAAATAAAAATATAGAGAGAAACTTCGATATAACGACATCAGATCGGATGAATCTCAAAAATAGGTTAAATCTTCAATTTCATGAGCCAGCAAGACAAATTGCAGAGATCTGAAGACTGCAATTTAATCTCTTACAACAGAAAAGCCTAACAAATTCATTTCGACAAATAACGGAAACCTTCATAAGACAAACACGAATGCGATACAACTTACCGACATGAGTGTGAGGACGAGGGTTTGGCAAACGAAAAATATAAATCGTAGCTGTTGGAGATTCTGATCACCCGACCTCCTGCTTCCACAACAAAAAAACTAACTGAAATGCTCCTCTTTCTCTATCTCTCTCTCTGGAGATATGGCTTTACTTATGAATGATTGATCGATAAAATGTAGAGCCAACGAGAAGTTAACACGTCGGACGGAAAAAAAGCCGGCGGCTGCGCGGAAAAGATTATAGAAGTGCATGTGACCACCCGCTGAAAAGATTACGAGTCCATATGCCCACCCGCTGAAAAATTACGAGGCTATATGCCCACCCACTGAAAAGATTACGAGTCCATATGCCCACCCGCTGAGAGAAAAAGTCCCATGCGACCGAAAGCGAAATGTCCTGTCCAGCTCAGATTCCTTCTCCTCGAAAGACATTCTAATTATTTAAATAAAAAGTTAATTTTTTATGATTAAAAAGCTAAATGCGCAGGAAATGGAATATCTCACGTCGAGGGTTCGAAACGCGCGTGAAGGCCAGGTGGTCAGGGTTCGAATCCCGGCGATGTCCGCATGCCGCGCTGTCAATTCTGGCTGACGGCGGACAGCAAGGCTGTTCCACCTGTCTTTGCTGTGTACTTGTTTTTCCCAACATGGACAAAAGCCTCGTCAAACTACTCACCTTCCCGCCGTCGATATTATCCGTCAAATTCAAGAAAAAGTTTCGTCAAACTAACTTTGCACGCCGTTGATATTCTCCGTCAAATGTTAAAAAAAGCTTCGTCAAACTTACCTTTGCACGCTGTCGATATTCTCCGTCAAATAATTCAAACCGGGTGGCTTTGGTTGACACGTATCAAGCGACATTTCTAAGATTTTATATGACTAATAATGTTTAAAACTCCGACCATAATTCTAGCTTATATTAAAATAGAAGTTTTGCTCCCCAGTGTTGGATTTTGCAAGGCGTTTAGACGTTTTTAGTCATTTTAAATGTCAAAATACAACCACTTTTAAAATATGACCGTCATGATTGACAAGTAAATATATAATTTAAATGTCAAAATGACATGTATATTCAAAATTTGACCGTCATAATTATATATATATATATATATATATATATGTATATATATAAGAAAGTTAATAAATTAAATATTAAATAGACACTATATATTATAAATTTGTGAGATTCATGACAAATATAACATAAATGAAAATGGAAACTTTGGAATGTAAATAAAATAAAAATAATAAAATTATCTTAATATCTTATTAATGAAATATAAATATATGCATATCTCATTGATAAAATAGAAACATCCATTAATTTTGATTTTTAATTAGTTTTGTTTGATTTCTTTTTTAGATTTATTTGATTTCTTGTTTAGTTGTATTTTATTGATTTTGATTTGTAATTTATTTTTTTTTAGTTTGATTTCTTATAAATAAATATTAGATAATAGATCATGTAATTGATTTGAGACTTAGCAAAAATGTGAAATTAGAAGACTACCTTACAAGCCTAGAAATTGAAGTTGGAAATGGAACTCATTTTCTACAAAATTGCAAGTTTGCATTAAGTGAGTCATTTCTATCATTTTCTTCAAATTTATTTTTAAATTGTAATTTAAAATTATGTTTTAATATTCTCATAAACTTTAATGATGTTTATGGATCTTCAAATTGATTAGTGCAACATTAATTTTTGGGGAAAATGAATATGTGAAAAACTATGAAATTGATTAGTCCAATCTATTATCCATAATTAAATAAAAGTCACATAAGTATGAGAGAATATTACAAAGAACATCAACATCCGTATAAAACTTAACTATGTAATAGTTATTATAAAAACAAATTTGACATGCATATTAAATTTTAAACGTCAAATGACATCCATATAATTTTCTAGACTCCAAACAGTTTTACTATGACATGTAACATTGAACATCAAAATCCAACATTGAGTCGAGTGGTGACTTTGATTCCCATGGCGTATGGCATAATGTGTTTGTCATGAGGACTTCACCTATGTGTCCATTCTTTAGAGTCTGCCTTGATATGATTTTAGAGTGATTCACGCCGATAGGCATTCTTTGATCATGGTTGCATGGTTCTACTACTCGCTCGCATCGACCGCATGTAGGGTTTTCGTGCAGATGTAAGACTATGGAAATAGTTTTGGGCATCGATCATCCTTCTACAATGCTTATTTTGTCTTGTCACAGATGGGTTTCCCATGTTGGCGGTTTTGTTTATGTCTTGGTTTTTACTCTAGGCATCAGAGAAACCTCAAAATGTATGTGGCATGAAAAAAATTATGGGTATGAGGGGTTGATTCTCGCCTCCTTCATGTGGTAGGCCTAGTTTTTAATGGTTTCATTGTTGATGCATATGCCTGGGACGCCCGGGGTTTTTGAAATTTTGGGATTGGTTACCCACCGCATGGTCAACGAGAGGGGTTCCATGTTGTTTAAAGACAGATGTCATCTGTAAGTGAGAAGCAATTTAATAAAATGTTATATGTATTGTGATCAATACTTTTGGTTCAAAGCAGAGGGCTGGGTCTAAGAGCTATGGCTGGGAAGAGGTGAGTATTTTGCAAATCAGTCATTAACCCACAAAAAACTTATGTTCATGGTATTTTCCAGTCAGACAGATTGTAGAGATTTATGTTTCCAAATATTTGGCTGTGAAAAATATTATGTTTGACAAAATGGGGTTTTGGCGATTTGGAAAATGTTTGATGCAATCAAATTGTTTGACAATATCAGAGAATTTACGTTTCCAATTTTTGGCTCAAAAATATCATTAAAGCATTTGCAAAATAAAGTGATGATTTATGAATGCATCGACTTCATTGTTAAATTGAAACAAGTTTTGTGTAATGTTTTACTTGAAATTAATGAATTTTTAGTTGTTTTGGTGACAATGTCTTGTTTGTTGAATCGGGGGGCGGGGTTTATGGATGCATGGAAAGTGTTTGTTTAAATGGGCTTTTACCGAGTTAAAAAAAAATTGATCCCTTACACAAATCTCTACAGATCATGTATTTTGCTTATGTTGCATAGCTTCAAATTCACAATATTAAGTAAGGCAATACACGCTTAAGATCCGATGGAGGGGGCTATGTCTGGCATTTTGAGTGTTGTATACATTTTGACCGAGATTGAGGAAGCTTTTGAAAAAGTTTAAGGTTTGTGCATTCCATCCACTCCGCCAATATGTACAAGCTGCAGGTATGAGAAAGGAATTAAAATATTGCATGGCCTCTATAGATTTGTGGAGTTGATGGGATGAACAACCCTTATTACTTTATATAGACTTCTTCGATTTGAGTCCATAGCAAAAAAGAAATAAAAAAATAGAGTTTCATTCCCTTTGGTTTCAAAGAAGAAAATAAAGTACAGTTTGAGAAGTTTCATCGATCTTAGTTTAGAATCTATAGAATATTGAAAATAATTTCCGTTGTTCCCTCTAATGAAATATAATTGGATATGTTTTACTTCAGAACTAATGAATTTGTAGTTGGTTTGTGACAAAATGTTTATGGATGTATGGAAAGTGTTTGGTGAAATGTGCTTTTGCTGAGTTAGAAAATATTTGATCTCGCTACACAAATCTCTACGAGATCATGTATTTTGCTTATGTCAGCATAGCTTCAAATTCACAATATCAAGTAAGACAATACATAGTTAAGGTCAGACCGAGGGGATATGTCCGCATTTTGAGTGTTGTATAATTTCTAGACCGAGGTTGAGGAAGCTTTTGAAAATTTTTAAGGTCTCAGCATTCCATCCACTCCACCATTATGTACATGTGCCACATATATGAGAAAGGAATTAAAATATTACATGGTCTCTACAATTTTTGGAGTTAATGGGATGAACAACCCTTAAATATTTATATAGACTTCTTCGATTTGAGTTCATAGTGAAAAAGAAAAAGAATACAACATGCATTCAACTCTATGTGTCTAAAGCGTCCTTTCCTTTGATAGAGGCATTAAAAACTATGTGCCTTGTATAGATTTGTGAAGTCAACGAAATGGACATGCCTTAAAGATTTCTATAAGCTTACTCAAACTCTGTTTAAAATGTGTGTAGCTCCCAAAAAGCTTTTGCATGTCCCTCCGCTTGCTATAACTATGTTTTTGTTTACTTGATATTTTTGAGATTTTAGTTATTTAGCTTAAACAAAACTTTCAAGCCAATGGATCGATTTTTTTAATCAAATTTAATGCTACAATCCTTGCCTTAAGCAAAAGGGTGCTCTGTCATCCTTTAGAATGAAAAACATTAAAATATTGCATGGCCTGCAAAAATTTGTGAAGTCAATGGATCAAGGGCGCTTCTTCCACTTCATGAGTCTCTACAAGTCATGTATTTTGATTATGTGGTGTAGTTTCAAATTCACAATATTGAGTAAAGCAATATATAGTAATGATCCGGTGGAGGGGGCTATGTTTGATGTATTAAGCTTTGCATAGATTTTGGATCGAGGTTCATGAAGCTTTTAAAACCTTTAACGTGTGTGCATTCCATCCACTTCACCAATATGTACAAGCTATATAATAGTTTTGTTGGTGAGACAAACTAACTAAGTACCAACATAGCGCAGAGGATCGCAAGTTAGGGTGCACACATGGGAGAACAAAGTAAGCAGGCAAGGGGTGCACACATCAATGGAATAGGTTAGCGTAAGCCGTACATGTGCATGCATAAGATAAAGGACTTAGCCAATTTTCCAGAGAAGCCAAAAATAGAAAAACGAGTTGGAGTGTCACTCAAGAAAAGACCAAAAATAGATAAAAGCACGATGACTTAATGACAAGCAAGGGGGCTATAATTGGGAAAATCACATGCAGAGCTAGGAAGAGGAACACACATGGAAGAAGTATAATAATATCATTAAAGCATGGTATATATTTAGCTTAGTCTATTATTAACACAAATTAAAAAGCATGTAAGCTATTGTAAACACACATATTATTAGGAATGTGCAAGAAAGCGGTGAAGGGCAAGTCCCCACCATATATATATATATATATATATATATATATATATATATATATATATATATATATATATATAGTGCATCCTGTTTTGACTAGTCCCGATTTAGAAAAATAAGGTACAAACTGCAAGGTGGTTTTGAGTGTTTTTGGTGTAAATCCATTCTTGGGTTTGTATGAGTACACATGGTCCAATGCTTGGGTGTTCTAAATGATGTAATCAACTCACATGTTATGTAATTAATTATGGATTGTAATGGATAAATGTTTATGGGTTATAGAGATTACTTTGTTTGGTCATGGGTATTCAAATCTTGCTTGTTATCTTCCATGGATGATTTCCTTATTATATGTATTGTCATCTTTTATGCTATGATGTATCATCTTGAATGAATGTGTTGTACATAAAACCTCATTCTCACACAGGTGTGAAAGTCGATATTGGAAGCCACCAACAACTTCGAATGATGGACACTTAGACCTCGATGTAGATGTGGATCTACGAGCGCAAAGAAGATAGATGTATGATACAAAGAGGATAGATCTGCAAAACTAAAACAGATAAGATTAGATAACAATATGTGGGGTTTCCCAGATAGTGTCGGTTCCAAGAGGATTTTAACTCCCTTGGAGGATGTCAACCCCATGTCTAGAAAGATAATGATAAAATACAAGATAAACAAATAACATGCAAGCTGATGAACAAAGGAACTTGATCTTTGCAGTATGTAGATGATGCTCTTGATCTGATCCAAACACAACGTGCAACAAGAACCACACTACGTGAACTAACGAATCATGAGCAGAGTATTATGGGGATTACAGTGTCATTATGAGGACATCATGAGGATATAAATGATAAACAAGAAGCTAAGAATTCAAAACAACATTTTCCTAGGTTTCCAACTTATTTCCTCCTCTTCTCGTTGGTCCTTTGAAATATGGGGGAAAACCCATATTTATAGCTTGAGGTGAGGTTAGATTGGGGTTAACAAGTAATCGGGGTTGGGTAGAGTAACTTGAGTTAAGAGGTATGATGTGATCATGTGGGGCCCACGGTTTGACTTATTAGATGGAGTGGGGAGCATGATTGACATGGTAGGTGAGATAAAAGATTCCATATTTTGAATTTAAGAAAGGGGTGTCGGATGGGTATATTAATACCCATGAATTGAATAATTTGTGAGAGATGGGAGATAATGCCAAAATTCTAATTATCAAATGGGTCCACATGGAGCCCATTTAATAATTAATTAAATAAAGGTGAGTAAATGGATGGGATTTTATTTAAATTTAAGAAAAAGAAAAGTGAGAGTGAGAAGTGAATGGATGTGAGATGATGGAGGGGCGCTATACCAAAAATTGGTGTCTACATTTGCCCCTTTTTTTTGAGTGGTTTGTGATAGCAAGCCACGAGACAAAAACAAAAAGGGTTAGATGAAATATGTGTCCGAGGATGGATGAAGACATGACCAAAGACAAGATGCCCCAGGCAAAAAAAAGATCGTAATAACAATAAAAAAAAGTATGGCGGTGACTCCAATATCACATCGGTAGAGGACAATTACGGTCTCAACGAAGACAAATGATAACGTTCTATACTAGTGAGTGGGGGTGAAGATCACTGCAAAGATGAATGTAAACCGTGATGACCAATGGGTCATAGGAAAACATCAAAACATGTGCAATCGAATGCGAAAAGTATGTGCAATCCTTTGTCTCAGAGAGGAATCATGCATCCACAAAAGGGACATGGATGAAGATAATGATGCCCCAACATAAGACATAGATGGATGATGAAATAAGATATCCCATGGGGGAATAATCATAAATGTGGACATCATGAGCAGATAGGATAGAAGGGTGAGATAAAATGCCCTAAAAGGGTGATAATAATATGATGGTAATCATGTTTCATAGGAAAAATGCATAAGTGTTAGAAAGTTAGAAGGTGAAGAAGACAAAGAAGTCTCGTTTCTTCGATAAGTAGGATAAGAAGTCAAGATACTTTTGCAACAAAACAAAAGTAGAGCAAATAGTCATGTAAGAGAACAAGATCGATATGTGATGGCGTGCTGGTATCCTCCAAGACAAAAAAATGTCAAAGGAAGATGGGAAGATATTCTTAGAAAAAGATATGATGATGCCCTCGAGAGGACTCGACGAAGATAAAAGATGTGACATGGTTCTCAAAAAGAGAAGAGGCCAATGCTGAGAAGAATGAGAACAATAATGAATCAACATTGGTACATAAACAGAGAAACATTGGCATTGACCGTGAATGCTGTGTGAGGGATGTTGAGAAAGAGAAAAGGGAATAAACAAGAGGATTGGTTGATTATAAGAAGAGTAAGAAATATCGAATGTGAAAGTGAAAGGGGTATGGAATAAAGGGACGGAGACAGAGGAGGAGAAAAGAAGGAATGAAAGGGGAGGAAGAAGATAACAAAGAAGGATTATAGAGAAAGGGGGAAATGAAGAAGGAAAAGAAAAGAGAAGACAATAAAAGAATAGAGTAGAGGGTGAATTTATGAAATAGAGAGAGATAGAGAGAGGGAGAGTTATTTAAAACGAAAGGTGTGAAGGAGGATGAAGCAGAGGAAGGTAGAGAAATAATGGAAAATGAAAGAGAGATAATAAAGCAACGAAAATCAAAGTGAAGGCAAAGAGTATGGAACCGCCACATGGAAATGCATGTGGGTGATGATATGATAAAGGAGACGGGACAATGCTGAAGAGTCAGGTTATCGATGGGGGAGTAAGGAGAAAGTGTGAGGTAAAACGAGGAGAAGGACGATATAGAGGAAGTGAAATAAGATGAGGATAAGAAAGGAGGAGAAGACAAAAAGAAGAAAATTAGGTAGAAGGAAGGGAACCAAGAATGGAGATATTTGATAAAGAGTGAGAAGCATAAGGAATGTAAAGAGAAGCTTGAGGGGAGGAATGACACCGATTGGAAAAGAAGCGAAGATGCATGAGATGAGGATAAGTTGATGACGAGAAAATAGAGAGAGGGTGTATGATGAAGACAATGAAGAAATTGGCAAGGAAGAATGGAAGATGGAGAGGTGGCAAGGAAAAAGAAAGGAAGGGATAGGAGAGGCAATGCGAATGGATGTTAGGAGAAATCCACCGATAATGATCAGTAGGAAAGGATGGGACAAAATTTGAGATGAGGCAAAAAGCAAACAAAGAATGGATGGGAGAACGCCAATGAAAGGATGTTAGGAGAAGTCCCCCGATAATGATCAGAGGACACAGAGGAAGGAAGGAATGAAGATAGAATGGAGGGGGTCAAAGAAAAGGATTCAGATCAGCATGAATGGGGATGAGTGATTTTTAGGAGAAGTCCACCGATAATTTTAAGGAAAGAGTAAATAAAGGAGGGATAACGATGTGTGTAGGAAGATGAAGGCGAGGAGAGGATGTAGTGGATGAGAATGAATGAGATAAAAATGAAGAAATAAGACACGAAATGAATGGAAAAGCAACGATTAAGTAAGATTACCTAGCGATGGATGATGGAGATGAACAAGGAGCAAGTAGAAAATAGTGTTTGTGAGAATGGTAGAGGAGGTGAGAGGATGTGATGATGGGGAATGGCGAGAAAATGGAGATGGAGAGAATGTGGGGTAGTGGACGAGTTCAGATGACAACTCATACTTAAGAGGGACTCTTAAGTAAGATCGCCATGCCGCAGAGGAGTTAAGTAAGATCACCAAACCAGTAGTGACAATATGGAAGGAGAAAGACAACATTGTATTGGATACAGGTGTGGAATGGTTGGTTAGAGTGGATGAGTATGATGAGAGGTGGGAGACAAAAGATGAGGAAGATATGATGGGATGTGGAAGGGTCATGGAAAACTATTCTTAAGAGGAACTCTTAAGTAAGATTTCCCTGTGATGGGGATGGTTAAGTAGGATCACCAAGCCGAAGAAGAAGAAGGATGATGAAAAGACTGAGCAGTGTATATCAAAATGGAACAAGAGATGAAAGGAGGTGATATCAAAGTGATAACAAGGAAACAAAGGAGTGTGACATGAGTGGATGGAGGAACATATGTAGTGTAGATGGAGAGTGTAAGGGCAATCCTTAATTGGGATGCCCACGTGGTGGGAGTGATGATGCAAGAGTGTCAAGCGGAAAAGAGGAGTGGAAAGATGTTTGTGGTGGTGATTTTCGTCAGCTGAAAGAGGAAATGGTGGAGAAACTTATACAAAGGGAGGATCCAAGGAAGAAGATATACCTTAACTATGATTCTCTCGGTTGTATGGATGCAAAGAAAAGTAAAGTAAAAGGAAACTCAACAGAAAGACAAGTAAAATATCGAGTGTGGTATAAGGAGAGAAAGGTGAGAAGGATGATGTGGAGACAAATGGGGATGAGTGGAAATGGGGAGCGAAGAGCAATGGATCAAAGACATTGTTGAACATGTTGAGAGATAAGGAGTTGTAGGATAACAAACTTTCCTTGAGAAGGATCCTCAAGTAGGATTCGTAAACTACAATGACGATCAAGTAGAATTCACAAACCGAAAAGTGTATTTGTGAGTGCATTCATGGATATTATGGATAGATATAGAATTTACAGTGTGAAATTTGATGTGATTTTGATAAAAGATGATCTTGATGAGATGAATGAAACATAGTTATAGCAAGGGTGTACAAGGAAACTATGCTTCAAACTAGATTAGAGATAAACAAGAAAGGTTACCACTCAAGGCATTACACTTACAGCCAATAACATGTGTTAATACATAACCAACGATAGTTAGTTATACCAAAATACCGTGAGGGAAAAATGGATGAAAGATGCTCGTAATCCTAATGTTGACATGACAAAGGGATTTGAGATGTGACTTGTACGTAGGAAGAAGGTTCTCCAAAGGTGGTGTTCCTTAAGTCTATGCCCCAGCTCTAGGAAAGAGAAAGAACAATAGCAAAAAGTTGATCAATGTGGGAAGCTTTTGGAAAATGTTGATAAAATGAAGGCTAATCAATGTGAGAAACCTTCCAGATGCCATAATAACAGAGTAGCCATCCTTCGAGGGTATGGTCTAGTTTATACATAATATGGATGGCAAGAATAATATGATAGCTGTCCTTCAAGAGAACAGTCTATTTCTTTTTATTTTGCTTTGATTTTTATTTGTATGCCTTTCTTTTTCTTTTTCTTTTTTTTTCACTCTTTTTTACATGAACAGTTGTCCTTCGAGGGATCATTCTATTGTTGATAACTTTGATTTTGCCTTTTACATACATGAATTTTAGCTTTGCATGGGAGAGAGCTAGGAATAGCGAAGTAGACCACTTAGGAGGGGATAATGAATGTACAAGATACACCCTAGGACCCTCTGCATGTCTGCAATAGGAGAATGAGAGGGTGATGGATGTAATGGTTATGGGGCCATATCAAAGCAATGAAGGAAGACCACATAATTCATATCATTATCATGACAAATGGAAGGGCTAAGGATGGAAAAATAATCTAAGGATGTAACTAAGTGCTCATTGGTAGATATGCTAATAATAGACTGGTCGCAAGTGCAATGCATTAAGAGGTTCCGTCTCTGGTTTACCACCACGAGAGGGAAGACAGTGAAGTTGTAATAAGATGAGATGATAGACAAGCAGGAAATAAAACTATGTCCTGAAGGAAACAAACATATGACCACAACGGTGGATTTAGATGAAAATAAATGATGCCCCAAGAGAGACATAAACATAGAAGGACAATCATGGCTTCAAAGGAGGACTTGATGAAATAAATGGTCTCAAAAGAGACACAAATATAGCCACAATGGTGGACTTTGAGAAAAAGGTCCCTCAATGGAGAGACAAACATGGCCTCAAAAGAGGACTTTGATGAAAAGATGGTGCCCCAAAAGAGACACAAATATGGCCACAATGGTGGACTTTGGTAAAAAGGTCCCTTAATAGAAGGACAAAGATGGCCTCAAAAGAGGACTTTGAATGAGATGAGGATTTGGACATAATAGTTTAGATTGGATGAATGTGAAGGAGGTAGACAAAACAATGTCAAGGAGCGAAGTCTCCTAGTGACAAGGGATTTGTACGGATGATGTGCTCAAGGGCAAGGGAAGGTTGTTCCCCCAATGTGAAGGAGTTAAAGGATTTTGAAAGAGTTTAGATGAGATTGTTTTAGATTTGGATGGGATAAACGATTGAAGACCACAAGTGTGTTTGGAAAGATAAGCGGTATTGATGAACAATGAAGGACCTTCCTTAGGAGGAATGTCGTGTGCAGGAGGGATGTAAAGGGATGATGTGGATGGAGGAATCGTGGGAAACTCAATAGATGGGATATGAATTAGATTCAATGTAAATGGAGAAGGAACTTTCCCCTAAATGAGGAAATCATCTTTCTCAATAAGATTGTGAACAATCATCCAAAATGCCTTACAATGTTTGATGTCATGGCCCGGGGTATGATGATAAGTGCAACTGTAATTAGTATTAAACCATGATGGCTTGGGACCATAGGGATTAACGGCTTTAATAGGAGGAAGTTTGATGGTAGATGTTTGAGTTAAGTGTTGAAGGATATTTGCGTAAGACCCCATTAAAGTGTCATGGGGAAGGTAACTCTTGTGGGTTTTAATAAGATATCTTAGCTTGGAGTTAGGAGAAAAAGTGGATGTAGATTGGATGGGTGAATTTCGTGTTTTGGAGGATAAATAAAATTTGGTTGAAGGATTGTATTGTTCGGATGTGGATCTATTGTCACAAAATGTTGTAGATGGAGAGACCGATCCTAAAATAGATGTTATGGCATTGATTGTTGAGAAGAGGAAAACCCGAATGTTTTCGAGGATGCATAGGGGCTATCGGGATGTTTTCCTCGAGCCTTAGACTTCAACCGAGAAGATTTACCTCTAGTAGGGATGATTATAATTTCAACCAGAGGATCTGATAGTGGTGGTGTGGTTATTAATGGAGAAAATGTCCTAAAACAAGATGAGGATGTTAATGGAGAGATAGGTGTTTGTATGATGCGATTAATGATATCTATGTGAGATGTGGAGTGTTTCGGTTTTGGCATGGGAAGAGTTGATTTTGTAGAGGGAGAAGGTAAACCATATTTATTTGATTTAGGTGGATGTGTTGGTTCAGTAGATGTTTCAAAGGGTATCTTTGATAGGGTTGCAGATCGAGAGGATTTGGTTGGTGTGATAGAAGGATTAGGTAAAGAATATTGGGATAAAATTGATGATGTGGCCATGGGCGAAGATATAGGTAAAGATGTCAAGGTAGAGATAGGTGGATTTGTTGGTATGATAGATATAGGGGTAGTGGGATAGATAAGGATGTAGGCATATTTGGGATATTTGGAGATGTGGGTGATGTGATAGCCAATGGAGTAGACATTATGGGTAATGTAGCAAATGCATGAGCATTTTTGGGTGTAGAAGTAGATGGGACTGGTTGTTTCATAAATTTTTCGAGGGGTAAGAATGATATGTTTGCTAATGGGGTTGATGTCAAAGGTGGGGTTGTAAGGGTGCATGTAGTAGAACTGAGTTTAGTTGGGATGGTTATGAGTAATGTAGGTGTAGTAATAGGTGTGTTTGAGGTATATGTGGGTGCAAGAATAAATGTGATAGATGTAGGGATATGTGTGGATATCATTGGGGCTGAAATAGGTGCTAAGGATGAATCTAATGTGGTATATTGGGGTGTATTTGAAGTGTGGAAGTGGATGGTATAGTCAAATTTGATGTGGATGTGACGAGGATAGAAGAAGGTGCAGGTTTAACACAAGTAGTAAAAGCTTACATAGGTGTGTTAGGTTCTAATAAGAGGTGGGAATAATGTCCTTTGTAGGAATATGCAGAGTTGGTGATAAGATGGGATCTTGATTGACAGTGTTAACAATGTAAGCATTCTGACAATTGAGATGTAAAGAGCATGGCTTGATTGGTTGGTGGTTGATTAGTTTGCATCGTGGAGCTATCAATTTGGATATCCCCTTGATTTACGAGTTGTTGGACACGATCTTTGAAGGAACGACATCTCTCAATGTCGTGACCTTTGACTCGATGATATTTACAATAGTGGGCTTCATGATACCAAATAGGCTTGGCTTGCGAGTTGTCCACGGGTCGTATGGGAGGAAGTTGGATGGAGTTTATGGTCATCAACTTATCAAACATGGAGCTATATGATTCTCCCAAGGGGGTGTAGTTGGTTGTTGATTGAGGGGATCATGTTGAGGTAATGAGCTGTGACATGTAGATGGGGATGAGGGTTTAATGACCACAGTGTTGGCGCACCCTTAAACTTGTCATTATATGTGAATGGTTTAGTAGGTTCAACTTTAGGTTTGGCCGATCTAGGTTTGAGATGACCCTGCTCAATGGCATGGGTTTCGAGTTTGCGAGCCATCGTCAAAGTTTCTTCAAAGGTTAGGAATGATTGGATATGCAAAGTAGAAGGTATATGTTTTTCACACGAACGTGAGAATAATTCAATGAGTTTGGTTTGTGGGAGAGAGAAGGACAATTGGTTTATAACACCACGCCATTGTGCAACGAAGTCAGTGATGGGCTCGTCTTCAAACTATCAAATGGTATAGAGCTCAAATGATAGTGGTTTTGCGTGTAATATTGATTGAAAAGTTTTCTAAGATAAATTGTGCAAGTTGGGTGAAGGAGAATATGGAATGTCGTGGGATATCATTGTTGTACCATTTCAACACGGGACCGACAAAGACATGGGGAAAGTGTAAAGAAGTAGATCGTGATCATGCGCAATAAGACAACATGCATGTTTAAATGTGAGGAGATGTTGTTGGGGATCTTCCTTGTTGTTGAACTTAGTAAATGTAGGAAGTTTCCAATGAGAAGGGTAGGGTTTGATTGGAACCGACGGATGAATGGGTTCATTATAGATGTGTTCATAGGATAAGGTGTTCTTGGATGCTACGGTAAGGGTTTCTAAACTAGCTAACCGATTCATCAAAGCGTGAATATGATCATTTGACGTGATGTTAGGTTGATATTGTATTGGTTGTGTGGTTTGAAACGTAGTTTGATAAGGCAAATGATACGTTTGTGGATTTATGGGTAGTTGGGGAATCATCTGATAAGGTAGTTGATAAGTTTGTGGATAAGATGTTTGTGGAATGGTTTGATAAGACATTTGATTAATTTGTAGATATGTGGGTGTTTGGGGAGCTGCTTGGAAAGGACTAACATGTGTCACGGGTTGGGATTGTTGCATAGGCTGATGTTGAGCAATAGGGGCATGATGTGGTTGTTGAAGTTGGGTAGGTTGTTGTGGTAAAAGGTAAATGGGGATATGTGTGTTAAGAGTTTGAGACTAGTTGGAGCATACGATAGGCAGGAATGTAAGTGTGAAGAGGTTGAGATGGCTAGACATGCCTATTAATAGTGGATGAAATAGAATTGTCAAAATGGGATGTGGGTGGAATGCGATCCACCAATTTAGGAGATTGGGAGGATTGAGAGATTGTAGGAGATTTTTGGAGTAAGAAGTCATATATGGGGTTAGGAGGAGGCCCGAGTGTCTCTAGAGGAACGAGAGATGGTGATGTAGTTGATTTAGGAAGATTAGCTTGATAAGGGATATGAGGGTTGGTGTCAAGGTGGGGACAATTTTGGATGACATGGTTCTTAGGAAGTGAGATCATGGAGATTGGAGATTGGGTAACTAAAGGCATCATTTAGAGTTTAGACCTATCTGGGGTGAGATTGTTAGGAGAATTAACTTTATTGGGTGGAGGACATTGTTGTTTTTTGTCTTGATTTGAGAGAGAGACAATAGGTGTGAAATATAGAAAAAACATTTGTTTATGTATTTTGTTGACAAACAAATCAAGAACATATTGTTTATCATCATGATTAATTTCGAGATGTAAGGTAAAACGGATAATGAAGGTGCCTAAAGAAGTCTAAGGCTGGTTTCAGATAGTTTTGGATTGGGAGATGTCTGAGACGGTTGCCTGTTGGGTGTTCAAGTCCCAATTAGTTAACCAGTGAGAGGAATGTTTCAATGTGTTGATTTTGTTCGTGAAGTTTCAGGTAGTGTGTGATAAGTGAAATGCAGAGAGTTAAATCCCTTACTTAGGCTATGTGATCAGGTAGGATGCAGAAAAGAAAGGTTCATTTTAAACCAAAATGAAATGTGACATTCAATGTAGACAATCACTTAGAAAAGGGAAAATTCAATGCAGAAAAGAGAAAATAGAGAAAAATGATGAATACCGGAGAACACTTTTCCTAGTTATTTGATTTCACGTGATAATGGTGTATGTGAAAGCGATGGTTAATGGTTAGGGAATGTCTTGGTACCTTAAAATGGCCACGTTTATATTTTTAGATGAGGCCAATGAAAATGATGATGATTATTTTTTATTTTATTTTTATGTTTTGTAAAATGGTCTTTGACGATGTGATTTAATGGTTGCAAGGTCGTTAAATTCACATGCAAAAGAAAAGAAATGTAATTAGTTAATATGGTTAAGAAGAATGATGCAAATGTCGTAAGTCATTTGTATACAATAAAAATAGTGAATTTTGATCATGAAACAAGTAATCTAAATTAATAAATAATTAATTTATACTAGGAAGCAAACAATAGATATAAAATCCTATAAATCGAAAAAACTAAATACTATACGATAAACTATTTGAAATGATTAAATGTATTTGACCTCGTATTCAATTAGAATAAAAACAAAAGAGCTATAAAAGCTAGTTATAAGATAAATAAATATACTATAAACAATTTGACACAAATAATATAAATAGTATAAACTATAAATTGATGAAAAATGCTAGACAAAAAGGAGCAAAGGACAAAATAGAGGAAATACTTTTTGGGCAAGAGGACAAAAAAATGACTTAGATCATTATAGGTTTTCTAAACAACAAAATACGTGATGTAGGAAAGGAAGACTAGCAATAATGTACTTGGACGGTGGTGATAAAAGTCAATTAATTTGGTGAATGAGTCGACTAGTTGATTTGGATTGAACATTGGTCAATTGGTCGAAATGGAGTGGTTGGTTTGATGAGAAGGGAAGTGGGTTGGTGGGCCATACTGCACATGGCCATGTCTTTTCACATGTTAGATACCATAATGAGAATCACAAAGATGTAAATGAAAAATATTAACTAGCTATGGTGCTACAATATTTATTTACAAATGCGTTGTAAAGAATTGTACGCTTATTGCTATAAACAGAATTTATAGTCACTGTCCAAAGAGTTGTGTGAATTTGATAGTGAGATGAAGGTAATTGGAAACGTCACACTCTGGAGTCTTGTGAGTCTACTAGGAGATCCACGTATACAAAGCCTGAATTTTGTGAATTTTGAAATCAAGCTAGAAATGGTTGTCGACAAAAAATCGATCGGTAAGTTTTCATGTTATCCCATGTTTACAGTAATGTAAGCCACCGCTACAAGGAGATCAATAGCTATAATCAAACGCCCCGGCAAGTCATGAATTTGAAACTAATATGGAAATAGTTGAAACTAATTGAATGAATTTTTTTTTGAAACTAGTAAACAACTATAATGGCTATGGGACGAGGCAATGAAACTGTTTTGCACGCAACAAGACTGAAAACTAATGATTTCACCTTCGGTGTGGTTTGGTGGTGTGAGGTGAGCTCGGATAAGCCAAGGCTTGGGACATGTACATACATATATAAATTACTGAAGCCGAGGGAGGTGGAGAAAGGCAAAACTAGGGACGTGGTGAATAGGATGATGGGGGACAAGTCGGTTTGGGAAATGGAGAGAGTAGGAGAGTCATGTGAAGGGTGGTGAAGTGAGTCGGTTGGGAGAGTTTCGATGAACTCAGGGATTATTAGTTGAGAGTAGATGGTGGTAAGGGAGTTGGTAGAGCCAACATGTTGGATATGGGGGATCGAGGTAGAGGAGATGGGATCGGGAGCAACGCAGAGGCGGAAATAGGTTCGAGAGGAGAGAAGGGAAGTAGGTGCAAGAGCTGTGTGAGGATGGGGAGCTTGCGAGGGGTTGAATGGGTGATGGTAGTTGTATGAGCAGGTGTGAGAGTGGAGGACTCTATGGGGGAGTCAAGGGAGAGGTAGATTGTGGAAAGGGAGATGTGAACGTGTTGGTCGTGGGAAGAAAAGGTATACGGGAGGTGGAGTAGAGAGTGGTGTTGTGTGTGGTGGAGGATATGAGAGCTCGAGCAGAGGAGAAGTCAAATGGGGTTGAGTAGAAGGGAGATGGATGAAATGGAGTCAACGAGTAGAAAAGTAGGTGGCCGAGTGGAAAGAAGGGAAGTATGGCTTGGGTCTATGTGGGAAGGAAGGGAGAAGTGATGGCAAGTTGAGTGTGAGTGATGGCGAGCTCACGGGGAATGATGGTGAGCTGAGTGTGAAGGGAGCAGCTTGGTGAAGGGTTGGAGAGTAAGGTGGGAGGGAGATGGGGTGATTCACTTGGCCAAGAGGACTATGGCATCTTGGGAGAGAGGAAGATGGGTGCATTGAGCTAGAGATTTGTGGAGGAGTAAGGTAGGGTCGAGAGGAGAGAAGGGAGGTGGGAAGAGTCTAGAGTTGGGACGTGAGGTCAAGGTGAGGATGGAGTGGATGCTCGGGTGGTGTATAAACCGTGGTGAGGTGTGGAGGAGTTGAGGTAGATGATGGAAGGGAAAGTGGAGGACGGCTCACTGTGTAGAGGAGTGAGTGAGGGAGATATATATGTGGAGAGGAGATTGAGAATGGTGACAGGGGACATGGAGAGCTCAGAAAAAAGGGATCTCGGTTGAGGTCAGAGAGGAGGTGGTGGAGCTCGTGTTGGGTATAGGGAGTAGTGGAATCTCGGTGGTGAGGGAAGAGAGATGGGAGTTGGGTAGATAGTGAAATGGGGTGATAGGTAGGGGATAGTTAGGATTCTAATTAAGTTTTTAAAAATATATTTTAAGTATAATTTACATTTATTTATTTGTATATAATTATTAATTAATTGTTTTATAGCAACAACAATAAAACTATTGATCAATTATAAACCACCAAATAAAAATAATTTTCCAAATAACAAAACCACATACCTCGTGACGGAGAAAGATGACAAAGTGTAAGTAACATGCCAAACAGACAAAGATAATACTAAATCCCGTGAATAGGTGAGTCGAAAATGAAAGATGCAAAATATATATCACGTGATGACAACTAGGTGAGTAAGGTTAATTTCCGATTCATTTCCCATGCGGGTAGATTTCAATAGAAAACAAGAAGAGCACGTACCTCTTGGTGATTTCAACGCATGACCATACTAAACTGAAATCAACAAATACTAAGATATTGCAAACAAGCAAGTTAGAAAAGATGAGTAAAATAACAAACAAAACGACCAGATCTAGGATATGGTCCCACCAGGTGTGCCAAGCAAATGTCAGACAGAAACCTCATTCTCATGCGGGTGAAAGCTGATACTAGAAGCCACCAACAACTTCAAATGATGGAGGGCTTATGACCTCAGATGCAGATGTGGATCTACGGGCGCAAAGAAGATAGATGTGTGATACAAAGAGGATAGATCTGCAAAACTGAAACAAATAAGATTAGATAACAATATGTGGGGGTTTCCTAGACAGTGCCGGTTCCAAGAGGATTTTAACTCCCTTGGAGGATGTCAACCCCCATGTCCAGAAAGATAATGATAAAATACAAGATAAATAGATAACATGCAAGCTTGAAAAAAGAAACTGACGCTTATGTAGATGATGCTCTTTATCCGATCTAAACACAACATGCAAAAAAAAATTTGCTACATGAACTAACGAATCATGAGCAGAGTATTATGGGGATTACAATGTTGTTATGAGGACATCATGAGGATATAAATGATAAACAAGAAGCTAAGAATTCAAAACAACATTTTCCTAGAGTTTCCAACTTATTTCCTCCTCTTCCAGTCCGTCCTTTGAAATATGGGGAAAACCCATATTTATAGCTTGGAGGTGAGGTTAGATTGGAGTTAACAAGTAACCGGGTTGGGTAGAGTAACCTAAGTTAAGAGGTATGATGTGATCACGTGGGGCCCACGGTTTTACTTATTAGATGGAGTGGGGAGCATGATTGACATGGTAGGTGAGATAAAAGATTCCATATTTTGAATTTAAGAAAGGGGTGTCGATGGGTATATTAATACCCATGAATTGAATAATTTGTGAGAGATGGGAGATAATGCCAAAATTCAATTATCAAATGGGTCCACATGGAGCCCATTTAATAATTAATTAAATAAAGGTGAGTAAATGGATGGGATTTTATTTAAATTTAAGAAAAAGAAAAGTGAGAGTGAGAAGTGAATGGATGTGAGATGACGGAGGGGCACTATACCAAAAATTGGTGTCTACACGATTATTAATATAAATATGCATACTAACATCTTGCTAAGAAAAGCGAGAGGGACCTTGTGGTTGTGCGTTGTTAGCATATGGATTTGCACGCATGCAAATGACATGCAACAGTGTGGGAACGAAGTCCCTCCTCAATGAAGGTGAGGCTGCCTTTATTGAAAACCAAAACTGTATTTACATCTGTACATTCAAAATTGTATGTGGGGGGTGTTTTGGAACATCAATGGAAGAAAAGTGAATGAAGGAAATGGAATAGAAAGAAGGAAAGGAGTGGAATGGAATGAACTGAAAGAACATGCAAGAGTTAGGTAAAAACAGAGCCT
Organism: Taxus wallichiana var. yunnanensis; assembly: GCA_018340775.1. NCBI lineage: Eukaryota > Viridiplantae > Streptophyta > Pinopsida > Cupressales > Taxaceae > Taxus > Taxus wallichiana. Next base: position 818,930,911 of record CM031239.1, read on the forward strand.
AATATTGCATGAAGAGGAAAGATGAATAACCAACACAAATAAAACGGAGTTTGAGTTAGCCAAACAAGAACATGCAAAAGGGAACACACATGAGCAAGTAGATAGTCAGAGCTTGATCACTGTGAACTAGAACAACTGATTACTAATGTTGACAATAAGATCAAAGATAATATTTGCATGCAAGATTCAAACACCTAACATCTAATGAACATAAGAACACCAAATGTTACAAGAGACAATGAATGAGACACAAAGTTCTTATTCTATTAACTCCAAAATGTTTTTCACAAAGAACACAAAGTTTCTTCTTGAAACAAAGCTTGCACAAAAGTATCTTCTTCTCCTCTCTCAAAGTCACCCTTACAAATGAGCCCCTCACTTCCTTTTATAACCCAAAAGTTGGTTACGAAGTAGTTAGGGTTTTAAATGCACATTAAATAGGGCACTTAAGTGACTTTGACTTTTTCAACCAACTTTTAAAAAGTGACTAAAAATAGAAACCACTTAAGTTAAAAGGTCATTTAAGGAAAAATACATAAATAAAAGAAATGGGTACATGTGGACCCCACTTAAATGACTTGTATGCACACGTAGACATCCTAGTCAAAGAATGTGCCACCTAGATCAAGACACCTAGGATCAGTGCCTTATCCATTGGGCCAAGAGTCCACCTATCCCGATCGTACGGGAATGAACTCATTGACTGTGCTCTGCAATCCTCCAAATGACAAGAGTGTTGAGCTTGAAACTTGAGCAATTCATCCACCCCTCCATCTGAGCAATATTCTGGTGTGAGAAAGTTTGTCTTCATTCGTATTCACATTCACAATTACGCACAATTCTCCACATGCTCCGAATACCTTTCCATGGTGAATTATTCATTTGTCATGAGACCGTAGTCATTACGCCACCTTGGTTTATCAGAATCCAACTTCTGGTCTTTCGCCATTGAGAAGATCTCCAAGAGCCAAAATTGCAATTCACTGCCTGGAGTTATGTCCTTTGTCTTTGTCACCATCCCAAAGTGTTGATCTCTCGAGTAGAATTCGTGAGACTTCAGAGTCTTGGAAATCCATCTCCTTTGCCCCATTGTGAATGAGTGGTGTTGAAAAATCATCGAAGTGATTTATGAATTCGTTGACACACACCTTAGCGTAGTATTTGGTCTTTTTTGGAGTGATGGATTCTAACATTTACACAATCGCTTCCAAGTTTATCACTATTGGCTTGATGACCCTCTTTCAATTCTTCAGGATATCATGTAGCCAGGTGGGAACCTCTCCAAGTACCTCATTGTACATGGTTCTCGTGTTCATTGGGAATTGATCTTCATCACGCTGAAGGGGATCACCTTCGGGTGTTGCTGAAATTGGATCTTCTTGTTGTGAGAAAGATGTTGTCGCCATTTTCTCCATTTGTGGTGATTCTTCAAATGTAGGCGGGGAAAGAACCGGATCATCAACTTTTGGTTGAGAAGTCAGACCACTTCCACAAGTTGGGCTGGTATATTTTGAGGTACTTCATCAACGAGTTCCACCTCTAGAAATTGTGTGATATAGATTACAGGTGCTTGCGCATGAACCAATGCTCTGAATTATAGTGTTGAGTTGTTGATTAGGCCTGAAGAATTAGGGCAATCATGCAAAGACAAATGATGACTGGAATGAGAAATTCTCGAGATGTGCTCCTTCTTCACTTAGGTGTTTAGACGACTCAACTCACGAATGAGCCCTCAATCGTATCGCTCCTAGCTTGATTGTGAGCTCATGCATTTTCAACTTGAATTCGAACTCCCATGGCGATCCATGCCCTTCGTGTCATCTTACCTTCTTTCCAGAACCGAACTCCCTGAGTTCTTCTCTGGCTCAACTCACTTGAATACCGAGCTTAACCCAACATTTTTGAAAAGAATGGTTTTACCACAATGCTCACGATTCTTCCTTATTATATAACACTTGTAGTAAGAATGTTTTGGCTTTGCCATAATAAGCACAATTGTACCTTCCAAACGATGAGAAAATACCTTTACCGATAAAGACCTAATGCTGCCATGATTATGACCCGTTGAAGATGCTCATATAATTGCAAAGCAAATTGTGCTTCATGAATATTCTGATATGAAATAGATCCACCTCTATGAGATTCCCTTCCATGAGTTACATCGTAAAACAAGTAAGGTCTCAATAGAGAATCTTTGTAATAAACTTCATCAGGTCTCCTGGTAACACTCTCACTGTCACTTAATTCATTTTGATAAAAATATCTTGAAGGAAAATCCCGAATTTGAGGATGCATTCGATTATGAGCGGATAACAACATAGTTGGACGACCTGCTTGTTGGAAGCGCTCAAAAAGGCTTCTACTATACTACAACATGCCTTCGCCTTGCACAATTATCACTGCAGCAGGGATTCTTTTATGGATCCCCGACAAGAACACGCCTTGCAAAGACCCAATGAAAGTGGAGGTAACACGCCAACTTCACTAGCTTGTAGCTTCATCTATAACCACCATATCAAATCCATGGGCTAGGCGCTGGAATAACTTCCGGCCACTACTAGAAACAATAGTGAACACAGTCTCAGCCTCATTTGTAAAACTTGCCTCAAGATTTGATCCAGCTTCTTCCATGGAAGCAACTTTCCAAAATGAAAAGGCAAGACAACTCAACTAGAACTTTATCTTGTTCTTCTACTACAAAACTTTGCAAGATTTTGCAACAATCGATCACGATCGTGGTCACGTGCAACTGAAACATTAGGATCAACACCAACGGTTCCTCGGGATCACCTGCGGGCAGTGCCGCACTTAGCTCTCTCTGGAGGCCACCGATTTTCTCGAGATAAGTTTACTTCTCTACCCCGTAGTCTTATTGCATATAGCCAATTACTTTATCACGACATTTTCCTAGAGAATTTTAGTTCTACGCTCCACTTTATATCACTTCAGGCAACATGATTTTGAGAATCCACACCCACCGCGATAGACCTTCATTTCACCATCAATGAATCCACGATCTAGAACACACTCAGTAATAATTCATCTGCTGCAAATTTGATGGAGCGCAAACAAGCATTCGTGGTTTAGGAAAAGTTTAGAAGCATACGAACAAAGTGCGCGATCCATACTCTTAAGAACATCATCGATTGATCCTGCCAATACTGCCAATACTATTTGCATTATTATAGGATTGCCTGTAGCTTTCAGTGAGCAAGTTTCTTAAGCAAAGCACCATAATAGTACTAATATTGAACAAGATGAATAACATTCAACATTCCTCGATGTGTGTGTCCTGTCCCTGGTGGACTTCTTGCACCAAAGTGAAGGGCCAGTGGTTCCTTCTGTCTGCAGACCCAACTCCATTTGTACCAGTGTCAGTGCATGCATAGCCCCACCGAATTGCGGCTAAAGTGTGGATCATTGAAACTCCTATGAAGATGGTCGATAAAATTTGGTGTGAAACATTCGGTCATTCTTGGAGGTCTGCTCCTCATTATTTGGAAAGTGCTCTGGCCTGGGATTTAAAATTGCTTTCTGCATTCTCATCCTTTGCATGCATGGAAAGCTTCTGGTGTTCTTCTCCTTCAGATGCGTGGGATGCTGTCTTGTCTATCCTGGCGCCTTCTCTTCCTGGCGCGTGGAAAGTTCTTTCCTCTAGTTGGTGCGTGGCCTGAGCTGCTCCTTTCTGCATGCATGGAAAACTGTTCTTGCTTTGCTGTCTGAGCGCAGTGTGTGGACAGGATTTTTTTATTATTTGTTTTAAAAACTTTTCCTTTCTCTTTACCAGGCGTGGCCTTTTAAAACTGTTCTTTATCTCTTCCACGGCCAATGCGTGGCTTTTTGGTATGATTGTTCTCCAAATGCGTATGGACTGTTCTCCTTCCTGTCTTTTCCTTCAACCAATGCGCATGTATTTCTCTTGCATAATGTTAACAAAGTATTATGTCTTCCTGAAGAAAAAGAAGCTTCTGAATTTTTCCACCGGGTTTGATGGAGGAAGTTACGAGGATTAATTCAACTTCCTCTCATCCCGGGTAGTGGCTTAAGTGCCGGGGGAAATGGGAAAAGTAACGGGCAATTGCCAACGGGAATGGCAAAATGGGTTGGCAATCCCCGTCCAATTTCCCCATGTGGGAAATTGGGGAATTTTATGCCCGTTTGCCAATCCATGATTTGGCAATTGGCAGAGGAAAACCCACGTGTGGGAAATTTGAAGGAAATTGCCAGGAAAGTGGAAATCCGGGTTCGGAAGCCAACCCGTAATTGAAACAAAAGCTTACTTCCCCGGCACTAAAACTTGTCGAATGAACTTTAATTTATATTTATTTAATTAAATACTCCTTAAGTGATTTTTTAAAAATTAATTTAATCAAACAAGGAGCAATTAATTAATTAAATATTAATTAATTATTTTAATGTATTTTAATGCGTTTTATAGCCTGGCGGGAAGAGTTCTTGCCCGAAAATCACGAAACGAAGACCGAAACGATCACAAAAATAAGACGATCGCAAGGAGTCCAATGAACCACGCAAAGTAATACTTTTCAAAATTTTCTAATTTTTAATTATTTAATTGTTTTTTGACAATTTTGCGCAGTCAAAATTGGCTGATAACAGATTGCCTCGATTGGGGACAAGGACTTCATGGACGCAAAGAATGGACCCGCACTCAAAATAGTCATGAATATGATCACAAAAAGATGGGGCACAAAAATGGGGCGACACAAGAGAGGAGACCGAAAAACAGGGAAACAAACAAACCAAAATCCTAATTACCTATGTACATACGGGGAACAACCCGTTTTCAATTCTGGTAATATTTGAGATACTGCCCACTGTAGGGCAAAGGCAAATGAGTTCCATCAGGATATGCCAAGTAGTAGGTACTATCTCCACAGAAGTGTCTTATTTTGAAAGGTCCCAGCCACAGCGAGTCAAACTTCCCATGCTTTCCCTTCGGCTCACGTCTTTTATCCCAGAGAAGAACTAAGTCATTGATTTGAAACTGTCTCTCTCTAGTTTTCCTGTCAAACAACTTCTTTACCTTGGATTGATGTTCCTTGATCCTGTTGGCCACTTGACTTCTTTGTTCCTCAAGCTTGGTTAGAAACATGACCCTTTTATCTAATGCATTGGTGAAGCATTCATCATCAACTGCCTGAGCTAATTTTAATGCTGGTAGCTCCAATGTGATGGGAATTTGAGCATCGGGCCCCATACGTGAAGTTGAAATGGAGACATCCCAATTTCCCTTTTGGGAGTTATGCGGTCAGCCCACAATGCATCATATAACTTTTTGTGCCAAGTCCTTTGATTTTCTTCGACTAACTTGCGCACAATGGTAATGAGGTTTTTTTTCTTGGATTCACTTGACCGCTTTCCTGCGGGTAGTAATCTGATGAATGAGACAAAGATATCCCATATCCATAACAAAAACCTATCATCTCTGCAGAAGAAAAATTTGAGGCATTGTCAATCACGATCTTGTGAGGAATTCCATAATGAACCAATATGTTTTCTTTGATGAAATCACATATTACTCGGTAGATGTTTGTTTCACCGGTATAGCTTCTACCCACTTAGTAAAGTAATCAGTGGCGGTGAGCACGTGGGTATGACCAGCGCTAGAATTAGGATTCAAGACCCCAATGAAATCTAAACCCCATTGTTGAAAGGGTTCTTCAATGACAACTGGCTTCAAAGGCAGTGCTGCCAACTTTGGTCTTCCAACAAATTGTTGACAGGCCTCACATTTGGTCACCCATTTCTGAGCATCAGAAAACATAGTGGGCCAGTAATAATGTGCTCTTAGAATTTTATGGGTCATTCATCGGGTCGAAAAATGACCGCCGCAAGCATGATTGTGGAAGGCTTCCAACAACCTAGGTTGTTGTTCTTTATCAACACATCTGAGGAACATGCCGTCAATTCCTTTCTTGAACAATGTGTTATCCCAAATGATGTATCTGGAAGCTCTTAGTTTGATTGCTCGTTTCTCTTTAGCTATTAGATTTTCTGACACTCACCGTATGTGAGGAAGTAGGCAATATCATAATACCATTCATCCGTGGTACTGACAAAACTACCAATGGTAAATTTCCTTCAACTAGTTCTTCTTCAGAGTTATCTCGTGGTTCATTCTCTGCAATGAGTCGAGTCCTCTCCCTCGAATCAACTTGGTAGGCTTGATGTCCAAATCATATTCTTGGATCTTTGAGACCCAATTACCTCTTTTAGATCCTGGTTCCCGTTGTCAACAACATTGATTTCACCGCGTGTTTGAACTAAGACTTTGGTGTGAGAATTCAACACGTAATACCCGAGTGTTTCAGGGCTCTTACCACCACGTACGCATGTCTCTCAAGAGGAGTGTAATTAAGTTCATGTTTCTTGAATCCCGAACTCATGAATGTGATAGGAGATTCAATCCCTTCTTGATTGTGCTGAGTCAAAATGGTAGAGATTGTGTGTGGTGAAGCATAGCAATAAATTATAAAATCCTTTTTAAAATCGGGACACACCAATGTAGGAGCTTTTGCAATAGCACCCTTGATTTGCTCAAATGCCTCTCTACCTTCCTTTGACCATTTGAAATATTCTTTTCCTTTCATCATATCAATGATTTCTTTAGTCAGCTCGGTGAAATCTAGCACGAACCTTCTCAAAAAGTTCACCTTTCCAAAGAAGGAGTGGACTCCAGGTTTACTTGTAGGCAAGGAAAGATTCTTTATAGCTTGAACACGTTCAGGATCGATCTTAGTTCCTTCCTTAGAAACAATATGACCTAGGAGTTTACCTTCCGTAACTCCAAACACATATTTTTTTGGATTCAGAGAAATCTTATGAAGTTTACACTTTTACAAAATTTTCTCTAAATCTCTTAAGTGATCTTCTCGCTTCTTTGAAAACACTGTCAAGTCATCTAGGTATATCACAATGATCTTGTCCTTATAATATGCAAACGCCATATCCATGGCCCTTTGAAACGTTGCACCAAAGATTGATCAAACCGAAGGGCATTCTTCTATATGCGAACGCACCCTGGGGTAGTGAATGCAGTTTTATGTTGATCTTCTCTAGCCACCTCAATCTGATTATAGCCAGAGAAACCATCTAGCATGATAGCATTTCCGATCCATTCATCGCTGCAGAATATGGTCCATGACTGGTAGTGGGTAGTTATCCTTCAAGGACGCCTGATTAAGATTGCGAAATCCACGCAAATCCTAATTTCTCCATTTTTCTTGTGAACCCGATACAATATTAGCTATCCAAGTCGAATGTCGAATAGGAAAAACTATTCGTGCATCTAGCATCTTTTGAACTTCATGAAATATTGTCCCTGCAATCTTGGGATTATATTGTCTTTGCTTTTTCCTGAATGGAACTGCGCCAGGCTTCAAGGGTATGGCATGCTCCATTTCCCTGGGTTGGAAAGACTTCAAGTCTTCGTATGAATATGCCAAGACGTCAGAGTATTTGGTAAGGAGATTTATGAATTTCCTGCGCTCCTCAGGTGAGCAACATTTACCAATATTGATCAGGTGAGGTTTATCCTTGGTGCCGATATTAATTTGCTCATAGTCGCAGAATTTGTGTCATGCCCGCTTTTCTCTTTAATAAACCTATCATGTTTGTCAAAAATTTCTTCGAGTGAAACCAATCCTTTGGGAATTTTATTTCCTTTGAGTTGAATGATGCCATCACCAGGATCTTCGTTCTCAACTCCTTCCTGAATGGGTGAGGTAGTTGATTCGTGAAATGCCGAATCATTTCCTTTAAAGTACAACTGTTCAAAATTTTCTCTCTTTTCCAAGAAGGCAATAATTTGTTGATCATCATTAAATACTTTCCAATTTTTTGCATTGTCAAGAATACTTGGCCTAAAAACCATTTCAATGGTGTATTTGTCTTGATCAAATTCTGAATGGGGAATCATTAATGATGCTGAGACTGCTAGAGAATCCGCTTTGTCATTCTTTTCACGAGGGACATATTTAATGGAAAAAGCATCGAAAACTTCTATTGCATCCCAAACTTTATTTCTGTAGTGTCTCGATTGATCGTTCTTTACCTGGAACTGATTTCTTACTTGTTTCACGATCAATTCCGCATCTCCAAAGACTTCCAGATTTTTGATCCCTTTCTCTTCTACAACTTGGAGGCCAAGGACTAATGCCTCGTACTCTGTAGTGTTATTAGTATTTGAAAATTCGAGTTTATAGGAAAAAGGAAAGATTTTACCATTTGGAGATATGAGCACCACTCCTGCACCAGAGCCCGTTGAGCAACAACTTCCATCGAACTCAAGAGTCCAGATCTCATTGGAATCTTGGCAAGTGATCTCAGGGGTATGAACTTCTGTAGTCATCATATAATTACCCATACTTGAGCCTTGGAAAAGGATCTGTGTGCAAGGATCTTCAGTTTTAGTTACCATGAACTTTGCCTGAGCTTCCGGCATAAGCTTCTTCATTTCTCCATTGATAGGAATCATGGCATGAGACCAGTCCATTTGAATCTCACCACCCAAATCCCTACAAAATTTCTTGCTCAACAACATTCCATACGAGGTAGGAATATCAGCAACTAAAATAGTTACCTTAACTCGCTTTTGAGGGAATTGGGCTAAAACCATTTGGGTGTCTTTAATCTGCCCGATCAGAGGAACTTGCTTGGTTTCCATAGAGTAACACGATCCGAATGTTCTCGTCATGTCAAACCAAGAGCATGTGCTACTTTTTCCTAGGCATCACATTATCCGAGGCTCCAGTCTATAATGTAATTACTTAACTTGCATCCGTTGATAAGAAAAGACACAAAGAAAGGTTCGATCTTTTCATTTGAAGGTGTAGTGGCTGCCACAATATTTTGAGTTTTCCCATCTTTGGGAGTTTTTAGAATTCCTTTAGAGGAATGAACAATAGAGTCGCCTTTGATAAACTGGACAAACTTCTCGAGCTGATCCTTGTTGGACTTCAAGTACTCTGCCTGTGACATGGAAATTTTTGTTTTATTGATATGATCAATGATATCAAATTTAGGCAAAGTAATTGCACTTGAAGTCTCGTATGAGTTCTTTCGAACTTGATGATGGCACACTTTTGACCTTGGTCTCGGGCTTGGTTGATACGGATGTGGAAGAAGAAGTTTTCTTCGTAATTGGTTTACTAACCGATTGATCTAACAAAGGCTCTCCTTTCTTTAAGATAGTCTTGACCTTTGAAACCTCGCTTCTCTAGACTCTTTAGAGCCTCCTTTATCTTGGATCCTTTGAGAGTTTCCTCGAAACCTCTATCTCCCACCTTGGTGGTATCTTGGTCCTTTTTCTGAGAGCGTGTGAAGACAACGAAGGATTGACTATTCATATCTTCTATAATTTCTTCATATTCGTCTTCTTCATCGGAACGGTACTTGAAGAAATGATTATTACTTTCTTCCTCAGGATCTTCAACTGTAGGTTCAGATGTCTCAGAATCAGGCTCTTCCTCATCAACTTCGACGACTTCAATCTCATCATCACTTTCTTCAATGACATCACATTTGGAATTAGTTGCAGGAGCTGCTTCAATAGCAAGCCTTGTTGGAGCACCTGTAATCCTAGCTTTGTTGGGAACGTATCCTTTTCGCGGGATGTCTTTGTAAGGAGCAGGTTTACTACTTTGAGCAACTTGCTTCTTCAAAGCTAGCACATCATTAGCCAACTTAGTGAGTATAGTTTCTGAAACATTGGGAGTTTCTTGACTCTTTCCTTTGAGGGAATTTTTCTTGAATTTTCCTGCCATGATTAAGTCATCTTCAATTTCTATGGCCAAAGATTGAGCAAGTTCCAAAGTAGCCACCCTGGCCCTTCTTAGCTGATAGCACACTTCTAGTTGTTGTGCATTAATAAAGAAACATTTTTGTCCATCAAGGTTGGGACGAATCCCGGTGGGAACTTTGTTTACCATCTTGTTGAATTTGGCCACGAAATTCCTCATGGGTTCTGTAGGCTCTTTCTTTGCCTGAGATAGTTGGGCAAGAAGAGCATGTTCATCTTCCGCTGTTTTGAATTGATTTTCAAACTTGGTTTTCATATCATCCCAACTTGTAATACATCCATTGGGTAGATGATGAAACCAATCTGCAGCAATATCATGCAATGTCTCGACGAAGAGACGAATAACAACATCTTCATATTCTACCGACAAAACAACACATGCAACGAAGAAGGCAGAAATATGATCATCTGGTGACGTCTTCCCATCTCCGTTGAACTTGGGAAGAATCTTTCTTGATCCTCATGGGAGTTCATGTCGAGCAGGTAAGGCCAATGGGCCTATGGCATTTCCCCATGGTACATTGGCTGCCATTGGAGAAAAGGTGGTATGCGAAGGTAAAACAATGTGAGCAAGGACAAGTGCTTGAATGGTAGTGATTCCTTCCTTGCTTTCTCTTTCAGGACTTGATGCAAGGCTTACAGATCTACGAGGTGTGTTCTTCTTGGGAGGAGATAACTTGAAACCAAATTTTCCTTGAAAGTCAAAAGTGGGGTCAGATCGACCTTTAGCTTTTTCTCCTCGCGTAAACCTCTTTCCTTCCAGTTTGGAATATTTATGGTGAAGAGATCACTGGCGTGTTCCGACCAGCTCTAGCCTTTTCTCTTTGCTCTCTTTCTTGAGCTATTTGCACCTGAATAACTCTAACAACTCTCGCAGCTTTCTCTTCTTCGTTATCTAGTACTGATGCGGCGAGATGAAAATGATGGTTACTTGTGCGCTTTTCCCAAATAGCTTGCCTCAAATCTGATGATATGTCTTCTTGAGTATCTGCAAAAACAAGATTTGGTTGCAAGATAGGTGGGTTACCTGTAATAGTCATACAACTTATTACCTGGGTGGAAGAGGACCGCGTCGGTGAACAACTATCAACACGTGCCCAAGAGGTCTTCTGGCCACAAGTGCGGGTGCTCTTCTTCTAAGGTCTTCGATGTAGATTTCTCTATCAATGGCTCTATCAACAGCCACAAATTGCTGCAAGCTTTCACGGTTTTCCCAAGCTACTATTCAAGGTTGGCAGCAATGTCTCCTTGGAAATCTTCGTCGGGCACAAGATTCATTGAAGAACTGGAGCTTGTGCAGAGAGGGATAGTCATAAAGATTTAACCAAGCACGGTTAACGATTTCGATTCCCCAATGAGTCACCAAAATCAAGTAGCATATGGATTTGCATGCATGCAAATGACATGCAACAAAGGTGGGAACGAAGTCCCTCCTCAATGAAGGTGAGGCTGCCTTTATTGAAAACCAAAATCAGTATTTACATCTCGTACATTCAAAATTGTATGTGGGGGTGTTTGGAACATCAATGGAAGAAAAGTGAATGAAGGAAATGGAATAGAAAGAAGGAAAGGAGTGGAATGGAATGAACTGAAAGAACATGCAAGAGTTAGGTAAAAATAGAGCCTAATATTGCATGAAGAGGAAAGATGAATAACCAACACAAATAAAACGGAGTTTGAGTTAGCCAAACAAGAACATGCAAAAGGGAACACACATGAGCAAGTAGATAGTCAGAGCTTGATCACTGTGAACTAGAACAACTGATTACTAATGTTGACAATAAGATCAAAGATAATATTTGCATGCAAGATTCAAACACCTAACATCTAATGAACATAAGAACACCAAATGTTACAAGAGACAATGAATGAGACACAAAGTTCTTATTCTATTAACTCCAAAATGTTTTTCACAAAGAACACAAAGTTTCTTCTTGAAAAAAGCTTGCACAAAAGTATCTTCTTCTCCTCTCTCAAAGTCACCCTTACACAAATGAGCCCCTCACTTCCTTTTATAACCCAAAAGTTGGTTACGAAGTAGTTAGGGTTTTAAATGCACATTAAATAGGGCACTTAAGTGACTTTGAATTTTTCAACCAACTTTTAAAAAGTGACTAAAAATAGAAACCACTTAAGTTAAAAGGTCATTTAAGGAAAAATACATAAATAAAAGAAATGGGTACATGTGGACCCCACTTAAATGACTTGTATGCACACGTAGACATCCTAGTCAACAATGTGCCACCTAGATCAAGACACCTAGGATTAGTGCCTTATCCATTGGGCCAAGAGTCCACCTATCCCGATCGTACGGGAATGAACTCATTGACCGTGCTCTGCAATCCTCCAAATGACAAGAGTGTTGAGCTTGAAACTTGAGCAATTCATCCACCCTCCATCCGAGCAATATTCTCGTGTGTAGAAAGTTTGTCTTCATTCGTATTCACATTCAATTACGCACATTCTCCACATGCTCCGAATACCTTTCCATGGTGAATTATTCATTTGTCGTGAGACCGTAGTCATTACGCCACCTTGGTTTATCAGAATCCAACTTCTGGTCTTTCGCCGTTGAGGAGATCTCCAAGAGCCAAAATTGTAATTCACTCCATCTGAGTTATGTCCTTTGTCTTTGTCACCATCCCAAAGTGTTGATCTCTCGAGCAGAATTCGTGAGACTTCAGAGTCTTGGAAATCCATCTCCTTTGCCCCATTGTGAACGAGTGGTGTTGAAAAATCATCGAAGTGATTTATGAATTCGTTGACACACACCTTAGCGTAGTATTTGGTCTTTTTTGGAGTGATGGATTCTAACATTTACACAATCACTTCCAAGTTTATCACTATTGGCTTGATGACCCTCTTTCAATTCTTCAGGGTATCATGTAGCCAGGTGGGAACCTCTCCAAGTACCTCATTGTACATGGTTCTCGTGTTCGTTGGGAATTGATCTTCATCACGCCGAAGGGGATCACCTTCGAGTGTTTTTGAAATTATCTTCTTGTTGTGAGAAAGATGTTGTTGCCATTTTCTCCATTTGTGATGATTCTTCAAATGTAGGGGGGAAAGAACCGGATGATCAACTTTTGGTTGAGAAGTTGTGACCACTTCCACAAGTTGGGCTGGTATATTTGAGGTACTTCATCAACGAGTTCCACCTCTAGAAATTGTGTGATATAGATTACAAAGCTTGCGCTTAAACCAATGCTATGAATTATAGTGTTGAGTTGTTGATTAGGCTCTAATAATTAGGGCAATCATGCAAAGACAAATGATGACTGGAATGAGAAATTCTCGAGATGTGCTCCTTATTCACTTAGGTGTTTAGACGACTCAACTCACGAATGAGCCCTCAATCGTATCGCTCCTAGCTTGATTGTGAGCTCATGTATTTTCAACTTGAATTCGAACTCCCATGGTGATCCATGCCCTTCGTGTCATCTTACCTTCTTTCCAGAACCGAACTCCCTGAGTTCTTCTCTGGGTTAACTCACTTGAATACCGAGCTTAACCCAACATTTTTGAAAAGAATGGTTTTACCACAATGCTCACGATTCTTCCTTATTATATAACACTCGTAGTAAGAATGTTTTGGCTTTGCCATAATAAGCACAATTGTACCTTCCAAATGATGAGAAAATACCTTTATCGATAAAGACCTAATGCTACCATGATTATGACCCGTTGAAGATGCTCATATAATTGCAAAGCAAATTGTGCTTCATGAATGTTCGATATGAAATAGATCCACCTCTATGAGATTCCCTTCCATGAGTTACATCGTAAAACAAGTAAGGTCTCAATAGAGAATCTTTGTAATAAACTTCATCAGTCTCCCTGTAACATTCTCACTTTGTCACTTAATTCATTTTGATAAAAATATCTTGAAGGAATATCCCGAATTTGAGGATGCATTTGATTCTCGTGGATAACAACATAGTTGATCGACCCTTGTTGGAAGCACTCAAAAAGGCTTCTACTATATCGCAACATGCATACTGTTTACCCGCTAATTCACATCAAGCAAATGCGATTCTTGTGGATCCCCGACAAGAACACGCCTTGCGACCCAATGAAAGTGGAGGTAACACGCCAACTTCACTAGCTTGTAGCTTCATCTATAACCACCATATCAAACCCATGGGCTAGGCGTCTGGAATAACTTCTCTCGCCACTACTAGAAATAGTAGTGAACACATCTCACCTCATTTGTAAAACTTGCCTCAAGATTTGATCCAAACTTCTTCCATGGAAGAAACTTTCCAAAATGAAAAGGCAAGACAACTCAACTAGAACTTTATCTCGTTTCTTCTACTACACAAAATCATCGCAAGATTTTGCAACAACTAATCATGACGTGGTCGCGTCTGCAACTTTAACACCAGGATCAACACCAACGGTTCCTTGGGATCACCTGCATGCGGCAGACTGCCGCACTTAGCTCTCTCTGGAGGCCACCGATTTTCCGAGATAAGTTTACTTCTCTACCCCGTAGCTGCCGCATATAGCCAATTACTTTCTCACGGCATTTTCCTAGGAGAATTTTAGTTCTACGCTCCACCGATATCTTTTGTGCAGCATGATTTTGAGAATCCACACCCACCGCGATAGACCTTCATTTCACCATCAATGAATCCATGATCCGAACACACTGCGCATGTAGCAATTCATCTATTGCAATTTGATGGAGCGCAAACAAGCATTCATGGTTTAGGGAAAAGTTTAGGAAGCATACTGAGCAATGCGATCCATACTCTTCAAGAACATCATCGATTGATCCTATGCCAATCATCAATAATACTATTTGCATTATTATAGGATTGCTCGTAGCTTTCGAGCAAGTTTCTTAAGCAAAGGCACCATAATAGTACTAATATTGAACAAGATGAATAACATTCAACATTCCTCGACTGTGTGTGTCTCCCGTCCTCCTCAGGTGGACCTTGCACCAAAGTGAAGGGCTAGGGTTCCTTCTCCTCTAAGCAGACCCAAATCCATTTGTGTACTGTGTGTCTTTGTATGCATGCAATGTACCACCGAATTGTGGCTAGTCAGTGATCATTGAAACTCCTATGAAGATGGTCGATAAAATTTGGTGTGAAACATTCGGGCATTCTTTGGAGGCTGCTCCCATTATTTGGAAAGTGCTCTTTGCCTCGTGATTTAAAATTGCTTTCCATTCTCATCCTTCGCATGCATGGAAAGCTTCGGTGTTCTTCTCCTTTAGATGCGTGGGATTTTGTCTTGTCTATCCTAACGCCTTCTCTTCCCTCCCGTGGGAAAGTTCTTTCTTCTAGCATGGTGCGTGGCCCTTTGCTGCTCCTTTCTGTATGCATTACGAAAAACTATTCTTGCTTTCTTTCTCCCTTCTTCTAAGCGTAGTGTGTGGATGGATTTTTTTATTATTTGTTTTAAAACTTTTCCTTTCTCTTTACCAATGGCCTTTTAAAATTGTTCTTTATCTCTTCCATAGCCAATGCGTGGCTTTTTGGTATGATTGTTCTCCAAATGCGTGGAGTTCTGGGACTTCTCCTCCCTTCCTTTTTTCCTTCAACCAATGCGCATGTATTTCTCTTGCATAATGTTAACAAAGTATTATGTCTTCCTGAAGAAAAAGAAGCTTCTGAATTTTTCCACCGGGTTTGATGGAGGAAGTTACGAGGATTAATTCAACTTCCTCTCATCTCGGGTAGTGGCTTAAGTGCCGGGGGAAATGGGAAAAGTAACGGCAATTGCCAACGGGAATGGCAAAATGGGTTGGCAATCCCCGTCCAATTTCCCCATGTGGGAAATTGGGGAATTTTATGCCCATTTTCCAATCCATGATTTGGCAATTGGCAGAGGAAAACCCACGTGCAGGAAATTTGAAGGAAATTGCCAGGAAAGTGGAAATTGGGTTTGGGAAGCCAACCCTACAATTGAAACAAAAGCTTACTTCCCGGCACTAAAACTTGTCGAATGAACTTTAATTTATATTTATTTAATTAAATACTCCTTAAGTGATTTTTTAAAAATTAATTTAATAAAACAAGGAGCAATTAATTAATTAAATATTAATTAATTATTTTAATGTATTTTAATGCGTTTTATAGCATGACGGGAAGAGTTCTTGCCCGAAAATCACGAAACGAAGACCGAAACGATCATAAAAATAAGACGATCGCAAGGAGTCCAATGAACCACGCAAAGTAATACTTTTCAAAATTTTCTAATTTTTAATTATTTAATTGTTTTTGACAATTTTGCGCGATCAAAATTGGTGATAACATGCGTGCTTCGTGAGCTTCCAAACTTCTCTGGATGAAGTGCCAACGTGCATAACTAGCATTGGTAAATAAATACTACATTTTGGTTCCATTGTTGGGACCTTTTTCAATCTATCTACCAGGATGTTGCATGTAGATGACATTTCAACTATCTTTGGAGAATATTGAAATATATAGGATAAAAAATGACCAAGATGCTTTTGTATAGAGATATAGTAATGGACCTTATTTTAACGCACAAAAGTGGGTAGAAGATAATCTATATGTTTTCTTGTATGAGATGTTCTTCAACTTCTTCCTAGTAGAGTTATACAAGTGATTAGTGACATATGTAGCAAATAGAGGTGTCAAACTAGGAAAGAAAGCTTGGGTGCAGAAGACTATAAAACATTTTTTTGATTCACCATGAGCCATGCACTAAATTTGTGGATAGTTGGTGGGAAGGTGTACTACGTAACTATACATTGAAATACGTAATTTGTACATATTCTTGGCCAGAAGAAGTAGAGTTTTGGTTCTTGCTTAAGCCAAGAGGATTTTATTTGCATGAAATACCCTTAGCTATCAAGATCTTGATCTTAGAATTGGGAGTGGAGAAATTACATATAGCAAGCTAAAACACCACTACACGTGGGGGCGTAAAGTAGGTGTGGGTGGCGTAAGGATGTCGGAAGCCATGGCGAAAGAAAGACAGAGAGAGGAAAGACAACTCGAGATATAATGATGTGCGTTTGAGAGGGTGGTGGATGTGGCGTTAAGGTCAAGAGGAGTGATGACTAGCGGAAGTGACTGATGAGGACCCTCCGGAAGGCGAGGGCCCATACTATCATGTCCTCCCGACACTAGGAAAGTGCAATAGAGAGACCCCATCGACATATGATGAATGTAAGTCTCGAGGAGAGAATGAGAATCGCAAGTGCACATTTGACTCATCTTGGCCTCCTAGCCCTCGCATAAGGTGTTCCAATATAGAGGTAGTTGTTGAAGAGCATCATAGTGAAGGAGAGAAAGCAAAATCTCAAATTTGGGTAGGAGACACAAGTAGACACATTTTAGTTATCACTTAGGAAGCGTGACATATCAAGGGCATGCACATGGTAGCGCAATAGGTGTCGATTGTTTGAAACTAGTAATTTTGGAGGTATTTTTTTAGGTGCATCATCAAGACAAAGTGTTGGCACGCGGATAGAAGGGGAAGTAATCCCATAGGTGATGCTACAACACATATAGTTGGTGTCCAGTTCAGCACAACAACTGGGACACAAGGAAGTTTGTCTTTTGGTTCATAGGTCATAACAAGAGGCTCATGTCACCACCATGCAGAGGAAATCTTAGTGGAGGTTCAAGTTTGGGATTTGGCCCCATCCTAGGACAAGGTTCCCAACAATCACCACAACAACCATTACAACCACAATAATAGCGACACCTTGAGTCTTCTTTGATATGTATGTTCGGTTTCCTGGAGTAAAGAAGTGTGGATTATGCGGTTGAACATGTTCACAAGTGTGAATTGTTATGGAGAGCTAAGGGCATAACAAATTTTGATATAAAGGCAAGTCAATTTTCCACCACACTTGGGTGTGCACATAGTTGGTACAAAAAGTATGATCCAAATTAGATTGTGGTGGATTATGATGCACTTTATAAACTACCTTCTCGGCTGAATTCCACATTCTTGAGTTTGAGAAACATAGTATTAGCGCACTTAAGGACATCAGCGGGATTATCGATTCAAAGTGTGAGGGAGTATGATGCATGGTTTAAAACTCTCTTGTCTAAGCTATCTTATTATATTCATTAGAGCCAACATGCATAATGGTTCATTGGAGATTGTTGACTCTGTTTCAAAGGGCATTATCACATAAAACATTTATTGATCCATGGGAAGCCTTGGAAGCAACTTTGCGCGTTGAAGTAGTTGGGAGTGTAGACACTGGAGTGAGCCCTTTTCTTGAAGTGCAAATATCAGCTATGGCTAAACAATTGGAAAAGTGTTTTGCCAATTTGGTGCATGAGACACGTAGTGGGTTATGGTGCATTTATTGTGATGTGGAAGAGCATACTAAGTATATTTGTCTACGTCGGAATGCACACGCACTCCCATTCTGGTCTTATGAGATTTTCCGCAAGAATCATGATGTTCAGAATTGCCCCTTCTTGCAGTGCACAACAATGAAGAATGTCTCCATGTATCTATAAGAATTTTTATGTACATATCCATGATATAGTTGATTTCCATTTGATAGAGCAAATTCATGAGGCATGCAAGATTGGATTGTGACATACCACTTTGGCAAGTGTTCTCGAGCACAAGAAGCCTAGCCTAATGAAGGCGCACAACAAAGATGGTGGGTTTTGAGGTGGATATAGGGGCAGGGGTCATGGTGGTAGAGGAGGGTTCACGCATGGGACTTGGTATACTTGTGCTTCCATTGATCATTACTAGCGCAAACATCCTAAGAACTAGGTCTACGCGTCTTTTGACAAAGCACACAAAGTTGAAGATTGCTCAGACCTTTATGAACATATGTGTAAAAACAAAAATAAGGACAAAGGTGCATGAATGATCAAGGTAGAGCGCATGAATAAGGAACAATGGAAACCTAAAAATATGGTTGATCCAAAGCTTTAAACTTGTCTTAGTTTTCACTTGACACGTGCGAGAAGAAGCGCATTCCCGTAAGCCTTTTTAAAACAAGACGTCTCATCAGGAGGGAGGAGATTATGCATGTTAAGTACCTAGATGTGACTCA
Organism: Taxus wallichiana var. yunnanensis; assembly: GCA_018340775.1. Taxonomy (NCBI): domain Eukaryota; kingdom Viridiplantae; phylum Streptophyta; class Pinopsida; order Cupressales; family Taxaceae; genus Taxus; species Taxus wallichiana. The sequence continues at coordinate 818,949,750 of CM031239.1, forward strand.
TAAGAAGGTGATCTACCAAGAAACCATGGGAGTAATAAGAGATTTATAGGGTGAGATCCAATGCTTGAAGGAATAGACACATGAAAGGGAACACATGAAGAACATTGAGTTTCCACAGAAAGATGTAGATGATATGAAGGAAGTATAGCAAGATATTTGCACCATGAGAACTGATTATGCTAAAATGCAAATAATAGCCTTATAATGTAAGTTTGCAGTAAATAAATGAATAATAAAATACTGAAATAATACCCAAAGCAAGCTAAGCAATGAAATGTAGAAACCCTAATGTGTAAAGAGGGTTAGAAGAGCCTTAGTTGATTCGGCATGAGGTCGCATGACTATGTTGCAATGAAGACCAACCGAACAAGAATGGGAGATCGTCACATAGGTTCATGAGAAAATACATATCTGAGTGATTTGGCTAGACTAGGGCACTTAGAAAAGGGATTAGGGTGCAGGGGTGCCTGGTCTCGAAATCTTGGTGCCTGGTCTATGTAGAAGGTCTGGAATCCAATTTCACGAGTGTCGCGAGATAATGCAAATCCTTCACTATTTGTCACGTGTATGTCAAAATTAGAATTTTGATGTTGTCGTAAACCCGTAATAAATAAATCACATGGAAACCCCAAACAAAGCATCAAACCCTAAAAATAAAGATGCAAATGAAGGGGTCAGACTATCCTCATCTAATCCATCACAATGGTGGACTTACAACTGAGTGATGCACTACATCTCAGACCCAATGTAATTCTCTTTGTTTGTGTGGAATCATGCCCTAGGTTACTTTTGTGTGTGTCACACTTGAAGTAGCATGAAAGTAGATAGATGTAGAATGTAAAAATGTGTGCATATAATAGATCAAACTCCCCTCTATGAAGTGTGATGCAGATGAACTAACCGGCATTTGTCCCTTGTGATGGAGCTAGATGGATGCAAATGGAGCTATAGATGCCTTGATGGATGCAACCTTAGGTGGTGATAGCTAGTGCTTAGTGCTTGGTCCCTTATTATGATCACATAACTTTATATTTATATGATTCCTTCATTTGAATTTCGTAATTAACCCCAAAAAGGCCGACTACTAAAAAGATAAGATGCTCAAATGGCTAGAAAGAACCCAAAAAGTGAGAGTAAAGTGTAAAGAGGACAGGGGAGCGCAGAGGGGACAAGGGTGCCTGATGTTGGCGTCCTAGCTAGGTGCCCTAGTCTAGAAAGGGTAAAATTGAAGTATTAAAAGACAGACTGGGTCGATAAAGGTGCAAGACCAAAAGTAGCAATATAAAGCAACGAAAGATGACCAAAGACATGGGTTAATCAATACTTTCTCACTTAGGAACCATATGAATAGTAGTATGTGATCGAGACTAGATAATTACCCAAAGTGTGTGATTTTGTGTCTACATTTTCCCCCACTTTATGTTGGTGAGTGAAAATCTCAGTAACATAAAGTAGATAGAGATGTGTACTTGATATCCGTGTAGATCGGCATAGAAAGTGTCTTTGAGGGACTAGACAAAGCGTGGAGTGATAAAAAGATGGAGTGTGGAGACTAAAGATGCAAAAGTGTAAAAAGGTGATGAAAGCGAACCTAGGGCGAAAGTGCATGTGTGAATTCCAATGTGTGTGATGTACTTGTTGTTAGTATCATGTGTGTGATGTTACGGATGTTAACTGTTTGCTTCCCATACAGATGTACTTATAAAAGAGAAGATTATCAAGTATTCAAATGCACATGTATATGTATAAAAAACATGTAAAAAAAAATGCTAAAAAATGTGAAAAAGGAACATGTGCACTTGATTTGTGGGGAGGAAAAGAGTGTAGAAAGGATCATGTCAATAAAGTGTGAGTTTTATAGGAAATCTCACGGCACTAGCCGAAGAAGAAGTATAGGGAGGAAAGTCTGATTTATCCTCCAACCTTTAACCGCTTCTAGAAACTGAAGAGATCTCTATATTATCTAGTTTTTGGGCGATTCGATGCCACGACAGTAGTATAAAGAGGAAGGTTTGGTTTATCCTCTAACCTTTAACGATCCCTCGGAATAAAACACCACTACAGATGATGTTTACAAACGCATGTGCTAAGGACAACCTACCTTGTAAAAGCCATTGTGTAGAGTTTTGTAGACTGTGTTGAACCCCATTCGCTATATACTGCCCCTTGGTTATAGGTGCTCTAGGAAAGGCACCACTATACTAAGGACCCAAGTCTAATTCTCGAGCCACTAAACTGTGTTATATTGTATTGGTATTGTCTATGTATACTCTGTATGGGGTGACTATTTCACCCAAATGGTGCCCCCCTCTTTGGAGGCGCATGCGACGTCGATGTAGGAGGATGCGGCCCAAAAGAGGACCAACCGCTGAAATTGAAACTGTTTCCTACGGGGAAGAGAATGTGTTTGGTAAAAACCAAGGCACACGTAAAACGTGGCTAGAAACAAATCATTAGTATAAGAAAAGACAAACATGCATGTATAAGACGAAGTGTAAGCTAGAAAAATAATGCATAAGCTAAAACACACAAGAAGACAATGTAGACTGCGAAAAGTGGGTTGAAAACATGGGACACCACTCACGGTATCACAAGAAAATTGAGGCCGAAAAATCCAAAAGCATACAAGTGTGCACACAAGACAAAGGGAAAATCCTGAAAACAAAGGCATACAATGACAAGCAAGTACAAGCAATGTAACAAACAACCATGGTGGCAAATAATCTTGCAAAACAAATGTTGCACATGAAGCACCCATTAGCATATTAGAAAGATAACAAGTATGTCAAAAGCATGTATAATTGATAAAGTAGTGTGCTATAAAACAAAATGAAACAATATCACCTATAGTGTATGAAAGTGGATGCCCCAGGAGCCGTTGTGGGACTAGTACTAGGTATTGTGCCAAACATCCATGTTGCATGTAATGGACCTATATAATCTGTGATCACAAATAGAAAGGAAAATGAACGTGCATGTGTGTATGATAAATATGATGACATACAAGATATATATCTAGCATTTGTAATAAGATGGACATGTACAAGTAAATGCAAGCATGAGTAACAACAACCAAGATATGCAGTATGTTGTGGATGGATGAAATGTAATGCAAAGTGAATGATAGGAGCTATGTGCCCCTCAAGTGAATGGAATTGTATGTAGTGAGGTTCATTTGTTTATGCCCCCTCAACAGTCAAGAATGAACCGTAAATGAGATTTCATCATCGAGAAATGGTCGAATTATGTGTTGTGTGTAATGCGATGTGATGAATGTGTAGTGATGATATGTGACATAAATATGAATCGTGCATGATGATGTAGCTTACGATGTATATCACTACAAGATGAGTAGAAGGAGTGGTGATTTAGCCTAAAGCGTATATCACTAAATGATGCTAGAGGAAGTGATGAATTATCCTATGGTGTATATCACTAATCTAGGAATTTCGTTGAGTGTGTGAGTGTGATGTGGTCCATTTGATTATATACCCTCAATAGTATAGTATGGACTGTGAGACTAGAGTACGTCATCGGTGCCCTCTACCAAGGACCAAGTTTGCATGAAGCGGTGGAAGCATGTGTGGCAAAAGTAACAACATGACCATGCAATGGTGGCATAAATGTGTCTTGACCCTTGGTAGAAGGAGTAGTTGCTTTGACAAAATGAATTGGAAACGAAAGTGGAGTAGGATGTGGAGGAACCTTGAATGGTGGTAGCTTTGGTGGTATTGATGACACTGCAGAAGACTTGATAGGAGAAGGTGGACTAATTTTGAGAGGCGGTTGCGTAATTTGACTTGGTGATGCCACATATGAATTGAGAGGAGGAGGTGTTATATTGATTTTGAGAGGTGGTTGTTTAGGAGGTGCTTGAATTATTATAGAAGGAACCTGAGTAATGATGACATAATGCTCATTAGACATAGATGAATCATATTTAGGAACCCATTGAGATGTAACAATTAGAGGGGATGATGTAATGTGATGTTGTGCAGTGAATGAGATAAAGCCTTGACGCTCAAGATGTTTGATTCTTTGTTGTAAACCATAACAATCATTGTCATTATGTCCATTGATTCGATGATAATTGCAATATGGACGACCTTGATATTTTGTAAGTCGGTAAGGAGGATAGCCTTGAGTAGATGGTAAAGCAAGCATTTGATAACTAAATAGCTTAGTAAGAATGTCGTATTGCTTAGCATTGCGATAAAACATGAGAGGATCCGGTAATGGTAAGACTTGAGGCTCACTAATATGAACACATGCAGAAGACATAACATAAAGATGAGATGTAGAAGGAGAACAAACATGAGCTTGAGAAGAGTCCTTAAGTTGTTGGATTTCAAATTTAAGAGATGCAATCATGGATTCCATAACTTGAAATTTTTCTCGAAATAAGGAATGCAAAGCTTGAATTAAGTCCAACATGGATTGATTAGATGTAGGATCACAAAGGCTAGGGTTGTTAGATAGATGATTGTAGATAGGACTTATTTTGTGTGGTGACATATCTTAAGGAAGATACATGGTGTTTAAGGTTTTTTGCAAAACGACACTCCGGTAATTGGGATGCATCTTAAGTAAATTAGACATAGTTTGAGGAAATTGACGACCCATGATAGAGGAAAGATGATGATCCTAAGAGTGAAAGTGGTCATGCACGGGTTTGCCAAAATGATTATGCTAAAATATAAATAATAGCCTAATCTAATGCAAGTTTACAATAAATAAATGAAAAATAAATACTGAAATAATACCCAAGCAAGATAAACAATGAAATGTAAAAACCCTAATGTGCAAAGAGGGTTAGAAGAGCCTTAGTTGATTCACAGAGGTCACATGATTGTGTCGCAATGAAAACTGACTGAACATGAATGGGAGACCGTCATACAAGAGCCTGAGAAAATGTAAATTTGCATGATTTGGCTAGACTGGGGTGCCTGAAAAATGGATTAGGGCACAGGGCATCCTGGTCTAAAATTTGGGCACCATGGTCTGCAAGTAGAAGGTTTGGAAGCCAATTTCATAGAGTCGTCAGATTGTGCAAATCCTTCATTGCTTGTCGCGTGTATGTCACACTTAAATCGTTGATGTCGTTGTAAACCTACAATAAATAAATCACCTGTAAAATCCCAAACAAAACATCAAACCCTAAAAAAGAAAGATGTAAATGAAGATGTCGATCGTCCTCAACCACCACGATGGTGGAATTTCAACCGAGAGATGCACTACATATCAATGAAGTAGTTCTTTGTGTGTGTGTTTGGAATCGTACCCCAGTTTACTCTTGTGCATGTCACACTTGAAGTAGTGAGTAAGTAGATAGATGTAGAATGTAAATAATGTGTGCATGGAATAGAATAAATTCCCCTCCTATGAAGTGTGATGCAGATGAACCAACCTTTGTCCCTTGTGATGGAGCTAGATGGATGCAAATGGAGCTATAGATGCCTTGATGGATGCAACCTTAGGTGGTGATAACTAGTGCTTAGTGCTTGGTCCCTTATTATGATCACATAACTTTATATTTATATGATTCCTTTGCTTGAATTTCATAATTAACCCCGAAAATTCCAACTACCAAAAAGATAAGATGCTCAAACGGATAGAAAGGACCCAAAAAGTGAGAGTAAAGTGTAAAGAGGACATGGATACTCAAAGGGGATGAGGGTGCCTAGTGTTGGCATCTGGTGGGTGCCCTAGTTTAGAAAGGGTAAAATCAAAGTATGAAAAGACAAATTGCGCCGATAAAGGTGTAAGACCAAAGATAAGCAACAAAAATCAATGAAAGATGGCCAAAGACATGGGTTATTAATACTTTTCTCACTTATGAACCATATGAATAGTAGTATGTGATCGAGACTAGATTATTACCCAAAGTGCGTGATTTTACGCCTACAAGAACATAATTTCTTTGCTAGGATAATGGTTGCTTGAGAAGGTGCCACACCTTAGGATTAAACGAGATCATCATATCCTTCGTGCGATTTTACCACTTCATAACCACGAGTTTGACAATGAGATTACAATGGATGTAGTGATAGATGGTTGGTAGTAAGTAACATTTTGATTGGCGCAGTGCGAGAGGTCAATGTTATAACTTTGGATGCCTAGAATTAGATGGGGAGACCTTAATTAAAACCATGCTCTAATGTGTTTGTAGACACAAAATCATGCACTTTAGACATTATTTAGTCTCGGTCTCATACTACTATTTAGAAGGTTTTTGAGTGAAGAAAGTACTAATTAACCCCCATCTTTTGGCCATCTTATTTTGTTTCCTTTCGTCATTTATGACCTCTTGCACCCACATGCCCAGTAATTTTTATCATCCCCGCCATTTTATCTTTGGTGGGCACCCATGGGTGCCCTGGTCCCACCAAGGATGCCACAATCCTTTTTGAACTTTCCCGCCACTTTTTGGGCTCTTTCTAGTTGTTTGAGATCATAATGAGACCATAATGAGGGATCAAGCACTCGTCACTACTATCATCCACCTAGAGTTGCATCCATTTGGAGATAATTTGCATCAATTAGATCCATCACAAGGATAAGGCTGGTTCATCTACATCACACAAAGCATAGGGGAGGGATTCTATTCTATTCTATACACACATTCTATTACATTTTCTACATCTAGTTATTGCTCACTACTTCACAAAGTGTGACTGACATAAGAGCACCTAGGGAACATGATTCACACACACACCAAAACTACATTTGGGTCTGAAATGTAGTGTAATGCTTAGTTAGTAAGCCCACTATTGTGGCAATTGAGGTCAGTCTGACCCATTCATTTGCATTCTTCTTTTTTGGGTTTTGATACTCCTTTTTTGTCTCTTGCAGTCCTCTATACATGTTGGATTATTAGTGACACTTGGCATAGTGCAACAAATCTGATGCGACGCTTTGCAACGAGAGTTTTAGACCACCTACCGAACTCTGTAAAACTTAGTTCTAGACTGTTGCACAAATCAGGGTGCCCATTTTACAAACTAGAGCATCTGCAGTGCCCCACTCCTTCTTCGACACCCCATTCCGGAGAATCACCCGCATTTGTCCTTTTTAGGACCTCTGCATAGTTTCCCCTGTTTCCTATTTCTCATGTCACTTTGGTGACACAATCTAATGAGCTCCTCTTATCATTTGAGTCACTTCCTCACTCTTCTTGCATATTAGGGTTTCTATTTTCATTAGATTAGTTTCTTGGGTCATTTCCATAGTCATTTACTACATTTATTTACTATATTTACATGTCGTTCTAGATTAGATTAACTACACCATATCCCCATTTTTAGTTATATTAACTATCATATATCCTCATTTTTAGTTAATTGTGTAAAATTCTTACATGAAAGCATTGAGTACACCATTTTTCATGACCACGATCCATTCTAGTATTGTGATTGGGATCCTAATACTAGTCTTCCTATTCCACACATAGATATTATAGACGAGCCCCAACCTAGGGAAGAACCACCTCACTTACCACCACTGGATGGTACCATTTGTATGATAGATGTAGTTTCTTCTATGCCACCTACTACTACTACTACTATGATTCCTTATCAAGGGCATGTCTAGTCTATGGACATCACTCTATCACCTACACCTTCACATGTACCACCTACATTAACATGCCCACCATTTACTTGCACCCTCTTCATGAATGAATCATATTGGGAACATATTCCATTTGATCCTACATGTGACGACACCATATGTACACATGAGGATTAACTCGACTCGGTTTTTCTTTTGAGGACCTCTATCCTCCTCCTCATGATTCTCATCTCTATTATGGTTTCATCAATATTAATTTTGCTTATGGGTTACGTGTCTTTCATCTTCTTTGTCTATCTATCATGCACTCCTCATTCTTCACCACTTACATTAGGGAAATCATGGCTTGATTATATTGGGGGCACTCTCGATCCTGATCATATAGACATCTCTTTCCATATGCCTTTTGGACGTATCTTCATTTGCAATAGCTCTTTTCTAGGTTATACACAAAATCTCACTTGTTGGTATGTGCACAGTTGTCCACTTCCTCCATTTATTAATGAGGAATATGCCATGGGCATGTACAACTTACGCCTTCATGGATCGTTATGTGATCAACTAGACACTATTGCTTATCAAGTATCTAATGCTTATCCATATGATTTTGACCCTAAAACTGATGATCTCTTAGATGACATTACATGATCAATTATTCATTTTCTATGCTTGGGGTATAACATCTCACATCCCCCCATCACATTAGCATTAACACATCTCTCATTTTTGCATTATCATTCATTCACATCCTTACATAGTACTACATTATGCTCCTAACACTCATGCATACCTCATCTTAACATCATCTCATCTTGCATAGTCATACATACATTATAGCGTCATCATTACTCGATGACACACTCTTGTGCTTTGGTTCACACTTGAATGTTGAGGGATTACTACACATGAACCCCACACACTACACAATAGGTATTACACATGCGTTTCTCCACACATTTCACGTCATATGTCTTACACCTTACATCATACATTCTACATTTAGACCACATCATTTCTACCATCGTGTGTTTACATATCATGCATAATTTACACATCATATTAATGTTCATCATATACATATCACACTCCTATTGTCAACACGTTTAACATCATATACTACTCATCCTACATACTACATTACTATTTACCACACTATGCATTACATTTTTACTCATCTTCCGGTCGTTTACTCATCACATATACTACATATTATTCTACGCGCTATACTCACTACCATATTCCTTGATCCATACTCGATTGTCGAGGGTTTAAAAATGAAATGGACCTTATCATTAATACACATTCATCATCCGAACTTCCATCATGTGACATTAATAGGTTAGTGACATAGGATATAGGCTCAATGGTCACCTACTCTATCATCTTGTAGTGGTATACGCTTTAGGCTACATCACCACTCCCTTCATTCATCCTGTAGTGATATACGCTTTAGGCTACATAATCAATCTTTCAATCATCTTGTCATGGTATATGCCTTGGCTAAAAGGTTCACGCACACATCATTACTAGGTCACATTTCACTAATACATACACATTCATCATAGCGTGTTAGACACAACACACACTTCGACCATTTCCCGATGACGCACTCTATTTTACGATTCATTCTTGACTACCGAGGCAGAAAAAAAATGAACCTCACCGCATACATTTCAATTCACTTGGGGGCATGCAACTCCTATCACTCCATTTTGCATTCCATTCCATCCATCTATAACATACTTGCATATTATGGTTGTTTTTACTCTTTCTTACTTCTATTTGTTCATGTTCATTTTATTACACATGCTAGTTAGATTACTTATATGTCATACATATATCATCTACACATGCACGTTCACATCTTTTTCTAGTTGTGATCATAGATATAGGTCTCTTACATGCAACACGGATGCTCACCTTCTACCCTTCCTACATTGGTCGCTAGGGGCATCCACATTTGTCTCTTCTAGGTGCTATTGTTTCATTTCATACTTAGAACTTTACATTACTTAGTTATACATGCTTTTGACATACTAGTTATCTTTCTAACATGCTAACGGGTGCTTCATGTGTAATATTTGTTATGCAAGGATATTTTCTTCCATACTTGTTTGTTCTATTGTCTGTTATTGTTTGATCTTGTTTGTGGACATTGCCTTATGTTTGTTGTGCACACTTGTTAGTTTTTATGTGGCCATGATGGCCTTTACGTGTCTTGTGACATTGTGAGTGATTTCCCATGTTTGCAACCCACTTTGTGTGGCTTACTTTGTCTTCTTGCGTGTTTACATTACTTTGCTTGGTAGCTTATACATTGTTTTCTATATGCATGCTTGTTTGTACTAACACTTGTCTTTAGCTAGACTTATTATTTATGTGTGCCTTAGTCTACTGCAAGCGCATTCCGTACCCCCCTACAAGGTAGAGTTACATGGTACAGTTTATGTGGTTGGTCCTCTTTTGGGGCCACATTCTTCTATCAAAGAACATCCCATGCGTGTCAAAAGATGGGGGCATAATTTGGGATTTTTACATTCTACACAACTCTTCTATACCAGGTTCAATTCAGTGTAATTTCCACCCTTGGCATTGTGGGTTACATATAGTGAGTGGGTTCAAACCAGTCTATGAACCTCGTACACAACAAATTTTACAAGACATGGTGTCCTTAGCATTATGAGAAGTAGTTACAGGCTAGGAGGTTATAATGGGTGTGCCTTCGTACATTACTTCACCCGGTGGTGTCCGATCACCCAAAAAATAGGACATACAGAGATATCTTCACACACATTTAGGGAAGCGGTTACAGAAATGAGAATAATGTAGCTTTCTCCCTACACTTCTTAATCCAGGGGTGGCGTGAGATAGCCCAAAACTCATGATACATGATATCCTTCTACACTCTCTTTCTCAACATGGATCATGTGCACATACGTACATATTTGATTACTTGATCATTTTTTACCTTGTAGGTCTTGATCGTTTGAGAAAAAAAAAAAAGTCAAAGGGGGGCAACAATAACAAAAAAATGTCAAAAACAACACTTGTAAAACACACACCATACTAACCATGTAGGTACATCACACACATCAACAACTACACATGCGTTTCCACCCTAGGTTCACTCTCATCACTTTTTTGCATTTTTTCATCTATAGTTTCCATGCTCCATCATCTTTTTGTCATTCCACGCTTTGTCTAGTCCTTTGGTGCATTTTCTACTATAATCTTCATGGACATCAGGTATGCATCTCTATCTACTTTATGTTACTGAGCTTTCTGCTCACCAACATAAAGTGGGGGAAAATGTAGACACAAAATCATGCACTTTAGACATTATTTAGTCCTGGTCTCATACTACTATTTAGAAGGTTTTTGAGTGAAGAAAGTACTAATTAACCCCCATTTTTTTCCATCTTATTTTATTTTCTTTCATCATTCCTAACCTCTTACACCTACATACCTCGTCACTTTTCATCATTTTGCATTATTTTAGCCTTGATTGGGGCACCCGAGTAGTAATCTTGGGGCTCCATAGGCGCCTTAGTCCCACTAGTGGTGTCCCAATCCTTTTGAACTTTCCTACCACTTTTTGGGCACTTTCTATCCATTTGAGATCTTTATCTTTTTGGTGGTCATCATTTCAGGGTTAATTATGAAATTAGATCAAAAGAACCCTATAAATATAAAGTTATGAGACCATAATGAGGGACCAAGAACTAGTCACTACTATCATCCACCTAAAGTTACATCTATTTGGAGATCATTTGCATCCATTATCTCCATCACAAGGACAAGGTTGGTTCATCTACATCACACAAGCATAGGGGAGGGATTCTATTCTATTCTATGCACACATTCTATTACATTTTCTACACATAGTTATTGCTCACTACTTCACCAAGTGTGATTGGCACAAGAGCACCTAGGGCACATGATGCACACATACACCAGAACTACATTTGGGTATGAAATGTAGTGCAACACTCAATTAGTAAGCCCACTATTGTGGTAGCTGAGGTCATCGACCCATTCATTTGCATTCTTCTTTTTTTAGGGTTTTAATACTCCTCTTTGGTATTTTATAGGTCTTCTATCCATATAGGATTATTAGTGACACCTAGCGCAGTGTAATGAATCTGATGCGACACATAGAGAGGGTTTCAGACCGCTCGTCAAAGCCTATGAAACTCATATTTCAGACCTTTTGTGCACAGACCACTGGTGCCCATTCTATAGACCAAAGCACTGTAGGTGCCCCGGTCCCTCTCTAGAACTCCAGTCTAGCTAGACAACTCAGATCCATCCTTTTTGGGACCTTTGCACAGTCATTCTAGCTTCCTATTCCTCTAGTCATTTCTGTGACATAGTCAACGAGCTTCTCTAATTAGCTTAGTTCATTATAAATCTCTTAGTACTCTAGGGTTTAGAATTTTCATTTTCATAGTTTCTTGGGTCATTTTCCATAGTCATTTCACTGCATTTACATGTCATTTTTGATTAGATTAACTACAATGTATCCCCATTTTTAGTATAATTTTGATGGTACTTGGTGACCCTCATGCTCATCTTCTACATTACCTCATGCTTATGACCTCTTATTCTAATGATAAATTATTGCTTAAGGCCTTTTGATACAGTCTTATTGATGAGGCGTTACAATGGTACACTCATCTTCCATTTAGGTCCATTAGTACTTTCTATGACATGGAGGATACTTTCCTCTGTTGTTTTATCATCAACAATGGCCCTAAATTTACTTATGACCGCTTACCTACTTTACATCAGGGCTCATCTAAACCTATCAAGGATTATATCTTATGGTTCAATGCTTGTATACATCAACTAATATTCCAACCTATAGACCTTGAGAAGTAATTCCTTTTATGTCGTGGTTTGATTCCTGCGCTCAAACAAAGATTACAATATGATACATGTGAGTCATTCATTCTTCTATGCTACAAATTCCTCGATCTAGAGAAAGATCTTCTTTCAGCAAATGTCATTGACCCTCCACATACATATACTTCTATTATATCATCTAGTCCTCCTCCGTCAAAAGTGGTTGAGCATCCTACACAGTCTCCACCTTTTCCTCACAAGATCAACCTACTCCACCACCACAATGTACTTTTCTCTTACTTCGCGACATGATGATTCTCCTTCCACTCCATTTATGTTGCATGAGCCATTGCATTTCTCCCATCATGCTAGAACTCATGATGTGTTGTTTTCCTTACTTGAAAAGTGCCTAATTATCTTACCATAAAACCTACATAATCCACAACACAAGATACAACGTTAGTGTGACCAACCTTATTGTAATTATCATCGCATAAATGGTCATAGGGACAATGATTGTCTTGCCCTTCATGATAGATTGCAACAATTAGAGGATAAGGGAATCATCTCCTTTGGCTCTTGTTCATGTGAGCGATCCATCTCTCCTCTACCTCGTCAGAGATTTTCTACAACAGTTGAGTTATCTCCTCCACTTGGTGCTTAGGCCATGATACGACCACCACTATAGTTTATTACTCATGAATGCTCTCTGCCACATCCATACACCATTGATTGCATCATCTCATCCATCATATTCACGTTATCCATCGCATCACACCGGGTCAAAGCATATAAGTGTGTCCCATATTTAGTGGCCAAAATATTTAAAAATATGACTAGTAAGTAAATATTTAAAAATACTATAAAAACTTTTAAAAATTAGGTAAATTTCAGATGCACCTTGGTCTTTGGTAGGTGATTACTATCACCTTACCCCTTAATGACGCACTTGTGTTCTTACGGTTCTTACACAACTGTTGAGGGTTTTTCTCTAAGAACCTTTCATCATGTGCTCAAAATCATTTATCTAGCGCACCGAATAATTTCTCGAAGATGCACTCTTGCTTTCCACGATTCATTCTTGACTATTGAGGGGTATTAATTAAAATGAACCTAATCATCCATATCTTGGGGGCATTGCTAATTTCCCCCCCATTTATCACACTAACATATTACGATTACATTACATTACCACGATACACATTCCTCACAACACGTTAGTTTGATCATCATACATCATCTCTTTTTACATTCATTCTACTATCATCATTATACTAACTATGTGTTCAAAATTCCATTTAATAAACATTAACAATATACAAACACATCACATACATCCCAACACTAATCACCCAATCATACACATCAATACACCAAAAATATCTCTTCATCTATAAATCACACATGTTCATACATATAGAGTGAATATAATCATCAATGGGAGGAACTTCCCTACATCATATACAATAATACTAATTACACCTCATCATCACTATCGCTCTCAAGTAATGCTTGATTTTGCCCTAGAACTAGTGATTAACTAAAAATGTAAATATATGGGTACTATTATAGTTAATCTAAGATATGAACAATTATAAATAAATTAAAATAGATGTTGTAAAAAAAATAGATGTTGTAAAAAAATATAAAGATGACCCAAACAACTACGAAAAGGGAAATGCTAATACTAATGTGCAAGAGAGAAGAGGAAATAACTTAGTTTAATAGAAGATTCTCGCGAGATTGTGAGTAGAGATGACCTGGAGAATCTGGAAGTAGGAAGGACTTGTGTAGTAGCCCTAAAAAAGTATGGATCTGAGTAATATGGCTAGACGGAGCACTGAAAAGGGATTGGGGTGCTGCGGGTGCTCTATTCTACAAATTGGGTGCCTTGGTCTCGTGAAAAGCTCGAAACTGATCTTCACAAGTTTGGCATATGGTCCAAAACCCTCGATGTCTAAATTGCATTAACTTCATCAGTACTTCTCTGGATGTCAATTGATATTCCAAGATGATGAAAAGACCTGTAAAATACCAAGGAGTATTAAACCCCTAAAAATAAGAATATAAATAAATGGGTCGGATTGACCTCAACTACCACAATAGTGGGTTTACTAACTAAGTGTTGCAATACATTTTAGACCCAAATGTATTTCTGGTGAGTGTGTGCATAATGTGAGCTAGGTGCTCTTGTGCCAGTCACACTTTGTGAAGTAGCGAACAATAACTTCAGATGTAGAAAATTTAATAGAATGTGTGCATGGAATAGAATAGAATCCTCCCCTTATGCTATGTGTGATATAGATGACCTAGCCTTGTGCCTTGCTCATAAAAAGCTATGTGGATGCAAGTGATCTCGATATAATAGATGGATCTGACTATAGATGGATGATAGTAGTGACCAATGCTTGATCTGCTATGCCCTTAACCTATTGCTTGTATTAGGATACGAGTAGCCCACTTGTGGCTTACCATATCATTTTAATATATCATTTATAATTTCTCATGCTTAATGGGTCAGCCTTGGTGATGGCCATAACATATGAATAGTATATATAGGGGATTGTGGGTAGTATTTCATTATCATTTGAGCATTTTAGTCTTATTATATGGTTTGGAGGTTGCCCCCTCGAAGTGGCGAAGCTATTCTAATTGCATATTGAGATCATTATTTTGAAATATTGTGTTATTTGGTGTTCTATTGTTTCTCATAATTTGAATTATACAAGTAATTTCATTACAAGTGGTATCGAGCTTATGATCTGGGCCAAAATTAGGGTAAAAACCTAATTTTTGTTTCCATCATATATTATGAACCAGAGAAATGGTGGGAGATATTTTTACTAGAGTTGAAAAACATTTCAAGTAAGGTTCCTTGAAAATTTTAGACTTTTTTGATTTATTTTTAAAAGTTATTACAAATTTAGGTTTTTTCATAAAATCACTCCCTAGGGTGCAAATTGTTGAATTGTTTCAAGTTCTTTACATTTTCAGAAGATCTCAAAAAAATAGTATTAGTATCTTCTCTATGTTTTTTCCTGTTAAGCTGAATTTGTATAAAAACCTAAACCCTAAGGTTTGACATCATGGCGGGGCCTTCCACAAGAGCAAAAAGGAATTCGGTTACTCCGGTTAAAACCCCAGATAAAGATGGGGTAGTGATTGAAGAAATGGAGTTAGAAGGGGTAAATATAGATTCCTTAGCACTAGGGTTTACCTCAATTGATCATAAGGTGAGCCAACTTGAGTATGAGTTGTGAAATGTACAATCTGAGATGGCTTCTAAAGGAGAAATACACCAAATCAATCATTGGTTGGATGATATCATGCAACATGTAAAGGGTAAACAATATGGCCCAAATTCGGCCCATATCAACCAAGGAGGATCTTTAGTTCAAAATCATGGAAAAAATAACCATGTTGGATCACTTTTCCAGCCCAATCAGAATCCAACTTATTCGCAACCACAAAACATGATGCCAAAAGTGGATATGTGCAAATTTGATGGTAAGGATCCCTGAATTGGATAAATCAAATGGATAACTTCTTTGAGTTACATCAAACACCATCAGGACAAAAGGTGACATTGGCATCCTTGTATCTTGAACTAGACCAATTCGTTTGGTATCGATGGTTATGTGCTCAGAGGCAGAAGAATGGTCTCGGTGTCACTTGGATAGTTTTTACCAGGAGTTGCAATTGCACTATAGTTCTAGTGTTTTAGAGAACTACTTTAGTCAATTAGCAAATTTATGAAAATAGGATTAGTCAAAGATTATGTGCATCAATTCTAGAACTTATCCTTAAGGGTGGAGAATATTCCAGAAGAGAATCAGAATGACCTGTTTCTTGGGGGTCTTAAGGACCACATTGAGCATGAGGTATGAATGTTTAATCCACTCAAGCTTTCTGATTCTATTATCATGGCACGTCGAGTAGAGGAAAAAGTTCTTTGTAGTAGGAGGCCACCTTTCATTAACACCAGAGACCATAGTATCTCTTCCCCTTCATTTGCTAGGCCAATTAGACTGACTCCTTAACAAATGGAAGAAAAGAGAGAAAAAGGATTATGTTTTAATTGTGATAGAAAATATGGACCAGACACAAATGTGCTGAGAAGAAGTTGTTCTATATTGACGGAGGTAATGAGGATGATGAGGAAGCTGAAAAGATAAGAGAGGCTGAGGAACTAGTAGAAGATGAAGTAGAGGATCACTAACCTACAATTTATGCCATGCATTGTCAGGTATTAGTAATCCTCAAACACTCAAGGTTATTGGCTATCTCAAAAAATAGAAGGTGACGGTGTTGATTGACTCGGGGAGTACTCATAACTTCATAAATAGTAAGTTAGTTTGGCCACCTCAATTGTTTTATTTACCTAGCTCTAGAAATGCAAGTTATGATTGCGGATGGTGGGACAGTCAAGTGCACATGAAAGTGCCATAGTATCAAGATTTCCATGGGAGACTACATGTTAGACTCACCTATGTTTGCTATTTCTATGGGAGGGGCAAGATATTGTTTTGGGTGTCCAATGGCTCACAACCTTAGGTACTATAGAGATGAATTTCCAAGAATTGTTCATGCGATTTCATTCAGATGGAAGGAAAATAAAATTGAATGGGATGGTAGCTAAGTCTCCACAGATTATTAGCTCTCATCAAATGTAGACAGTTCTCAGAAAAGAAGTAGATGGATTTATAGAGAAGTTATTTTCCATAGAAGTATAAAATATAGAGTCTTCAATGCCACCTGTTCTTCAGAAGATTGTTGATGCTCACTCATATGTTTTTGATGCAATTCCGAAGGGACTACCACCATTTAGGGATCATGATCATGCCATTTAGTTGATTCCAGGGATCCAAACACCTAACATCAGACCATATAGATACCCATGTTCCTAGAAAAGTGACATCAAGAAAATGGTCCAGAAATGTTGAAGGTAGGTATCATCGAGCCTAGCAGCAGTGTAAATTCTTCACCAAAGTGGTCATGGTACATAAGAAGGATGAAACATGGAGGATGTGTCCAGATTATCGAGAACTCAACAAGTACACCATCAAAGATAAGTTTCCTATTCCAGTAATTGATGATTTACTTGATGCTTTGCATGGTGCTATTTATTTCATAAAATTAGATCTTTGTTCGAGGTACCATAAAATTAGAATAAAAGAGGAAGATGTTCATAAAACAACTTTCAAAACTCATGAGGGCCATTATGAGTTTTTGGTAATGCCTTTTGGTCTTACAAATGCGCCTTCAACCTTTCAAAGCTTGATGAACACTATTTTTAGGCCATTTTAAAGGAAATTTGTATTAGTTTTCTTTGATGACATATTGATTTATAATGTAAGACATGGGAAGAACACTTACAACATGTAAATAAAGTGTTGGAAGTTTTGGAGAAACATACTCTCTATGCAAAGCCATCTAAATGTTCTTTTGGTGTATAAGAGGTAGAGTACTTGGGTCACATTGTATCCCATGAAGGCGTCAAAGTTGATCCTTAGAAGATCAAAGCTATGGTGGAATGGCCAAGGCCCAAAACTCTCAAAAATCTTCGTGGGTTCCTAGGACTAACAGGGTACTACAGAATATTTGTGTGGGGATATGGTAGAATAGCAACCCCACTCACTACATTGCTAAAGAAGGATGCCTTCCATTGGATAGACTTAGCCACTAAATCCTTTGAGCAATTGAAGGAAGCCTTGTGTAGCACCCCAATTTTGGCTACTCCTAACTTCTCAAAAACCTTCATTGTTGAATGTGACACTTTAGGATTAGGATTGGGAGCAATTCTAATGTAGGAAGGAAGACCAATTGCATTTGAGAGTCACCAATTCAAAGGAAAATATCTACTCAAACCTGTCTATGAGAAATAAATGATGGCTATTCTTCATGCGGTCAAGCAATGGAGGCCCTATCTCATGGGTAGACACTTCAAGGTAAAAACTAATCATGATAGTCTCAAATAATTTTTGGAGCAAAGGTTATCATCTGAGGAACAACAAAAGTGGGTAACAAAAATGTTGGGTTATGATTTTGAAATCATATACAAAAAGGGTAAAGAAAATGTAGTAGTCTGATGCGTTGTCCAGAAGGGATACATCCGCAGATGCCTTACTATGTGGAATGTCCATGTTGACAACTGATTGGGTAGATGAAGAAAGATTGGAATGGGATCAAGACAAGGATACAAAATCTATAATACATTATATAAAGCAAGGATCTATGACATATAACAAATTTGAGTGGAAAGGTAAAGCCCTATGATACAAGGACATGTTATACTTGAGTAAAGATTCTAAGTTGAAGCATAAGATTCTTGCGAGCTACATGCCTCACCTGTTGGAGGATGCTCTAGGTTTTTGAAGACATATCATAGAATAAAAAGAAAATTATTTTTGGAAGGACTCACAGGGGATGTACAAAATTTTGTGTCGAGAATGTTTAGTGTGCCAATAGAATAAAGGGTAAACAATTAAGACACTAGGTCCATTGCAATCCTTACCAATTCCTAGCCAGAGATGGGAGGAGGTCTCCATGGATTTCATCACTGGATTGCCTTGTTCGGAGGGTAAGAATTTTATTTTTGTGATTTTGGATAGGCTCACAAAATATGCCCATTTTTTTCCCCTATCACATCCATTTGCAAATCACTACATTCTGAACTATTTTTTGGAGACACTTCAAAGGATATATGGAACCCCAAAGATAATTGTAAGTGATCGTGATCCTATTTTCACAAGTAATTTTTGATGGAATTATTGTCATGTTTGGGTACTAAGATAGCTCACAGTTCATCTTGTCATCCTCAAACTAATGGGAAAATGGAACTGGTCAACAAATGCTTAGAGGGGTATCTATGTTGTTTTGTATCAGATAAGTAAGAAAGGTGGATTAAATGGCTACTACTTGTAGAATGGTGGTATAACACATCTTTTCATACCTCTTCTCAAATGAACCCATTTTTAGCATTATATGGTTACCATCCACCTTCTATCACTTCCTCCTTGAGGGTGCAAAATAAGGTCAGAGATGCTTTGAGGAACACATTCAACATCAACAACAGGTTTTGGCTAGTTTGAAGGAGAATTTAGCTTTAGCACAAAACATGATGAAATAAAAAGTAGATCAACACCGTAGTGAAAGACATTTTGAAATTGGTGACCGAGTTTTGTACGTCTCCACCTTATAAAACAGATTATCCCTAAAGCAACGAAAAAGGACAACAAACTTGCTCCTAAATATCATGGCCCTTATCGGGTTCTACGAAAAATTGGTAGTGTTGCTTATAAACTAGAGTTGCCTCCATCTTCACACATACACCCAAAGATTCCATGTTTCATGCCCGAAGAAGGTTATTGGACATAATTTTTAAGCCTAGACAGAGTTACCGAACTTGACAAGGAAGGAAGAATCATTTTGGAGCCGAGAAGATTCTACAAACACGTTAAGAGGTGAGAGAACTAGAGACATTAAGGAATATCTGATCAAGTGGAAGAATCGAGCATAGAAGATGTAACTGGGAGGATGAAGGTTTTTGTGGCAATATCCAATATTATTGAACATTGAGGACAATGTTGGTTTGAAGGGGAAGGGCATGCTACACCCTTAACCTATTGCTTGTATTAGGATATGAGTAGCCAGACTTGTGGTTTACTATATCATTTTATTATATCATTTATACTTTCTCATGCTTAATGTGTCGGCCTTGGTGATGGCCATAACATATGAATAGTATATATAGGGGATTGTAGGTAGTATTTCATTATCATTTGAGCATTTGAGTCTTATTATATGGTTTGGAGGTTTCCCCCTCGAAGTGGTGAAGCTATTCTAATTGCATATTGAGTTCATTATTCTAAAATATTGTGTTATTTGGTGTTCTATTGTTGCTCATAATTTGAATTATACAAGTAATTTCATTACATGGTCCCTCATTATGGTCTCATAACTTTATATTTATAGGGTTATCTTGATCTAATTTCGTAATTAACCCCGAAATGGCCAACCACCAAAAAGATAAGGATCTAAAATGGCTAGAAAGAGCCCAAAAAGTGGCGGGAAAGTGTGAAAAGGACCGGGGTGCCCTTGGTGGGACCAGGGTGCCCATGGGAGCCCCAGTACTAGCTGGGCACCCCGGTTGAGGATAACATAATAGAAGATGACAAAGCAGACTAGGCATGTAGGTGTAAAAGGTCGGGAATGATGAAATAAAATAAAAGAAGATGGCCAAAAGACAAGGGTTAATTAGTACTTTCTTCACTCAAAAACCCTCTAAATAGTAGTATGAGACCGAGACTAAATAATTTCTAAAGTGCATGATTTTGTGTCTACATTTTCCCCACTTTATGTTGGTGAGTAGAAATCTCGGTAACATAAAGTAGATAGAGATGCGTACTGATGCTAATGTAGAGTAACAAAGAAGGCATGTTGAAGGACTAGAAAAAGCATGGAATGACAAAAAGATGATGGAACATGGAAACTAAAGATGAAAATATGCAAAAAAGTGATGAGAGTGAACCTAGGGCAGAATGCGTGTGCTGATGTTGATGTGTGTAGTGTACCTACATGGTTAGTATGTGAAGTGTGCTACCACGAAGTGTTATTGTTGATGCCATTGTTGTTGTTGTTGCCCCCATTTGACTACTTATTTCTCATATGGTCGGACCTGTAAGGAGAAAATGATCAAGTAGTCAAATATGTATGTATGTATGTGTAAAAATGCAATGTAAAAGACACATGTAAAAGTATGTAAATGTAAAATACGTAAATGAAAGAGTGTAAATGGAACATGTGCACCTGATCCATGTCGAGAGAAAGAGTGTAGAAGGATATCTTGTATTGTCGAGTTTTTGGGCAATCCGACATCATAGGTCGAAGAAGTATAGGGAGGAATTGCTTTGTGTCCTCCAACCTTTAACTACTTCCCTGAATGTGTTAAGATATCTCTGTGTTGTCCTAGTTTTTTGGGTGATTTGACGCCGACAAAAGAAGTATTGGGAGGAATTCCTTGTATCCTCTAACCGGTAACTATTTCCCTAAATGCTAAGGACTCTATGTCCTATAAAATTTGTTGTGTATGGAGTTCATAGACTGGTCTAAACTCACTTGTTGTATGTAAACCCAAAATGCCAAGGAGGAAAGTGCAATGAACTGAACCAATGTAAATGTATTGTGTAAACCGTAAAAATCCCAAATGATGCCCCCTTTTTGGGGAGCATACGACATCAATGATAGGAGAATGTGGCCCTAAAAGAGGACCAACCACATGTACTATAAAACTCTGCCATGCAGGGGGAAGGGAATGTGTTTGGTAGGAACCAAGATGTGCACAGACAAGGATGGCTAGCCAAAGACAAGTGTTAGTATGAACAAGCATGCATGTAGAAAACAACGTACAAGCTACCAAGAAAATTAGTATAAACACACAAGAAGACAAGGAAGCCACATAAAGTGGGTCGAAACATGGGATGTCACTTACGATTTCACAAGACACACAAGACCATCATGGATGAAAACAACAAACAAGTGTGCACACTCAAACATAGGGCAAGGCCCGCATATAAAATCAAATAATGAAAGACAATGTAACAAACAAGTATGGAAGTAAATAGCCATGAATAACAAATGCTGCACATGAAGCACCTGTTAGCATGTTAGAAATATAACTAGTATGTCAAAAGTGTGTATAACCAAGAAATGTAAAGTGCTAAGCACGAAATGAAACAATAGTGAATGGAAGAGACAAATGTGGATTCCCCAACGACTAGTGGAGGAAGGGTAGAAGGTGAACATCCATGCAAAGATTTAAGATACTGTATATGTGAATATAACTAGAAAAAGATGTGAATGCATATGTGTGGATGAAATAGATAAATGACATACAAGTAAGCTAACTAGCATGTGTAATAAAGTGATCATGAACAAGAAAAAGTAAGCAAGAGTAAGAACAACCATAATATGTAGTATGTTGTAGATGGATGGAATGGAATAAAAATTGAGTGATAGGAGCCACGTGCCCCCGAGTAAATGGAAATGTATGCAATGAGGTTCATTTTTTTGCCCCCTTAATAGTCAAGAATGAACTATAAACAAGAGTACATCATCGAAAATGGTCAAAATGTGTTGTGTGTCTAATGCGATGTGATGAATGTGTAGGTGTAGTGATGAGATGTGACCTAGCGAATGATGTGTACGTGAACCCTATAGCCAAAGCATATATCATGACCAAATGAATGTATAAGTGATGATTTATCCTAAGTGTATATCACTATAAGATGAATGGATGAGTGATGATTTATCCCTAAGCGTATATCATTATGAAATGACAAGAGGGAGTGGTGATGTAACCTAAGGTGTATACAACTATAAAATGATAGAATGGGTGATGATTTAGCCTAAAGCATATGTCACTAACCTAGGAATATCACATGATGAAAGGTCAAATAGTAAACATGTGATGAGTGTAAGGTCCATTTGTTTTGTAAACCCTTGGTAGTCGGTATGGACCGAGGAACTAAATATTTGTAAACCCTCGAGTGAGTGCAACGTGTGAAGACAATGCAATATGTGTGATAATAATAAACGACCATATGATGTGTACGATGTGCAAATATGTGATGGGTAGAATGTAATGCTAGATGTGTAGAATGTATACAATGTAATGTAATGTGTAAGATGATATAATGCTAGACTCATATGTGATGAAGACTAGCATAGTATGTAAAGGATGCGTAGGATGGAAATGCATAGTGTAGATGAAATGTATAATGTAAGACAAATGATGTGAGATGTAGTGTAGAGACACGATGTGTAGAATGTAATGCAATATGTGTAAATAACCTAATAGTATGAAGTGTGTAGGATGAAAAATATGATCAATAGTATGTGACGATAGACAATAGAAGTATGATGTATGCATAATGACAACTAATATGATGTATGATTTATGAAAAATGATATGTGAATATATGCTATGTGTAAGACCTACTATGCGGTGTGTGGGGTTTATGTATAGTAATCCCTCAACAGTCAAGTGTGAATTGAAGCACAAGAGTGTGTCATCAGTAGTGGTCAATGTTAGAATGTGTGATGAGAATGCCTATATGCAAATGCAAAGATGATAGATGCTAAGTTGAGTGGGGGAGTAATAGATGCGATGCCCCTAAGTATATATGAATGAGTAAACTAACCAATGATAGTGAAGGACGAGGGTCCTCCATCTGATGCCTGTGGTGGTGAAAGCGTAGGACCATGCTCTAATAGTAGTGGTATGGTAGACAAATGTTGTGCTTTGATGAATGAAGTCTATGCGCATGTGATGGATGAATATATGATGAAGGTTATGGCGTAGTAAAATGCGTCGGTGATGGAGATCTACGTGATGCTGAATACGAAGGTGATGAGAAACCATGTGGAATAAACTAAGGTGGGGACCTACATCTTAATGCATTGACTATCCTAGGAATGGGCCTATGCTGATGTGTAGGACTAGCAAAATGATGTGGTTGTGTAGACGATGCTCAAGTAGGTGAACTAGGCATATACTATGCTTTGAGTAACATGGAGTGTGATGTGTTAGATGAAGTAGGTGGTGTGCTAGCTACTGTGCGAGGAGATGATGACCATGGAGTAGATGGAGGGAAATCGTCAATAGAAATAACTTGATTGTTATGAATAAATTTGAGTCACAAATGATTCATAGAAATGATAGATTGAAAGAGACGAATCCATTTAAGATCGAGAAACACGTCGCAACCATCAACTATATTTCCTATGAGGAAATGCACAAATATTGTAAGAGGATCAACTCTGCATTAGGTAGTTTGACAAAACCAAAGGGTTTGTTGAAAGGGAATTCAATTTGTGATGGAGGATAACCAATGGCCTTGAGAAGTGAAATAGATCATGCACTAATGACCCGGATGGGTCTAACTCAAGTGGTGGAGGAAGAGTAGTAAGGTTGTTGTTTAGAAGTTGTTTCAATATAAGATGTGGAGCCATTGGAAGGTTGCTAAGCGTGCACCTAGGTTTTTGTGACTGAGTCTCTTTAGAAGGAGTAACAACATTGATAGTGATCTTAGTGTTGGTAGGCTTAGTTATAGATGGTTTAAATGATGTCTTGTTTTGAAAACAAGTGGAAGATGAAGCCTGTTCCTGATACTTAAGCTTTCCTATGGATAGAAGTTTGGTCTCACGAAGCTTAAGAGTATGGCAGAGTTGATCAAATGAAGGAGAGGTTTCAAGAGAACACTCTCTTGGAGAGGTGGTAAAAGACTCTGAATAAACAAGTCCTGAAGCTCGAGTATACAAACACGTGTCATTTTATCTTGATTGTTTTTATACCTTAAAACATAGTTAGTGAAGTGTTCATTGGATCCTGTTTAAGTTGTGCTAGCTAAGTGTAAGAGATATTAGAGCCGATATTGATGGAGAAATGTGTAAGAAAGGAATTGGCTAGATGTGTGAATGAAGTTACCAAATGAACATGTAGGTCATAAAACCAATGCATCGCATAGTCATGGAGACTATGAGGAAATATTTTAGCTAAGAGAATATGATCATCAAAAAAATCTAGACAATCTACATGGAACACTTGAAGATGCTCTTATAGGTCACCATGCCCATTGAAAATGGGAAGCTTAGGGGTGAAAAAGCTAGGAGGAAGCGAGTAAGTAGAGATGGCAGGTGCAAATGGAGTGTTCAACAATAAGGTGGAATCTAAAGATGGTGATGCATGAAAAGTGGCTTGTTGCAACTTACATATTTGAGCTTGAAGGTCATGATAAAGAGAAGTTAAGTCTTGATTGCCAACAGAGGAAACTTGTCATACATGAGAAACTAAGGGTGGTGTAAAATGATTGGTAGGAGTAGTGATAAAAAATAGAATAGTAGAGATAGGTGGGAGAGTGGAAGCAAGTGGTTGAGTGGAAATTTTTTTTTCTATAGCCACCAAAGTGTTAAGTTCCGCCAAATTAGTAGCTTCCTCATGAGCCACATGTAAAAGTAAGTCTAGATCTTGAGGGTGCTCAACAATATGATCATTAATGGCCTTAAGATGTTCTTCGGTAAAATCAGTATGAGAGTGAGCCATGGTGAAAAGAGAAGAAACCCTAGAATGAGAAGCTATGAGTGAAGATCCTAGAAGCGTGGATGATTGGGTTCACCAAAATGATTAACTAAAAATGTAAATATATGGGTACTATTATAGTTAATCTAAGCTATGAATAATTGTAAATAAAGTAAAATAGATGTTGTAAACAAATATAAATATGACCCAAACAACTATGAAAAGGGAAATGCTAACCCTAATGTGCAAGAGAGAAAAGGAAAGAACTCAATTGAATAGAAGATGTTTGTGAGACTGTGTTTGCAGAGATGACTGGAGAATCGGAAGTAGGAACGACTGTGTAATAGCCCCAAAAAGGATGGATTTGAGTAATATGGTTGATTGGAGCACTTGAAAAGGGACTGGAGTGCATACGGGTGCTCTAGTTTGCAAAATGGGCACCTTGGTCTGTGTAAATGCTCAAACCCGATCTTAACAGTTTGGAAGATGGTCCAAAACCCTCGTTGTTTGTTGCATTAAATTCGCTTTCACTACTCTGGATGTCGCTAATATTCTAAGATGATGAAAAGACTTGCAAAAGAACAAGGAGTATTAAAATCATACAAAATAAGAATACAAATGAATGGATTAGACTGACCTTAGCTGCCACAACAATGGGCTTACTAACTGAGCGTTGCACTACATTTCAAACCCAAATATAGTTTTGGTGAGTGTGTGCATAATGTGACCTAGGTGCCCTTGTTCCAGTCGTACTTTGTGAAGTAACGATCATTAACCAAATGTAGAAAATGTAATAGAATGTGTGCATGGAATATAATAGAATCCTCCCCCTATGCTGTGTGTGATGTAGATGACCTAGCCTTGTGCCTTGTGATGGAGCTATGTGGATGCAAGTGATCTCTAATGCAATAGATGGATGCAACTCTAGATGGATGATAATAGTGACTAGTTCTTGGTCCCTCATTATGGTCTCATAACTTTATATTTATAGGGTTCTCTTGATATAATTTCATAATTAACCCGAAATGAATGTCCACAAAAAGATAAGGATTAAAAATTGATAAAAAGGGCCCAAAAAGTTGCATGGAAAGTGTGAAGAGGATCGGGGCACCCTTGGTGGGACTAGGGTGCCCATGGGCATTCTCCAGACTAGCACTCGGTGCCCCAGTCGATGCTAAAATAATAGAAGATGACCGAAACATACTAGACATGTAGGTGTAAAAGGTTGGGAATGACAAAATAAAAATAAAAGAAGGTGGCCAAAAGGTGCGGGTTAATTAGTACTTTCTTCACTAAATAGTAGTATGAGACTCGGACTAAATAATGTCTAAAGTGCATGATTTTGTGTCTACAAATAGATGCCTTGCCACTAACTCTGCACCACCGTTTGTGGCCTCAATATCTCTCCACTTGCCTACATAATAAGGTGTTCTCCGTAGACTCGCTCTAAAACCGATGATGTAAATCCATGTATTATGGAAACATATCTTGCGCTAGGGACCACCACCCACCGCCTCTCTGGCTTGTTGAGTCTCCTCATGTGCCTCATCCCTCTTGCCTAGCAACACAATACATGTCATCACTGCTATGGCCACTAGCTCAAATAAATGGGCATGCTCACCCGCTATATCATCCACTTGCTCAAGTATACCTCCACCAAGTATATCAGTCGGCACATTCCGTGTCAATGTGTAGATAAATGTGTCTACTATTAGGGACCAATACACATCACCTATAAAACAAATAACACAACATGTTAGATAATCACCACTATAACATAGGCAAACAAAAATGTACATAACACAATTGTCCAAATACTCACACTTAACTACAATCATTCTTTATATTGTTGGGGCATGGGCTTCCCCCTTTGCTCCTCCTCTATGTGGTAAACCCGCTGGATCTTGTAAATAATGGGAACAACAATACCCACCAGTGTGCCACCCACCATGCATGGTACTCCTCTGTGTAACCCGCATCGTCTACATCTATCAACTCTATCGCCGCGTCTACCTCATCTAGCCTTGAGGTAATAATTGCCTGTTGTGGGCCTTGATATCGCTCCGGCCCTCCTAGGTGCTCTGATAGCTCTCAACCATATATATGGCTCTGGGGCACATCCTAAGCCATGTCAAACTGTCGCGATACTCTCTCCACCTAAAATAGTTCTCAGAACTCCTACGAATCGATCCTCTAACCACATAGTCCTATGAATACACCGCAACTCTATAAAGCATCCTTAGGCCATCCCCCATAGTCATGATATGACCTCAATGTAATTTCCTCGGCCCCATCCTATCTATCAGTGCCATGTAGGTATCTGTTTCCATCCTACGCCCATGAATATTAATCCACCTCCTTGTATATATCTCTGGCCTAGCCCACTCTCCTTGTGGACCTCCAACTGGTCTCAACATGGCTATATGCTCATATGCCCATACGTGCAATAGTGTAGTGGCTCATATCCCACCACCATACTCATCGATTAAATCGGTATATATCTCTGTATAGGTGGGCCAACACACACCGTGCCCACACATATCTAGTACCCTCCTCCTCTATCCGCCAACATATATCATGCATCTTATACAAGATGCCTACACCTCCTCCCTCCACTGCTATAGATGAAGTAATCACAACCTATATGAAATTTCGCAAGTGTGAAACCCCAGCCGTAAGATAACATCTAGATTGATATAGGTATCGGTAGGTACTCGATTCCATGTAAAATACTATCTAACAACACACATCTGTCTCTCCATATCCTCCAATGACATCACCTGTACTCTCTCTCTAGTAATCGAAAACCACAATATACGATACACATCCTCCAACATAACAAATCATCTCATTCGTAGGTAACTAAAATGTACACATATCTGTGCATCACCTCTCACATAATGCAATCAACATGGACATATTATGGGGAAAATCCCCCATCCGTGCTATATGCCATAGGCTAGCACAGTCCATGACATCCCAATCATCATTTGACATGACCAATCCAAGTAACATACTCAAATGACGACCACCACAAAACTCCCTTGAGTGAATATCCCTTTACACATCAAAAAACAACAACAAACATAACATTAGAACACTACACAAATCAAAACACACTCACTTATCACATTACTACGCATCCAAAATCATATTTTCACCATTCTAGGCCATATACACACTTTTTGGACTAGGGCACCCAGATGCAGGACTGGGGCACCCAAGAGCAGGACACTAGCGCCCGGATCTGGTGCTCCTTTCCTAGGGGTAACTAATGCCCTCACCACTAATGTCTAGGTATAAAATGCCGAGAAAATTAAAAATCTCCAATTTGCAAAAATTCAACAAAAATGTCTTCTACACTCGTATATTTTTTGAAAAATAACACACTTACCAACTCCGCAGCAGTGTGTGGCTACGACACTGCCACTATTCTCAAATTGATAAGACATGTTGCTCTCACTTGCAGCATTTTCACTCACTTTGCGCTCAATCTCAAAATTGTGTAAACAACAAATGAAGTGACTAAACACTTTTTCACTTTACTACTTATAATTACTTTTTCACCTACTTTACTATAGTCATTATTTCGCGCTTATTCTCACAACTAATACACACTACACCATTTTTGTCATATCTTGAGCGTTTCTACTCCGATTTACACCCCGTTTATGGATTTTTTTAGAATTCTACCTACCATCATCACATACACATTACACGTGCATTATCTCTCCTTGACTTTGTCTTCCATCCAATTCATACACATTTTTGGTGATTTCTCACTTTCTATCTATTTCATGCTTACTTTTGGCTTAGTGTTCGTTCTTCTCATCACTTCCCATTTCACCGAAAGGGGGCATATCATTGGGGTCATCCTATAATTCCCCTTACATTACCATGCGATTAATCAACACTACCAACTCATCATTTTCAAACATTTACTAATTCACCGTGCGACATCTCACCATTAATTCCCCTAATGACCTAATATGGGGGCAACAAATATATAATTTTTCTATGCGAAATTTCATCACTTCCCCCTAATGACCTAACCTAGGGAAATAAGCGTTAATGCCTCTCCATGCAATATTTCACCGATTTCTATCGATTCCCCTAATGACCTAACCTAGGGGGCAACTAGTGTAAAATATATCTATGAGTAACTAATCAAATAATCAATGTGTTCAAATTTCTAACAATCGAAATCTTATCATCAACACAAATTTAGCACAATCGACCTCCCAAATGACCTAACTTGGGAGTTACATCCATTCCTTTCCCATATGACCTAACGTGGGAATTTATTCTATCAATTTGGTGTTTTCTTCTAGATGACCTAACTTGGAAGCCATCACATCACGATGACACTTGTGGAGTGGGGGCAAGAGTGCCTTTCCTATACCACTCCTATATGGGTTAAATATTTGATCAAAATTATTTGGATCCAAAAGCCATAAATATTTGATCTCGAGTTTCTCTGTACAGATAGATCTTGAAGATGTAGTTAGAGATCAAGAATAATACACTTTTCTCCCTACAGCCTCTTTCTTTGGCGGCAAGATGCCCAGATCCTTCGGTTGATTATTCATGTACATGCGTTTGGGTCGAACCGATCACTCTATAACCCATCTCATCATCATCATATAATGTTCAAAATATTTAGTCATCTACCATTTCTATCATCGCTCTCATTTTGTGCACTTCATCATGATATTCTACTTTTTACTATGTTACATGGATCAACATGATGATCCATGGTTCGACACGCTATATGGTTCTTTCGAAATGATTTTACTACCACATACGTGCATTCTACTACACCACAAGTTTCTCTATATTTTCTCTCGTGCATGCATTTGTATCTATTTTATGTTACCGAGCTTTCCACTCACCAACATAAAGTGGGGGAAAATGTAGTCACAAAATCATGCACTTACTATTACATTTATACTTGCCAAATATGTTATTTTATATATGGATCTCACGTAAGAAAAGTATTCACTAATGACCTATCCCCTACTCCCGCTCATCGCTTAGTCGTTTGCCATTATTATTTGTCTTTCACATTCACTCGCTTGCTTGCACTATTCTGGTTTGTCTCTTAGGGAGTATTAGGTGTCGTTATTTGGTCATTTTTCATCTCTAATCTTTGACTAGGGTGCCTAGGTAGAACTGGGGCTCCCATGGGTGCCCCAAATCCTCATTTTAGGAACCCCAGTCCTGAAAACACTTCGCATCTAATTTAGAGTTTTGATGTTGGTCTTTGTATTTTTCCCTCTCATTCCCTAGGTACTAGTCGACATGTTGGGTCATTAGTGTCAAAATTTGAGCAAGATATCCTTATATAAACATAACATACTTACTATCTTATGGGAGAACTATCTACCACCAAGGGCTAGCTATCTACTAAGGCAAGGGACTACATTTGGGCATCATTACATCACACACACTGCATATGAAGGGTTATATTCATTCTATTCCATCCACCATTTTCATTTTACATCTAGCTATTTCCCTTACTCGCATCATTGGCGCTAGGGAACCCTAGGCACATAATTGCACACATAAGCACACAAAACTACATTGGGTTTGGAATGTAGTGCAACGCTTAGTTGTAAGTACACCATTATGGTAGCTAAGGTCAATTTAACCCCTTCATATGCATCTTTATTTTTTAGGAATTTGATGCTTTGTATGGGGTTTGTAGGTAGATATTCATTACAAGTTTACGAAGACATAAGCAAAGTTATTTGTGACAATAACGCAACATGGATCAAGACATTGCGAATATATAATGAGACTACCGATTCAGGTCCTGAGCTGTTTTGTAGACCAGAGTGCCCATACTACAGACTAGGGCACCCACAGGAAACCTGATCCTCTCCCAGGCACCCCAGTCTGGTCAAATATTCATCCTCTATAATTTCTTGGGTTGTACCATCATACTTTGATTTGTTCGCGCATCATCCTATTCTTTCTAGAATCATAATGAGGTAAGTAATTTTTAGGTTAGTATCTTATCCCTCCTATTTCAATTTAATTAAACATAAAATAAAATTAGTTAGCATCTATACTTCGGTTTATACTATTTATTTCATTGTTATATTGTCTAGATTAACTCCTAAAATCCATATTTTAGTTAATCATTTTGGTGAACCAAATGAACCTCAGTGTACACATTTCCATTCACTCAGGGGGAAAGTGGCTCCTATCACTACATTTTGCATTACATTCCATCCATCCACAACATACTGCATATTATGGTTGTTTTTACTCTTGCTTACTTATGTTTGTTCATGGTCACTTTATTACACATGCTAGTTAGATTACTTGTATGCCATTTATCTATATCATCCACACATGCGCATTCATGTCTTTTTCTAGTTGTGATCATAGATACATGTCTCTTACACACAACACAGATGCTCACTTTCTACCCTTACTACACTGGTCGTTGGGGGCATCCACATTCGTCTCTTCCAGGTGCTATTGTTTCATTTCTTACTTAGCACTTTACATTACTTGGTTGTACATGCATTTGACATACTAGTTAACTTTCTAACATGCTAATGGGTGCTTCATGTGCAACATTTGTTATGGAGGGATATTTGATTCCATACTTGTTTGTTCTATTGTCTGCTATTGTTTGTTGTGCACACTTGTTTGTTTGTATGTGGCCATAATGGCCTTTGTGTGTCTTGCAACATCATGAGTGATGTCCCATGTTTGCAAAACCATTTTGTGCAACTTACTTTGTCTTTTTGTGTGTTCAAATTACTTTTCTTGATATCTTATACATTGTTTTCTATATGCACGCTTGCTCATACTAGCACTTGTCTTTGGCTAGCCTTTTTGTTTGTGCGCGCCTTGTTCTCTACCAAGCACATTCCATTCCCCATGTAGGGTAGAGTTATAGGGTATAATTTATTTGGTTGGTCCTCTTTTGGGGCTGCATTCTCCTATCATCAACGTCACATGTGCCCCTGAAGAGGGGGGCATTATTTGGGGGCATTTACATTCTACAAAGTGCTTCTACACTCGGTTTTCTACTACAATCTTCATGGACATCAGGTACACATCTCTATCTACTTTATGTTACCAAGTTTTTTCTCGCCAACATAAAGTGGGGCAAATGTAGACATAAAATCATGCACTTTAGACATTATTTAGTCCCGGTCTCATACTACTATTTAGAAGGTTTTGAGTGAAGAAATTACTAATTGATGTAGCCTAGAATTCATCGATAAAAGCCCAGCGCCCGACATATCACTCACCTAGAACAAACACTCACCCGGAGCACGCAAAGGTACCAGGCCCCTCTTTAGGCTTGTTGTTGTAGGATGTTAGCATGATGATGACTTAAATCATTTAGATCTATGACTAATATTTCATTCTACATTACATATTTAGATCTAGATCTAGAGAATAACAGACTTAAGAGATAACCATGATGAAACCAAAAACGCATACGAACCAATTATACTAAGGATTTGACACTCTGATTTAGCCAACACATTCCATTGCATTAAACATGATAAATACACGAAGTTGATTATAATAGATAATGCCATAGTCTATGCACACATCAAATTTGGCAAAGATAACCTCACAATAACTCATTTCTCACATCCTCTCATGCTACATAGTTCATTGCTTATTTATAAGGGTGGGAACTTACCCTTCACCACTTATCTAATCCCAAAATAGGTCGCATGTTATTATTAGCCACGCACCATTACAATAATAGCCACACATGCAAGTGCGCTAACAATAGACTTCTTCTAGTTAACTATCGCAATAGATCTATTCTCACCTATATCCATACAAAGCACTTCGTATATGATCCTCCAAAAATAGACAATGCGTGTCACATAAATTTTTAATCGGTTTGTGTGCTTCACACGCCATCTCCAAAAATAGCTCCTCATCGTGAAAATGGCTAAGTCCTCGAATCTGTATTTTCCTCGGTGCGTGATTCCTTTTTGATCCTCCCGTTCTTTTGAATGTGCTCTTCTCTCCTACGTAAACCTTCCGTATGTTCTTTCTTTGAGTGCCATACTTTAACTGATCAACATTACCCCACACTAATTGCATTGCTGCCCCAATAATGGTTGTCTCCAAAATGAATCAAAGAATATGAATAGAAGAATAGAAATAATTTTGATGAATAAAAGAATGTCTTTACCTTGCAGTATCTTTTACTTCAACTTGAAGAATCAATTCTGGATATTCTTCTTTTATTTTCACCTCTAAAGTATGCCAATCATTAAGTGTGGCCTCTGCCTTTTCTGGGATATCCACTGCAATTGACTCTAACTCATCTTTTGCAATCTCTCCTTTCTCATTCTACAAGACCAACACAATGTTGGACATGGCAATCATTCTTCCTTCTAATAAGTCCATCTTTTGCACGATGAGTTTCCCAAGCTCATCCAACCTTTCCTTGTGTGGTTCTTGAGCTGCTGTAAGGGCCTCACGCTTCGCTTGACAAGTGCTAACCGTTATGTGTGGCCCAAGGTCCAATATTTTATGGCCTTCAGACTTCATTGTCTTCCAAAATGGTCCTAGTTCTTATAACGATTTCTGGGGTTGTACAAATATTTAGCACTTGATCTCGCTAGCTTTAGTTCCTCCCGTAAGCTCAAGCAACCCCTCATATGATGCAATATTTCTCATCACCAAAGCCTTTTTCTCGCTATGATTTTTGTGCTTTGTATCCTTTGGTTCATGTGTGTAGAGGTTCATCTTCAAGCACCAAGTCCACCAAGGTTTGTACATAATGCATTGTTGAAGGAAACATTTTGGGTACCTTTGGCTCTAAGTGTGGCTTTGATTTCATGATATTGTCCCCAACTTCCTCTGCCATGCTGATGAAAACAATGTTCTTCTTCTATGCCAAGTATTTTTCTTTCTTTAGGCGCACTATTTCTACATCCTTAGCCTTGATCTCCTCCCTCAACACCCTAATTGTTGCAGCCTTATCCATATTTCACCGTGCCACCTCTGTCGAGACCTTCACCAAAGCATTGCTCACTTGTTCATCTGACATAACAGTAGGCTTTACTGTTATGTGTATGGCCTGAGGTGTCTTCTTCAACCTCCTTGATACACATGACTCTTCACATACATCAAAGTCTAGTTCATCCATGTGTGTGTGCATCGACCATGATAGTTGCTTCCTTGTGTGCATGGTTGCCATATCTTCATCCATCAGCTCCTAGCCATACAAATCCTTTTGTGTCACTGTGCTCTGAAAATGGGTGTGGACAATTTTACCTGTGTCCTCGGCATAGCCCATGACCGGTGGAACATATTCTCCACTTGTTCTTTTTGATCTTGGCCCCTTAGGAACTTGGGCTTCAAGATTTGGAGCTTGTTCTGCTATACCTTGAGCAGTCTTGGTCACTGTCTCATTTTCCTCCTTTTCTCCCTCTTCTCCATCCTTCATTTCTTTATCCTTTGGTCCTTCCATGTTCTTTGGAGGTGTAGGGGAATTGGGCACGCTTTCCTCAGACTCTTCCGCCTCCTCGTTCATCTTCAACTTCCTTATTTTTTTCTCAGTTGTCTCCTTATGTGGAGAGAGTCGAGGTGATTTGTACATTGATTGTGGAGTAACACCTTGGGTCCTTGTTCTCCTAAATACTCTTTTGAAATGACGCTCTCCTTATACTACATCTAAGTCCTCATCATCCCCTTTTTGTCCTGGGGTGGAGTAGTCACGATCTCAACTTCTTCCTTATTGGGAGGCTATCTTTTGCCTCTATGCTCCAAACAACCACTATCTTCATGCTCTTATTCTTCATCATCTACATGTATTGTCTCTGTGGTCTTAGGCACCGGAACATTTTCCATTGTATGCTTACCTTTTGTGGCCCCTGGGAGCACAAAATCATTCTCCACATACTTAATGTTTTCCATCTTGGGCTTGAGTTGAAGGTACACAAGCGCTACTCTAGTGTCCCCAACTGCGCCAAGTTTGCCAAGATAAACCTCTCAATGTAGGAATTCTGTCATGGACATACATATTTCTTTCTCGAGTTTGGTTTTCATAATCTACCTTGTCTGCATTGAAGGTTAGGTGGCACACATCTGAAAACCAATGAAATGATGCCTAGAAATATCTTACTATGAAGGCATATGGTAGTTTACACCATGGGCTCCAAGCCTCATCCTTCATCGTAAATCGTGCGATGCAAAAATTCTAGTAGATCAGAAATGTACCGCCTTACCCACCACGAAGGCAATTACTTGGGTATGTGCCACTCTTCCTTGAATGCCACACGAGTCTATCATACCACTTCTCCACCCTTTGATTGAATGGTCTTGTAGATCAAGGATTTTGCGTTTGTTACCTATCCAAGTTAATGGACCAAACTAAACACAAAAACCACGAAAACTCCAATGAAATTGATACACGATGGACAAGATCCGAAGATGTAGACGGATAAGGAGGTCGATGTAGATAAGACGGCGCGAATGAGCAATTCGCACAATAGATCCGAGTAACTTGTGAAACACCGATGCTTGACAGAAAAGATGGCGTTAAAAGATATTTGGGTGGACTGCGCTTGAAAAGTGGGTCGGAAGCGATAAGCTTCCTCGGATGTCACCCACGTTTTCAATTAAGTAAAGAAGCATACATGATAAAAGATGTATAAAAAGACTTGATTTTCTGATTATGGTAATGAAACAGAATCTAAACAGCAGACAGACAGCTACAGAAAACAGGAAACTATGAAAATAAAGTTGGATTTGTGTTACCTGTGGCCTTTTACCTATCTACAGGATGATCGGCGTTGACTGATGTGATCGGCGTCGATTGATGTGATCGGCGTCGATTGATGAAGGATCGGCGTCGACTGTGTAAGATCGGCGTCGACTGAAGGTAGACCAGTTGATCAGGGACAGTGCAAGAAGATTCAGGAATTGGGAAGTGATGGACAGATAGTCGACGTCTGCTGGATATGCCGAAGTTGGTAAGGTACTGGAACAGAGTCACCAGAGGATCGATGGATGTGTGCGATGTTGATGTGATAGAAGCAGAGTAACGGTGCTCCTCTCAGGGATTGATTCGACAGGATGTGCCCTCATTCGATACACTTGATGCTAAGAGATCTTTCTTACAACCTGCGTCTCTTTCGCGATCTGTCTCTCTCTGTTCGTGCGTGCGTTCGTCTATTTTTTTTTTTTTCGGTCCCAGGCCGAGTTCTAGACTTGCTTTTATAATCAGCTGCGCTCTAGAAAATCGGCGCCGACCAGTATGGGTCGGCGCCGATCGCGGAATAGACTCCCGAGATGGCCAAAATGATTGATTTCTAGAAATATGAGAATTACCCCAAATACGGAAAATATCCCGCTTGGGGAAGAGGAAAAAAAAGGGGTGATACATAGATAGAATAAATTTGGGGTAGATAGGTGATTAGGATACCTGGGGAGAGGTGTAATTAAATGTTTAATATTTAATTACTCATGGGTAAGATACAATGGGATGAATTAAATTTAAGATAGGTGTTTAAATCACAAATTGGATAATATCCCAAGGGGATAGTGGTGTCGTAAACGTGCCCCAGGTTACCTAAGCAGGTAAACGAATGTGAGGGACACTAAATTGAGTAACCAATTTTAAGTGTCTACATTTTGCCCCTTTTTGTCAAGTAACTTGCGATAAGCAAGGTTATGAGACAAAAACTAAGAGATGGAAGAAGGGAAGAATGAGTGATGATGTGATCCCCCTCAAACTAGGGATGGGATAGGTGATAGAACAGACGATCCCAAGTTTGAAAGAGGTAGATGAAAATGCAGGATGCCCCAGTCGGATGTCTGGAGTAGATCTGATCATTGATGACGCATAAAAATAAATAAAAGGCAGCAACCTAAGGAACTCACATTGGTAGCGCAAACTAGCCGGTCTCCTCATGAGACGACGTTAGTGCCTACAGACCCATGAGTGTAAGGAGAACTGCAAAATAGTCAGCATCTAAAGAGAGACACATTGGTAGGGACAACTAGACGGTCTGCAAAGCAAACGACGTTAGTGCCTACAGACCCGTTTAACTCTAGGCTGCCAAAAAGTACGAGTGTCCCACGCAAAGGGAACAAAACTCGAAATAGACAATGATATCGAAAAGATGTGCCGAAAGGCAATATTCAGCACACAATAATGATCAGATGGACAAATAAGCCAAGCATCAACACTATGGCAAATAGATACGGAAAATCGGCGGCGACCATATCGATCGGCGACGACCAAGATAAACGGCGTCGATCAGAAAAATCGGCGTCGACCAATCGTAGCGCATATAAATATGCGAACGGAAAACGTAAACGATTTATTTTCATCGTGACGACTGATTCAGAGAGAGGCAGAATTTTGATTTGAGCATCATGGAAGCCTCTGGGAGCGGTCAGAAGCGCAGGAGGACACGACCTGGGGTAAGTGGTTCTTCTTGAACCCGTTGCATTTCTTTTATTTTTTTTTTTGATTTTTTTTTTTTTGTGTTTATGGGGACAAGGGGCTGATTTACGTCCGGACAGCCAGTCGGCGTCGATTGGTACAATCGGCGTCGATTGGTTCTTGAACGGCGTCGATTGATATTAATCGGCGCCGATTAGAGACAAACGACGCCGATTTTATTAAATCGACGCCGATGGGAAAAGATGAAGTTTTTGTTGTTTTGGATACTGCGATTCGAGACTAATGTTGCTCTTGCTGTTGTGGGTGCAGGCACGAGAGGCTCTACATATGAGGGATGCTATTCCCGAGTTACTGGAGACTATTCTCCCAGATGTGACTGATGCAGACTGGCGGCATCTAGAGTTAGCCGGGCTCGGGGCTTCAGATATTACAGACGAGTGCCGCGGGATGTGGAGCTGATGCGGGCACTAGTGCGATGGTGGGACAGCCACACGTGCACTTTTTGGTTCAGGACGGGTGAGATGACCATCACCCATGAGGACATATACAGGATACTGAGATTGCCTATCACTGGGGACCCGATCGAGATTACACCCCGGGAGCAGCAGCAGAGGGCCCTAGGTCGATTATACAGAGACAGGGCAGATGACTCAGAGATAGTGTCCGGGGCAGTGAGGATAGCCTCACAGTATAGACAGGATAGCCCCCGGAGCAGACGGATAGTGCTGATTCAGATGGCTATATCCTACTTTGCTCTGCCAGATTCAGGAGGTGGGAGATTCCCACTGTTGCTATTAGACTGTGTTTGCGACATTCTGCAGTTCAGGCAGGTGTTCGCCTTTGCTGATGCCCTGATAGCTCAGATATACCATGAGCTATGGATGTACACCACAGGTCGGAGGACGGGTATAGATGTCAGTTTTGTGCTCCATTGCTGGGCATACGAGCACATAGCGGTGATCAGGCCATCCGGGCTTCCTTGGATGCCAGCAGCAGTGGGAGGCATCGATTATGGATTCCGGCGGTGGCGGGCAGACGTGGCCGCAGGGGATACAGGGAGATCGGCTGATTGGTACAAATGAGCGCCAGACGCCGACACCATACCAGTCATCTGGAGGCCATATCGGGCATTTCCGACATGGGGTCGATGCTCACTTGGTAAAGATTGAGACGGAGCAGGTGGTTAGGGGTCGCAGCCGATATGTGGGAGCAAGTCTCGTTTGTGCGGGTATTGAGACAGCTCGGCTTAAATACATAAAGGCCGACCACCTACACGCCTTATAGGCGGGACAGCAGGGAGACCGATCTGCCGATTTTGATCCCGGCAGACCCATTGAGAGAGGCCCCACCCTCCACAGACAGTGACGATGACGCAGGGGTGGATGAGGGCTACGCAGCATGGTACGATACAGAGCTACCACGGCATCTCCCGGCATCTATAGATGCCGACGAGGATGATATAGCTGCTATGCTGGATAGACTGGAGGGAGAGCATGCCACCCTGACACAGACACATCAGGTAGCTCTTGAGGAGATCAGGGCTTTGACAGAGGAGAGGGATGCCCTAATTGTGGAGAGAGATACCGCTCGCCAGGAGTGAGATATAGCGATCCAGCAGAGGGATCGCTACCTTCGACATAGGGAGGCCCTCAGGGCCAAATATGGGGAGACAGGTGCCATGTCGGAGTCCAAGACGCAGTGGTACAACCCTCAGAGGAGCACCACCAAGGCGGCGCCGCCAAGAGGCCCTAAGCACACTGCAAAGCAGCACCATTACGAGCGCCGGGTACCGTGAGCCTGAGCACATATCGGTCTCTCCTCGCTGAGGTGAGATACTATGAGGATGCCCTAGCGCAAAGATGCCCCGATGTGCCTCGGTGCACGGGCGAGGAGGAGATCAGCCACACCACGGCGGCGGGGCCTCAAAGTGAGGGAGCACCGGAGAGATCGAGGTGGGCCGAGACCTCCAAAGCAGCAGTGCATCCAAATGATAGGCGGCCAGGAGAGACAGCCTGGTCCAGAGGAGGGTGGAGGAGATAGTGTCCTCCATGCGTCGGATTTTACGATATAGAGATTGATAGATTTTGTATCCATGTATTGATGTAGCCTCGATTGGAAGGCATTGTATAGATGGCTTGATTGAAAGCCACCCCTTTTTGTTGTACAGACACACATGTATATATATAGATTCATCATTTCATTTGTCATATAATTGTTCTCACGCTTTTGATTTTGATATACATGGATAGATGTAGCGTAATTGTGATGGATATAGATATAGACTGATAGATGATGAATAGATGTGATCTGATGTGATTGATATGATAGATGATAGAAATAGATGTGATTTGATGGATAGAAATAGATGTGATTTGATGGATATAGACTGATAGAGGATAGAAATAGATGTGATTTGATGTGATTGATATGTGGATATAATTTTGATGAAAGATAGAGAGAGATAGATGTAATGTAACTTGGATGTACCAGCTTTTAGATATTTTGATGGATAGATAGATAGATGTGATTGATGTACTCGGCCTGTCTGAGATGTTAATTTAATTTTGATGAAAATAGATAGCCAGAGCCACATGTGTTGATAATAGATGCTTTGATAGATGAGATGAAATTAGATAGAAGATAAATTTTGATTAAATTAACATGTAAAATGCCAATTTGACTGGATGAAAAACAAAGAATAATGGGGAATACTCTTTGCGAGAGCCAAGGATGTAATGAAAACGACCCTGACTAGGAAAAAAGAAGATATACCCGGATAAGGAAGAAAATGATAAGTTGGGCTCCCAACCGACCATAGATAGAATCTGGATAGGAAAATCACAATATCATGCATGTAAGGCCCTATGTAAGGCTAAAATAAACCTGACACTAACTAGCCGCAAAACAGATCTAGGAGGGAAACGAAAGGAGCAGTAAGTAAGTATCTTGTCAGAATTTACAAGGGACAGAATACATGTCCATAGTGGGAAAATAGGATTCTCCATATGATCGACAAAAGGTCCTAAATCTCAGCTTCATGATTTTGACAGAAAAGCAAACTGATCAATGCGGGAAGTTTGCTTGATATGGAAAGACTGATCGATGCGGGAAGTCTTTCAATGATGCTAAAAGGTGTATAAACTGACTGAAAGGCTGATTAATTGCAAGAAGCCTTGAATATTTCTTTGCGAAACAGCCATCCTTCAAGGGAGCGGTCTGTATTTTGAATTTTAATGATAGCCATCCTTCGAGGGTATGGTCTATATTTTTTCCTTTTGATTCATTTGACAATGTATGGATAGCTGTCCTTCAAGGGATCGGTCTATCTTTTTTGGATAGCATCTTTTCTTTTTTTTTTTTTTTTTTTTTTTTTGAAAATCTTGTTGGAAGAAGCTGAGTTTAGACCTAGGTAGATCAGACGGAGGGGAGGAGAACATAGAAGAACATGTACTCATGCCCCGAGTAGATTCGATTAGGATAAGCACTTGGGACAGATGAAGTGGTGATTAAGGTATTCCTACCATGAGGAGGAACATATCCAAAAGAAACATGCAATGAGTAGAGCCGCGGTACTCATATTTTAAGGTAAAAGAGGCAATAGGTGGAGAACCACATAGTTTCAGATCACCATAAAAGTATATGACTGGTTGTTTCAGACGGATGAAAGATCTGTGTTGCGACTAGACTTGTGTAAGATAGACTTTAACAGTAGAAGGGCCGTAGATGCAAAGCATTAAGAGGTTCCGCTTCAGGTATACCATCCATGGAAGATAAACGATAAGCCCCAGACCCATATTTATGAGTGATAATGTAGGGGCCCATCCAGTTGGGAGCAAACTTACCACGTTGACTCCTTTCGAGTGTAGTGACGTTTTGATTTTCTTTAAGAACAAGATCCCCAATTTTGAAGTCACGGTGCTGCAAATGCTTGTTATAAGAACGTTTGACACGCTCAAGATAGACTTGATGATGTTCAAGAGCGTTGAGATGCCGCTCATCTAATAATTCAAGTTCCGCTAGACGATTTTGACGATAGTCCTCATCAGAGACAAATTCTCCGAGAGAAACACGGAGAGATGGAATTTGGACTTCCAAAGGAAGGACAACCTCAGACCCATAGACGAGAGAGAAGGGAGTAGCACCAGTAGGAGTACGAATGCTAGTCCGATAAGCCCAGAGAGCAAAAGGGATATGTAAATGCCAATCCCTACCAGCTCGACTAGTTACCTTTGCGAGGATATTACGCAAAGTTTTATTGGAAGCTTCGGCTTGACCATTAGCTTGAGGATAGTATGGAGAAGAAAAACTGAGTTTGATATTGAAAGCGTTGCAGAGGTTCTGCAAATCAACATTCTTGAAAGACTTGCCATTATCTGTGATGAGTTTGTGTGGAACGCCAAAGCGACAAATGATGTGTTGATAGACGAAATCAACTATGGGTTTAGCCTTTGTTGAAGAAAGAGGGATAGCCTCCACCCACTTAGTAAAGTACTCAGTGGCAGTGATGATAGAATGATGACGCTGTGAAGAACGGGGATTGATGAGACCAATAAGATCAAGACCCCATTGCGAAAAAGGCCACAAATCTGCTGCAGGCTGTAAAGCCTGACTAGGGATGTGCGTGAGATTGGAATGTTGTTGACACTTGACGCATTTCTTAGTGTATTCACAACAATCTCGATTAAGAGAAGGCCAATAATATCCCAAACGTAAGATGCGCTTAGCTACAGCTAAGCCACTAAAATGTCCACCACAGATACCGTCATGGACCTCCTGGATGGCTTTAGATGATTCATGGGTTTTGAGGCACCGAAGCAAAATACCCTCGAAGCCGCGTTTGTAAAGAATCCCACCTAGGATATTATAGCGATTAGCGTCTTGGATAAAAGATCTTCTACCATTGGAAGTCGATCCGGAGGAAGCACCAAATGAGATAGATAATCAACAATGCTGATACCACTCATCCCGAGTATGGGTCAGACATGGATTGAAGATAGTTGCTTAAGATGAGATGGTTGATCTAATCGTTGACACCACATAAAGACGTGAGTCTTTGGTGAAAGGTGGGATAAGTGAGGCTAAGGAAGCCATTGTATTCTGCGAATCGGTTTGCGGTGCGGGAATAGCTTGGATAGTGAATTTATCGAAAGATTAGAGTTGAGCAAGAACGATGTCACGATATTTTTGAAGGATATCATTCTTACATTGATGAGACCCGTGACTTGATTAACGATGAGTTCGTAATCACCAAATATGTCAATATGACGAGCGCCGAGATTAATGGAATTTTGAAGACCCAAAACAAGAGCTTCGTATTCAACCATATTATTGGTGCACTCAAAGTTCAATTTGTGTGCGATCGGGATAGGCGTACCCCAAGGAGGAATCATTACGAAACTCGCACTCCCCCTTGCGGCATTTGATCCATCAAAGAAGAGCTTTACTTTAAATGGAGATAGACCAAAATCAATTTGTTGGATATATTCATCGGGGAATTGAGCAAGGGGGTCTTGGGTGTCCGGAAGAGGAGCATCAGCCAATTGATCTGCAATAACCTGACCCTTGATAGACTTTTGTGAGATGAACTCGAGGTCAAATTCTGTCATAAGCATGAGCTAACGAGTGATACGATCGTTGTGATAAGGCTTTGCATGAATTGTCTTGAGTGGATTGACACTTGTGACAATGTAAGTTTTGTGATTAAGGAGGTAATGACGAAGCTTAGAAGTCGCGAAGAAGAGAGCACAACACAGCTTTTCAGCTTCGAGTAATGTGTTTCATACTCATGGAGGGTGCGACGATATAATAGATACTTGCTTTTACCACAAGTGTCCCGATGCAAAATCATAGCTCCCAGAGCATGGTCTCACGTCAGAGATATAAAGATAGAAAGGCTCCCCTCGCGTGGAGGTGTAAGCACAGTGGAGAAAGAAGATAAGCTTTGAGATCCTCAAAGGCCTTTTGGCAATGCTCATCCCATTCAAAATGAACATTCTTACGAGGAGATGGTGAAAAGGTGACAACGGTCCGACAATTGTGAGATAAAACGACGCACTGATTGAAGACGTCCTTGAGACTCATGGAGTTGCTTTAAGTTAGAAGGGGGAGGCATCTCAAGGATAGCTTTTATTTTTGCGGGGTCCACTTCAATACCCCTGATGGAAATGATGAAACCTAAAAGTTTACCAGTGAGAACGCCAAACACGCACTTAGCTGGATTTAGACGAAGACAAAAGCGGATAAGCCTCTCAAAGAGAGGTGCAAGGATGAAAAGATGATCCTGACGATGCTTGGATTTGCCGAGGAGATCGTCAACGTAATCTTCCATAGTTTTGTGTAAGAGATCATGGAAGATGTAGGTCATTACTCGCTGATAGGTTGCTCCTGCGTTCTTAAGACCAAAAGGCATGACGCGATAGCAAAAGGTCCCCCAAGGAGTTATAAAAGAAGTCTTATGTTGGTCTTCTGGT
This sequence comes from Taxus wallichiana var. yunnanensis, assembly GCA_018340775.1. Taxonomy (NCBI): domain Eukaryota; kingdom Viridiplantae; phylum Streptophyta; class Pinopsida; order Cupressales; family Taxaceae; genus Taxus; species Taxus wallichiana. Next base: position 818,994,127 of record CM031239.1, read on the forward strand.
GCGATGAGAATTTGATTATATCCAGAGAAACCATCCATAAGAGAAAGCATCTCATGACCCGCAGTTAAATCCACGAGTTGGTCGATATTAGGTAGAGGAAAATCATCTTTTGGACAAGCAAGATTAAGATCCCGGAAGTCGGTACAAATTCGAATTTTCCCAGTAGCTTTAGTTACTGGTACTACATTGGAAACCCATTGTGGATAATCGATGGGTTGGATGAAGTTAGCCGAGAGCAAGCGCTGTAATTCTTCTTTAACAAGAAGGGCTACTCTAGGGTGCATTTTACGTAGTTTTTGTTTAACTGGCTTGATGTTGGGAAGAGTAACGATATTGTGGACCACAATATCGGGATCGAGTCCTGGCATATCCTCATATGACCAAGCAAAGGCTTGACGATGGTTGGAAAGAAAGGTGGTAAAGTCCCCTAATTCCTGTGGATTAAGGGATTGGCCGACCTTAATGATGCGAGGATCTTCAGAAGTCCCTATATTAAGGTCGACAGTGGCTTCGTTGAGAAGCGTGGACGTGTCAGAAGGAATAGTCTTGGGAAGATATGAATCCTCCGCCCCGATAGGTGAGGACGAATCATCATCCGCACAAAGGATAGTGTTGATAGTAGGAGAGTCGCTCCAACTATTTCAGGGAAGATTAACGGTATGGAAGCGGACCGGTTGTTAGTCTTATAGGCTAGCGGCCCTAAGGAAATGGTATTGATAAAAAAAAAAAAGTTAGGTGGGATGGAAATGTCATCGTCCACATCGAGTGATGCTTCTGATTTAGCGGGAGAAGATGGTTCCTCAATAGGAAGAGGCTCCTCGAGGATAGTGATGGTGGCTTTTGAAAGAGGTTTAAATCCCAAACCAAATTTTTGATGTGGCATGAGAGTAGGAATGGATGTGAGGTCATGTACACCTTGTTCATATTTTCCTAGGCCAAAACCCTTCCACGCGCATCGATATAGATAAGTTTTTGCAAACGTGGGATTCTGTAGATAATCAAACCCTGTTAAGTAAGGTTTGGTCCTAGGAGGAGAATCCGGGTGATAGTGAGGTGTATCAAGACCACCGTAGATGAAATTAGTCTGTTGATGGGGCAGACCAATGGTGACGACGCGACCGAGACCTGGTTGATATTCAGGTTGTTTGTCCGGTCTACCATACTCACTAGGGTTGTGATGGGCATCGAAAGAAAAGAGAGGAAGCTCTCCCAGTGAGAAACGCTGCAATGTCTCTTCTAGATTTTGTAAATCCGGTAGTTTGGTTGCAGGTATGGAAGAAGATGAGGCCCCGTTAGGAGAAGAAGTATTTTCCTTTAGAGGGGCAGACCTTGTGGTCATGTCGCATTGTGCGGAAGGAAAAGGATCTCCTGGATGAGTATATATTTTACCCTCATATTGATATTTTAAGCATCGATGGAGGGTGGATGGGACACAATGCATCGCGCGAATCCAGGAGCGTCCGAGGATCATATTATAGTGGAATTTTCCTTCGACAATGTAGAAGAGTTCATGAAGCAGCTTCTTACCTACTCGAATGGGTAAGACCACAGTTCCTAAAGTAACTGCTAGCTGATCGTTAAATGATCGAAGGGTGAAAGGCGGGGGTGACACTACGTTCTTTGGTAACTTAAGTTGCTCGAATGTGTGCGAGGAGATGACGTTGAGTGCAGCTCCACTGTCGATCATAACGCGTTTTAACGTAGTGTTGTCGATTTGGACTGTGATAAAGAGGGGAGCCTCCAAATCCTCGGAAGAAAGAGAAGGAATTTCTGAATCTTCAAAAGAAATGGTGGTTGATGGTCTATTCAATCCAACAACCAACTCGTAGGGCTGGGGCTCATCTGAATTCACTGCGATGCGACGCAGATTATCAATCAGAGCCTGGCGATGTTGTGGAGAGGATTGGATGAGGTCAAAAAGAGACATTTTGACCGGAGCCTGGGTGAGTTGTTTCATAACACTCTCCTCAACTGACACGGGAATTTGAGCTCGAGGGGCAGCACGAATAGAGACCTTAGGTCGTGGGGCTAATGAGGAAGGAGGAATTCCTTCAGGGGCTGCAGAAATGATAACCCGTGGTCGAGATGCTGTAGAGGAAGATGGATTATCATAGTGTTGGGTTCTAGTGGCGACCTGGATTGTATCAATTTGAGAAGGTGGAAGGTCAATTGGAGTGGAATCACTAGAGGTCTGAGTGGATCGTTGGGGCTCAGATGAGGCTAAGATGACAGGAGATACTTGTTCCTCCTCCTCTAGCAAAAGATCACTTTCGTCCAAAAGGTTGTTGACAACAGCTTGAAGAGCTTTACATCCCTCAGTATCATGACCTGGGGTACGGTGATAAGCACAAATTAGATCAGAGTTAAACCAGGTAGGTTTAGCTCCTTTAGGGTTATAAGGTTTAATCGGAGGAAGGGATATAGATGAAGATTGGATAAGTTGGCGAAGGATTTCGGTGTAGAAACCGGTAGACGAAGATGAGGATAGAGGTGACGAAGGTGCCTCTTTTGCCTTAACAGACTGCCGAGGCAAAAGAACCTGCATATTAGGTTTGACAGTCTTTTTAGGGATCATCTTATTCTTTTGGACACTTGGAGGAGCAGTCTTGGGCACTTGAGATGGAAGTAAGTGAGACATGATTGATTTTGGTGGAGGGGGAGCCCCTAAAATAGATTTTGAAGATGATGGAGATGTGACAGGTGTTGTGGTCTTCAAAGATAAAGGAGGTTGCTTGGTCGAATTTACTGATGATTTAGATAATGTTGATTTAGATGAGGAAGAAGCTCCCAAAGTAGGTGTAATCGGAGGGACATAGGGCGCCCTGGCTTTTGGTAATGAAGATGATGATCCTGATAGAGGAGGTGGCGTCTTGTTGGTAGGTAAATCCGCTTTCCGGGGTGTTGGTGAGGAATGTGTTGTAGAAGAAGATGATGGTTTTGATAAGTGTGTAGAAGAAGACGCCTTCTCAGCTGGATAAATCCAATCTTTTATGGGGCATGTAGAGAGATTTTTGTGGGAAAGCACCAAGGGTCTTGATGGTTCGAAATATGGGCTTTCCTTTTTCAGGGATGGTGACAACCTCAACGGCATAAGGTGATTGTAACCTTTTCGGAGGAAGCAAGTGGGGAGGTACTGATGGCGCAATGTTAGATTTTGGTTGTCTCGGTTTAAGTTCAGGAACCGAGCGTATAGGTGTTGGTGCTACTTCTTTTGATTTTTCTTTAATGGGCGAAGCAGCACTAGTGGTGGAAGAAGTGAGTGATGAAGAAGCAGTTCCTTGCGAAGGGACTACTTCTGGTGCAGTAATTATGGGTGGAACTACTGTAGGAAAAGAGACAGGAAGAGTCAAAATCGAAGACGCTTCCATCGGAGTTGGCACAATTATAGGTACGTTCACCAGGGGCATAGTTGCAGTGAGAATGGGAGCAACAGAAGTAGATGTATCTGTAGTGGAAACTCGAAGGGATGTAATTGCCTCGAGCATTGAAAGAATGTTTGATGATGAGACAGATGAGGATGACACTGTCTCGGGTATGGATGGAAGGTTAGACAAAGGAGTGGAGAGAGATGAACCCGTATCTAGCAATGTAGGAATATTCAAAGACGGGCTATCGGAAGATGGTGGAATTTTAGTGATTGGCGAAGTGGAAGGAGGTTCTGATTCGGTTGATGTATTCGCGGATGGCTTGGTTTCAGAAGAAGATTCTTCAGTAGAGATGAAGTTGATAGTATGAGTGTTTGGTTTTTGAGACTCTGAAGCATTATGGTTCGGGGAATGATTGGGAAAAGGTTGTTTAAAAACATCCAGTGCCTGATTTGGGGGAGCATTTGGGTTATCCAGAATGAGCTCGCCTTTATCAATGAATTTCTGGACAAGATTTTTGAAAGTTTGACATCGTTCGATGTCATGACCTTTGGTTCTATGATAATGACAGAAATCATTTTCTCTATACCAGAATGGACGTTCTTGGCTTTCATCAATATTCCTAATGGGGGGAAGTTCGATCATGCGAACTTCCAACATTTTCTCTAAGATAGAGGCATATGATTCCCCCAATGGAGCGAAGGATCGAGATGATGAAGTCCCTTTTCGAGAGGACGAGGAGTCTCTCCGTGTTGTTTGATTAGAAGTATTATCGGCTCGTGATGTTTTTAATACGATAGCGTTGGTGGATCCCTGATTCTTGTCTTTAGAAGGAGAAGAATTTGGTTTGGTAAACCGAGAAAAATCTGGTTTAGATTTAGATCGAAGTTTTAGCTTCCCTTGTTCAATGGCGCGAGATTCAAGTTTACGTGCCATCGTAAAGGCTTCTTCAAAGGTATGAAAAGTTTGGATCCTCAAAGTGGAAGAAATATGATTAGCACAAGATCGAGTAAACAACTCGATTTGTTGGGATTGAGGAAGGGAGAAAGACAATTGGTTGATTATCCCTCTCCAACGAGCGACAAAGTCTGCAATAGACTCATCATCGAATTGATTTAATGTTATAAAGATCTGTAATCGAGATCTTATGCGCGATATTTATTGAAAAGTTTTCAACAAACATCTGGGCCAATTGAGAGAAAGAAAACAAGGAATGTTGAGGAATGTTATTGTACCAGTCTAAAGCAGGACCTGCTAGAGACATAGGAAAGGTACGGAGCATAAGTTCCTGATCCTGGACTATGAGGTAGCAAGCATGTTTGAATGCTCGCAAATGTTGTTGAGGGTCTTCCCGACTATGAAATTTTGAAAATTTGGGAAGTTCCCATTGGGGAGGATAAGGCTTGAACGCCACTGAGGGGTGAATGGGTTCATTACACACTTCTTCAAAGGAGTAGGAAGGACGAGCCCCTTTTGTGGAGGCTTCCAAGTCTGTGATTTTCTTGAAGAGAATTTGAACCACGTCCGATTGAGGAGGAGGCACACTGGTATGTCCCACATGAGAAGCAAATGGTGGATGTTGTTGAGGTGTCAATGGGGGATTCATCTGTTGATTGATAGGATGATAAGAGGAGTAACCAGTCGTTCTGGGTGACACCTGGTGGGGTATTTGTTGTGAAGTAGCTTGTGTATAGGTATGCTGTGAGATAATAAGTGGTTGAGAAAATGTTGGTTGGGTGATGGACGGAGCCTGTGATTGGTGGACTCCTGTGCTTGTTGACTGAATCGGAATAGATAGAGGAATATGGGTGCCGATTTGATTGGACATATTGGGGAACAAGACCTGAAAGGGGCCTTCTACTGCCAGATTAGGCATTAAGGGTGCCGATGCTAAAGGATGGGTGAAGGTCACTGTTGCTGGAATATTGGAAGAAAGACCCACTAGAGGACGAGAAGCAGGAACCAACTGACTATTCGGAGGGGGTTGGCTCATAAAGGGGTATTGACCTTGGGACACAATGGAGGGCATAGATGAATTAACAGCAATACGCGGGTGCGCAGACGCATTTATTATAGCCAGGGCAGAAGACCTCTCAGAAGTAGGTTGTGGAATATTTGAGGTAACTGCGGTGTTAGGAATAGGTAAGACTATTTGAGAACTAGTCGATATGGTTGGTGGAAGAGAAAAAGGAGGCATAGGGGCACCGCCCTTCTCCGTGACTCGAGGCAAGAGAGATGATGCAAACTGTTCTACAAAGGCCTGGGATGGTTCATGAGAATAATCGTACACTTGCTGGATTGGTGGTCCTTGATCAGATATTTGAATAGACTTGTGTACTAGGTAGTCCATAAGGGCTACCGGATTGCGATCGAGGAACGCCTGAAATTCAGGATCCCCGCGAGGAACATACTCTGAGTCAGAAGTAGATGATATTTCTGAAGGACTAGGGGAAGCTGGACGTGATGGGGTTGCTTTGGCTTGAAAGAAAGGATTATATGACCAGGATGGGGAACCAACTAGCAGCGGTCTCGAGGAAGATTTGGGGGGTGCCGAAACATCCACACTAGTGGTAATTTCGGAGGAAGAAGGAGCCAGTTGAGCCATTCTTCTAGATTGTAACCGAGTGATGACCGTCATAAACACACAGAAAAGAAGATTGACCTAAGTAATGCACAGACAATTCAAGCAGCGCAGGTGATTATCTCCTTTAAGTGTTGATGCTTTTAAGAAAGAAAATATTAGGGAAGGCTTTTTAGAACAGGAACTACTCAGATAGCCAAACTAAGGATGGTTTGGGGAAATGTTTGGTGAGGAGTCCCGAAGGCACTTCAGTAAAAGACCGGTACGTGGCTTGATATAGGGGCCTACCCCCGCACTTCACACACCGCTGCGATAAGGGAGTCGGGTGCTTTGCCAATATATACCAGAACTTCCATGAATTTATAGCGCGGCCTGAGTACCGCGTAGGCTCTTCCTCTTGGATATCACTTCCAAGTAGGCGAGGCCAGGGAAGGAGTTTTGTTTAAATGCTTTATACCTAGTGATTTTGGCTTTGTGTGCAAGGGTGAAAAATAAAAATCAAATAGTGTCACTACCGATTTTGATCAATTTTCCAGCCTAATTAAAACTAGATGAAAAACATGCAACAATGACAAAGAAAAGGTTCTTTTTAAGCACTTAAAAACGAAGTGTTTGATTTCGATGAAGACAAGTCAAACAGATTCTTTCCCAAATGCGATTAAGTTCTTTTTAAGCACCAAAAATTGAAATGTTTGGATGTGATAGACAACCAACAAAGAAATCCTAAAAAAAGGAGAAAACACCGCAAAAGAGAAATACCTGTAGATTTAGCTCTCCAAGGTGTGTGGACTTCAAAAAGCACGTTGTTGAGCTCTTCCCCTCGAACAATCCCTCGATCAGGCAAAGTGCTCCGCAAGGAGAGGTTAAGCAAATGGCAAACAAGATCCGGAAAGATGTATCCAGATAATGATGAAACGAAAAATTTCTATTCTAAGGAAATAGAAAAATTTCAAGATAACGATTCCGCTTAAAAAGCAAGATTGAAATGATGAAAAGAAATGCTTTCAAGCGAATCGATAGAATCGAAAAAAAATAACCAAGCTCAAAACTAGAAAAGAGATGAACTTACCTATAAGGGACTTTGGTTGGGTCCCACCGGGCGTGCCAGAATGTAGATCAAGGATTTTGCGTTTGTTACCTGTCCAAGTTAATGCACCAAACTAAACACAAAAACCCTGAAAAACTCCAATGAAATTGATACCTGATGGACAAGATCCGAAGATGTAGACGGATAAGGAGGTCGATGTAGATAAGACGGGCGCACACGAGCAATTCGCACAATAGATCCGAGTAACCTGCAAAACACCGATGCTTGACAGAAAAAGATGGCGTTAAAAGATATTTGGGTGGACTGCCCGAAAAGTGGGTCCGGGAAGCGATAAGCTTCCTCAGCGGATGTCAGTCCACGTTTTCAATTAAGTAAAGAAGCATACATGATAAAAGATGTATAAAAAGACTTGATTTTCTGATTATGGTAATGAAACAGAATCTAAACAGCAGACAGACAGCTACAGAAAATAGGAAACTATGAAAATAAAGCTGGATTTGTGTTACCTGTGGCCTTTTACCTATCTGCAGGATGATCGGCGTCGACTGATGTGATCGGCGTCGACTGATGTGATCGGCGTCGATTGATGAAGGATCGGCGTCGACTGTGTAAGATCGGCGTCGACTGAAGGTAGACCAGTTGATCAGGGACAGTGCAAGAAGATTCAGGAATTGGGAAGTGATGGACAGATAGTCGACGTCTGCTGGATATGCCGAAGTTGGTAAGGTACTGGAACAGAGTCACCAGAGGATCGATGGATGCGTGCGATGTTGATGTGATAGAAGCAGAGTAACGGTGCTCCTCTCAGGGATTGATTCGACAGGATGTGCCCTCATTCGATACACTTGATGCTAAGAGATCTTTCTTACAACCTGCGTCTCTTTCGCGATCTGTCTCTCTCTGTTCGTGCGTGCGTTCATCTGTTTTTTTTTCGGTCCCCAGAACTGAGTTCTGGACTTGCTTTTATAATCGGCGCCGCTCCTAGAAAATCGGCGCCGACCAGTATGGGTCGGCGCCGATCGCGGAATAGACTCCCGAGATGGCCAAAATGATTGATTTCTAGAAATATGAGAATTACCCCAAATACGGAAAATATCCCGCTTGGGGAAGAGGAAAAAAAAGGGGTGATACATAGATAGAATAAATTTGGGGTAGATAGGTGATTAGGATACCTGGGGAGAGGTGTAATTAAATGTTTAATATTTAATTACTCATGGGTAAGATACAATGGGATGAATTAAATTTAAGATAGGTGTTTAAATCACAAATTGGATAATATCCCAAGGGGATAGTGGTGTCGTAACGTGCCCCAAAGTTACCTAAGTAGAAGGTAAAGGAATGTGAGGGACACTAAATTGAGTAACCAATTTTAAGTGTCTACAGTCTACCCATTGATCCTTCACGCACAAGTATTTTTGAAATCTTTCCGCCAGATATTTGTGTTCCATGGGGTACTCCCAAATCTTCTCCTTTGGCCCATTGGGCACTCCAATCTCCATAAACACCAAAGACAATAAAATAGTGCCAAAACTTATTCTATCACCTATCTCGTGCTTCTTCAATGATTGTCTTTGCTATGTGATCCACAATATTGTAGACCACTCCTTGAGACATCTTCTTTGTAACGTGCAGCCACATTGTGTTTACCTGTGACCACCTTTCTTGGTCATTTAACTTTGTTACAAGATGTGTAGCTGCCTACACTACTGGGTACTTCTTCAATTTGTCAATGTCCATGCCACATGGACCTTTGGTATACCCTAGATCCTTCCTTGTCTCAAGATTACAACCTTATAATTTAAATCGCTCTCACAATATTGATATGTGACCATGATCCGCTCCTGAGGCCCTTAGTCCTATCATTGTTGAAATCAAGGTAGCTGTGATTCTAACCCTCCATCCGGTGAAGTAGAAGAAGTCCTCATGGACTCTGCTCATCAACCATCGATACAATGGTTCATACTTCCCAAAGTATGGAAGCTTGTACAACTAGTAGACTCCAATTTGCTTTAGTAACTTCTCACCAGCGTCATCGTATACTGGCATATCTTCTACTATGCACTTGTTCATTTTTTTGCTCAACAACGCATCAAGATCCTTCTTATTATCTAATGTTTGATGGTTGTAATTGCTGATTTTACATTGATGGATGTGGGAATCTTATTCTTGTCCCATGATCACGCCCTTTAAATACTACATTTCTAAGAAATTAATCTCGGGAGCAATTTCTTCTTCCACTTTGACCTTCTTCTTCCCTTTTACTCCCTGCATGGTGCTTTCTTCAAGCCATCCGAAAAATCTCTTTTCTTCCCTCTATAGTTGAGCAAGAAGTTGAAACCCTAGTTCAAATCTCCATGCCCTAGTGGAAATCCAAAGGTTGCCCTAACTTGTTTGTAACGCGTATGCTTTGCTCAAACCCTTCACATATGGGAATGCAAGATTCTCTTATGCACAAAACTTCTCTCCACGTCCGAGTTCACACTCTTTGCACCTCAACATGATTGCTCAACTTGTTCACACTTAACTCTTTTCAAATTATATTAATCAATGGTAAAAAAATGAACTCACATCCTATCCTTATATAGAATTTCAAAAAGTTAGTGCATTTATTGCTCCTCCACCTACCAAAAATACTCTCATTAATCAATAATTTTCATTTCTTTCGTATGCGGTACATATTTTTTCCCAAGCTATAACCTTCTAGTGCGCCCTCCTACCTTTTAGCTATAGACTTCTCTTTAGTTGACTTCCATATGCCTGAGTACCTCGTCATTGCACCTTCCACTGGTAGTCTTCACAACCTCTGCTTACCTCGCGTTATACTTGTTTCTTCATCTACCTCCACCTATGGTCCGTATTTCCAGAAGAAGTCTTTTTCTTCTTCCAATTTTCCAACTTGAATGACACCCGTAATAATTACTTCCTTTCATGTGTACTTATTTTCATCGAGTCTTGTACCTAGATATCAATAACCACCCACACTAAGGGTATGTCCAGTCCTCTCAGTGCATAAAAATTCCCTAAATAATAATTAGCTTATGGCGCGTAAACATGCTTATTAGACAAAAACACCAACTAAATTGACAAAGCATAACGACAAAGAAGGAAACACATTAAGGAAATACAAAATTGAAAACCTAATCTAAATGGTAACACTGCCTTATTACAAACACCAAAAGGCTTATTTATAGTAGGGCTTCATCCTACTCACATTGAAGTATCCGGGTAACCATATTCCATCAAGCACCTCTAATTGAAAATCATTTGTTTCAAGTATGTAAGTGATAACATACAACCCTAGCCAATGTACTTTGAGTTTACCTGGATGGTGCAAAAATTTAGAATCATAAAGGAGCACCATCTATCCTAACTCAAGCTTTTTATCCCTGATGTGCATGTCATGCCATGCTTTCGCCTGACATTCTCTTGTTTTTGACTCCAATGTGCTATTGCTCATCACTCATCCAACTTGATTAACTTTTCAATCCATTCTTCCAATGCTTGCTCATCATCTAGACCTCTAGCACACGTAATACGTAAAGAAGGTAACATGAATTCCATAGGAAGAACTGCTTCTACACCAAACACTAATTGAAATGGTGTGGCTTTGTTCAACCTTTTATATGTTATTCGATATGCCCAAATTACTACAGATACTTTATCATCCCAATCCTTTCTTCCAACATCACAAATTTTTGTTAATGTCTAGCTCAAAATTTTGTTGAAATCCTCAATAGTCCCATTTGCTGAGGATGATATGGTGTAGTATTATGGTGTGTAATCATGAATTCATCCAATAAAATTCTTATTGTCTCATTTAGAAAGTGTGTGCCCCTATCACTGGTCAAAATTAAAGGACATCCATACTGTGTAATAACATTTTCCCATAGAAACCTAGTTGTTGTAGCCACTGTGTAATCCTTTGTAGGTGTTGCTTCTACCCACCTTGTCAGATAATCTATGCAAGTTATGATATAACATGATCTAGTTTTACGCGTAGATGGTGAAATAGGACCCACAAAATCTATAGCCCATTTCTCAAATGGCTCTGCACTAGGAATAGGCCTTAATGGCATCTCATCTCATTGTCCTGGTTTTCCAAGATGTTGACAATGATCACAAGCTTTGTAATAATCCTAGCAATCTTTATACAGGGTCTCGCACCATAATCCAATGAGTATAATCTTGCACATAGTAGCATCACCTACATAGTGGCCACCTTTATCCCACCATGAGCTTCCTCCATTATATCTGTGCGTTCATCTTCCAAAGACACAACGATACAATAATTCATCCCAACCTAACTTGTACAGTCACTTTGCTAATTAACATATAGGGTGCCGCGCGTATAGAAATTTGTTTCTTTTCTAAGGATTTCATTCCTTCTGGTGTCATGCCTATTCGTAGAAAGACAACAATGTCCTCTAATTCCGATGGTGCTCGTTATAACCTATATAACTGTGCATTTGGCATGGTATCTTCAATTTCCTATGCTTCTTCTCCTCGATCTGTATTATGGATAAATGGTCTGGTCCATAATTACTTTTCCTGGTTTTACCACAACTATGAAATCAAATTCTTGAAATAAGAGTACCCATCTACATATGTGCCCTTGTAAAATGAGTTTATTTACCAAATACTTCAATGCCATGTGATCTGTATAAAAGACAAATGGTGTAGCCAATAGTACCTTGTCGAATTTAAGTAACGCATAAATCATTGACAAAACTTCGCTGCTCGTAGTTATGTAGTTCTTTTTGCAGCAATCAGCTTTCTACTAGCAAAATAGTTAGGATGATCTATAATACCCGTTGATGCGAAATCACAAAGCACCCACGGACTCGCAACTCGATGGGTTGAGAATCTCACAGTGTGATCGCACAACATGGAGCTTTTCCCAAGTGTGGGACCTTGCGAAATCGGAAAAGCTCTCCGGATGAAGGCCGGCTCCTATTCCTCTGTTCAGATGCACCAATGAAACGCAGAGGTTTACCCAAAAACCTAATCTAACTACCAAGGAGACAGGGAGAGAGAAATGCATAAAAACAAACCTAAGCTAAGGAGGTGATGCACCGAGGAATGAAGAACATATGTTTTGCCAAATTAAACACAGACCATACAGATGTAACACAACACCATGCACAGGTAGCCAAAATGCAACAAGAGATCGAAAATGACAACAATGAATACATGAGAGGATTTAAGTTCAATCACAGACACATATATTGCTCAAGGGTCGATACAGTACATCGCAAAGGCCAAGAGGCAAAAACGGCATTACAGTCCATGTGGGAGGCTTGAGCTCCACAACTCCACCTGCCAAAGAGAAGAAGGGAGGAGGCACAAAACAAAAATGTTCGACCTTTAAAAAACAGCCCCCTCCTTACATTTTATATGAGGAAAAAGAGAGGGAGAAGAGAATGATTCGGATCTGCCCCAACCACCTCCAAGACTGTACTTAACTCCTCCTCATGGCGGTAGGTAAGAACCCCAACCACCCAAAAAAATGGCGAACTATAATTTTTGAATCGGGTTTGAAAGAAGTCCCGTCATATGCTTGCTGTTCGTGTATTCCCGACTTCCGCTTCCGCTGCATTTTCCAAGTTTTCCCTTGTTTTCGGGTTCGGAGGTATGACTCGCATGTGCATCGGGTTTGGGCGGTGGCGCATCATGTTCCCTCTTCATGCTATTCCGATGTGTTTTCCCGATCCGGAAACCCGAATTCCCTTGCTGTCGGGTTTTGAAGACCCCCGACATGTATTCGTTGCGCCATGTTGTTCTGCCCCCGAAACCCGATTTGCCTTGCGTCGGGATTTGGAACCCTTACGACATGCTCCTAGGCGTGTGTTTCCGACGTGCAAACCCGATTATGAAACCCGATTTCCTTTGTGCATCGGGTTTTGGCGACCCGACGACATATCCCTTTGTGTCGGGTTTTGAAAGCCACCCGACATGTTTTCCTTCCTTATTTTCCCGACTTGTTTTTCCGCCTCGGAAACCCGATTTCCTTGTGCATCGGATTTTCTACCCTCGCGACATGCTTCCGCTTGTTGTTTCTCCGACGATGAAACCCGATCCGGAAACCTGATTTCCTTGCGTCGACGCCGAGACCGATGGTGAGGACACGTGGCGACGTTTTATTGGCTCGCGGGCCATGCGGGCCAATCCTTCCATTTTGACCTTTTTGACCAAAACTTGGCCAAAAATCTGATTTCTCCCCCGACGCCCGCCATCTCCCCTGGGACACGTGGCAGCACCTCATTGGCTGCGGGCCAAAATTTCAAAAAATCTCCCATGCGCCAACACTTAGCGAATTTTTACCGCTCCCCCGACACGTGGCGCATTCGATTCGATTGGCGGGGGCCGCGGGCCAAAATTTTCCTTTTGCAAATTTGTCCAAAACTTGGAATTTTTTCAAGTTTTCCTCCGCTCTCCGCCACTTTCAAGGACACGTGGTGGCTTCCGATTGGCTGCGGGCCTGCTAGGGGAAAATTTCCCACAAAAACTCCGCCGAGCCGTAACTTGAAAAATATGAGGAGTTAGGGGGAAAATTTTACCTTTCTGGAAAGCTGATAAAAATCTCTATCCAATGGTGCCATTTCCAGAAACTTTTGAGTGCCTGATAATCAAAAATGGAGACTGAGGCACAAGATAAGGGGAACAAAGGAGTTGGCCATAAATATGAGCGCGGGGCATATTTTTGTCAACAATTTGGCGACTCAGCGGGGTCATCTGCCTGCTAGATGAAGATATCAGTTGCCTGAAGCATCCATTGGGCATGGAGTCATAAGTAAGCCTGAAACTGATCTGAAATTTGAAACTTCCCCCTGAGCCACTTGAAACCCATTGGACTTAGAGTTGTTCTCACCAAAAGGCCACTGAAATGAACCGTGCCAGAGCAAAACCAGCAACACCAAAAACTATGTACAAAACTGAAAATCATACATGCCCCAAATGGAACATGCAGAGTGTGCACAAGCACTTCTTCTACAAAGCAAATCTACCTAATCTACTCTAAGCTGGAAGCAAAGGCAAGCTAAACAAACCTACGCAACAGGTTGTGAGAAATAGCTTCCTTTCTTCAAAATTGGCAGCCATGCAATTGATTTGCACTCGATCATGGCTGTTTGGATGGATGGAAAATCAACAAGAAGTCGGTCTTCTATCCAAATCATCAAGGTATCAATCAAAAATCCAATACCTCTTTTAGTTGCTCTGCATTTGAATTGAAGAGGTATGGCAGCTGATCCTTGGTACTTTGTATCTCACCCTCATGCTCAGAAGCGAGCATGACTGGTTTTGGCTTCTCCCTTGGCTCCAATGAAGCCAAGTATCTGATTGGGCACGGCATGATCCTTTGAGTATGCCCATTGCTCTGATTTTCAACTCCAGGAATGGAGTTCTCTTGTAGACCTCCTTGAATGGATGGCGTGGAAGAAATGGTGAAATTCCTCTGTCCTTTCTCTTCCTCCATGGCTGATTGTGCAACTTCTATTAGATCAACATCTTCTTCTGCTGCAATGAATCGTCCTCCACCACCATTTGTTCTCCAACCTCAGCCTCTTCTGTAGGCTTAACCATCAAGGGGATCTTCGTCATCCCAAATCTAAGAGCCCAACTCTTCGGACTTTGAATTTCTTCCTCTTTGTTGGCACTCTCTTTTCTTTGTGGTTTTCCTTGGTCGGCATTCCGATTTTCATCCTCCCAACATGGATTAGGGGATGTAATAGGAGGGGTAGGTTGAAACTCATCCGATTTGACAATTTTGTGTGGTGGTGGAGGCGGTGAAACCTCTTGTTTCTTTGGAGTGGAAGGTACTTCATTTAGCTCTTGTGGAGGGGGTTTGGATTTGGAAGAGAAGAGGGCATAAAAACTGAGATGGGATGGAAGACTAGGGGGTGGAGGGATGGATTTCACACTTGGGACAGCAGATGGAGAGTTTAAAACTTGACACTGCTGAAATGATATAGATTGAGAAGGAGGAAAAGAAAGAGTATGAGGTGGTGTGCTTACCCATTGACAAGGTTGCAAAATACTTATCTCATACACCTCTATTCCTTCAATCCACCTTGTAAGTAATGGCAGTGTTGCAATCATGAAGTCTAACTTCTCTTGAGAGCTGTAATGCCTTGGAAAAGGTCCCACCCATGGACAAGGTGCTCTGCAACCAATTCCAAATGCTTTCATTTGTGCCTGAGCCCTAGATTGCACCATGTTCACCTCCATCTTTTGGATTTTCTCCAGCAGATCTGCATTTTCTTCTTCATTGTCTTCATTGCATGCGTACCCTTGCTCTTGGAAAGCTCCATAGCCAAACTGATTTTGGCATTGCTGCTCATATGGGTATGCATGTTGATCCTGAACTTGACCAAAATGCTGATTTGGAGGATTTGTAAAACATGTTGGAGGTGTGATATATTGCTGCTGTTGATGTGGATTCCATGATGGAAATGAAGTCATGGTTGCACAACTTCATGGAATGGAAAAGAATGAAAGAGATGGAAAGAAAGATGGGTGGAAATGGATGGGAACAGGTCTGTAACTCAGAGAAATGGGTTGCTGATCAGGTGGAGTCGCCAGATGTGTTTTTTGAAAATGCCTCTAAAAGGCTGGATGTTGCCAAGTTACACACCAAACTTGACAATATCGAAATCGAGATTTAAAATTTGAAAGACCCGGAGGAATGCAATCTTCAGTTCGGAACTCATGTCATGTTGTGCAGCTGCGGATTCCCGAAAAGCACAGTCGGAACTTGGAACATGTCCGACATCCCTCAAAACCCGATTTGATTTCTTTGTCGGAACTAGGACCATGCAATGCATCCCCTAAAACCCGAAATGACTGCTGCTTCTGCTTTGATGCTCTCGGATCCCGAAATCCCGAAATCACTAAAAACCCGAAATTTTGAAAATCAAAGTATCAAAAAACTAAGAATACCCTTTTGAAGATTACAGTCAGATCTACCAACTGGTGAAATTTTGACTCGTTTTGAGCAGTTTAGGCCCTTGAAAATTGATTTCGGGTTCAGGGTAGGAGGTGCAAAATCTGAAATTTGTAAAAACTTGCAAATTTTTAGTGCAAATTTCATGAAAACTCCTTCAAATTTTTGATGGAATGACCTCTTGGTCCCACCCGTCGTGCCAAAACTGTTGATGCGAAATCACAGCACCCCTGGGACTCTGCAACTCGATGGGTTGAGAATCTCAGTGCGATTGCACAACATGGAGCTTTTCCCAAGTGTGGGACCTTGCGAAATCGGAAAAGCTCTCCGGATGAAGGCCGGCTCCTATTCCTCTGTTCAGATGCACCAATGAAATGCAGAGGTTTACCCAAAAAACCTAATCTAACTACCAAGGAGACAGGGAGAGAGAAATGCATAAAAACAAACCTAAGCTAAGGGGGTGATGCACCGAGGAATGAAGAACATATGTTTTGCCAAATTAAACACAGACCATACAGATGTAACACAACACCATGCACAAGTAGCCAAAATGCAACAAGAGATCGAAAATGACAACAATGAATACATGAGAGGATTTAAGTTCAATCACAGACACATATATTGCTCAAGGGTCGATACAGTACATCGCAAAGGCCAAGAGGCAAAAACGGCATTACAGTCCATGTGGGAGGCTTGAGCTCCACAACTCCACCTGCCAAAGAGAAGAAGGGAGGAGGCACAAAACAAAAATGTTCGACCTTTAAAAAACAGCCCCCTCCTTACATTTTATATGAGGAAAAGAGAGGGAGAAGAGAATGATTCGGATCTGCCCTAACCACCTCCAAGACCGTACTTAACTCCTCATCGTGGCGGTAGGTAAGAACCCCAACCACCGAAAAATGGCGAACTATATTTTTTGAACCGGGTTTGAAAGAAGTCCCGTCATATGCTTGTTGTTCGTGTATTCCCGACTTCCGGTTCCGCTGCATTTTCCAAGTTTTCCCTTGTTTTCGGGTTCGGAGGTATGACTCGCATGTGCATCGGGTTTGGGCGGTGGCGCATCATGTTCCCTCTTCATGCTATTCCGATGTGTTTTCCCGATCCGGAAACCCGAATTCCCTTGCTGTCGGGTTTTGAAGACCCCCCGACATGTATTCGTTGCGCCATGTTGTTCTGCCCCCGAAACCCGATTTGCCTTGCGTCGGGATTTGGAACCCTTACGACATGCTCCCTAGGCGTGCGTTTCCGACGTGCAAACCCGATTATGAAACCCGATTTCCTTTGTGCGTCGGATTTTGACGACCCGACGACATATCCCTTTGTGTCGGGTTTTGAAAGCCACCCGACATGTTTTCCTTCCTTGTTTTCCCGACTTGTTTTTCCGCCTCGGAAACCCGATTTCCTTGTGCATCGGATTTTCTACCCCTCGCGACATGCTTCCGCTTGTTGTTTCTCCGACGATGAAACCCGATCCGGAAACCCGATTTCCTTGCATCGACGCCGAGACCGATGGTGAGGACACGTGGCGATGTTTTATTGGCTCGCGGGCCATGCGGGCCAATCCTTCCATTTTGACCTTTTTGACCAAAACTTGGCCAAAAATCTGATATTTTCCCCCGACACCCGCCGTCCCCCCTGGGACACGTGGAAGCACCTCATTGGTTGCGGGCCAAAATTGCAAAAATCTCCCATGCGCCAACACTTAGCGAATTTTTTACCCTGCTCCCCCGACACGTGGCGCATTCTGATTCGCCGGCGGGGCCGCGGGCCAAAAATTTTCCTTTTGCAAATTTGTCCAAAACTTGGAATTTTTCCAAGTTTTCCTCCGCTCTCCGCCACTTTCAAGGACACGTGGCGGCTTCCGATTGGCTGCGGGCCTGCTAGGGGAAAATTTCCCACAAAAACTCCGCCGAGCCGTAACTTGAAAAATATGAGGAGTTAGGGGGAAAATTTTACCTTTCTGGAAAGCTGATAAAAAGCTCTATCCAATGGTGCCACTTCCAGAAACTTTTGAGTGCCTGAAAATCAAAAAATGGAGACTGAGGCACAAGATAAGGGGAACAAAGGAGTTGGCCATAAATATGAGCGCGGGGGCATATTTTTGTCAACAATACCTTCTCCAGCTAAGACAATATTGTGCCAATGGCCGTCTTTAGAGGCATCCACATGTACATGAAATGGTTGGTACCATGAAGGAACATGCACAATAGGCACGGTAGTAAGTTTCTCCTTTAATGTCTTGAATGAGTGGTGCTTTGTGGTTCTCCCCGATCGATCGTACTTTCCCTTTCATTAACTCCTCTAACGGTGTGACAAATTTGGTATATCCTTTAATAAACTTCTTGTAATATCTTGTATGACCCAAAAATACGTGTAACTCACTTTGACCGGTAGACTCCTTTAGGCATATAATGACTGCAACCTTAGCTAGATCAACCAAAAACCTTCCTTGCAAATTATGTGTCCTAACAGTATCTCCAAATGGTGTAGAAAATATGCACTTCTTGATGTTCAAAGAGATACTTAACTATCTACATCTTTCAAACATTAAGTGCAGATTGTCACAATGATCTTTAACTAATCCATACATCGTCCAATCATCCAAATAAACCTATAAGAAGTTGTGAATAAACTCCTTGAACACTTGAGAAAATATACGTGAAAATACAATAGGTGTGTTTTTTTAGACCAAAAGGCATCATAGTATAGGCGAAGCTACCCCATTCAATAGTAAAAGTATTCTTTTCCTGATCCTCTTGGGAAATCCTAACCTGATGATACCCAGAGAACCCATATGTAAATGAATAGATTTCACACCTTGCAATGCCTTCTAGTATTTCCTCAGTGAATGGCATAGGAAAGGGATCAGTCACACATGCAACATTTAGCTCCCTGTAGTCCACACAGATTCTAATCCGTCCATCCTTCTTGATATTGATCACCATTGGACTAACCCATTCTGACTTGTCGAGGGGCTTGATAATCCCAAACTTGAACATTTTTTCAATCTCTTCTTTGACCTTTTCACACAAGTTGGGGTTCATCCTGTAGGGTATCTTCCAAACTAGGCGTGCACCCTCTTTAAGCTTTATCTTCATCTCCCCTAATGATTCATGCATGAATTTAAGTTAATGGTACCCTCAAGGGAATAATTTGTGATAATCTCGTAGTAGCTCTATGATTTTTGCCACTTGAGTCGACCACTAGTCTCCAATTATGGATTCATTAGGCTCAAAGATCTGATCCAATATTCACCTTCTTTGTCTTCATAGGTTCATGATAGGCACGCATGGTCTTATCTACACCGTCTAACACCTCACGCCTACTACCTCGTTGAATGGTTTATATCCGATCTTCTACTTCTTCGTCATCCAAAGTAAGTAGACCATTTTACCTTTTTATTTCTCAAGGAAAGTGCGATGAAGTAGTGTGGTGTCGACCTCTGTCTCTTCAACAAAACATGCTCTTGAGTTTCCTTCATCTAATAACTCCTAAAGGAGTTCTTCAGCCTTGGCACTATCTCCCATAGTTAAGCACTTTATGACTTTTAATGCTTCTTCCATCGGAGGTTTGGTAGAGAAGAAATCAAATGTCCCGCCCATTCCTATAATTAAATCCTGCCAATTTCTAGTCTCTCTATGGAGTTCAACATAGACATACCAAGCATGCGCGTAACCTTGTAAAGTGGAATAAAACTTGTGCACCTAGAGTGAAGGTGGTAAAGCTTCCTACCCCTCTGTCTAGAGTCTCTCACACTTCTGAACGTGGTGTTGAACAGGTTGATTACCATGATAAGTATAGATTTGAGTAGGTGCATTTCTCCTATAGAACCTAGTGGCAAGAGCAATCCTAATTTCATTCCATCCTACAAGATTATCCTTATGGACCACCCACCAGTGCGTTGCTATCCCATGTAGTGTATATGCTAGCATATTTATTCTTTCCAACGGGTCTATCCACTATTCCTCCATGGCATGCAAGAATACCATAAGATCTCCTTCTCCAGTGTAATAAGGTACCAAGTTATTACCTATTCTCCTGACATAACACGATTTTCTTCCATTAGGAAATATGCTCTTTACTTCATGCCCTACCAAATCATATGTGTTATGAGCCCAGTTATCACAAGCAACACTTGTAGTATCGCTGATAGACTCGTGCATCTACCCATTGAAGGATTCCTTCTTTACATGGCTCAAGCACCTTTGGATCTTGGATGACACATAAATCTTATTTAGGTCTTCTTCACTCAAGGGCTCGCAAATTTTCCATCTGTTAAAGGGGTAATAAATCTTTCCTCTTTTTTTTCAAAATTGACATAGCCCTTGTTGAACGGAAGATCAACTTTATTTGCATAGCACCAAGGACACCCCAATAGAGCTGGGAAGCTATCTAACTTTTCAGTGCTAAAACCTCAAAGTCTCCAGTGAACTTGGCTCCTTGTATGGTAATGGATGCATCTTTTAAAACTCCGATGGGAGTGGCCTTAGTTTGATTAGCCATGAAAAATACATTAGAGGATGGCTGCAATGAGGGTCTCCCATTTGTTCCCATACATCTAAGGTAAGAACATTGACTTTTGCACCAGTATTAATCAATATATTACTCAATAGCCACCCATCCACAACAACATTTAGAGTTATTTCCTTATCATAATCTAGGCTATGAGGGGGAATATTTACATGCAAGATCTGTCGTCCAGTCTCGTACTTGCACACAAAGTATTTCCTTTTAACCAATTCCCCAATAGTTGAATGATATTCTCCTGGCACAATAATTTGCACACTTCTCTCAAGTCATCTATATTAGTTTGGACCGTCTCTGATGCTTTCTTTTGCTCCATCTTCTCGTGTTTTCTCTTTTAAATATTGTATCTCACCTTGAAGATTCCTAAGTACCTCCTAGTTTCTTGATAAACCTCCTTCTGATGGGCAAGATCTAGGTACTGTGCATGCAAAACCCTCTCCTTAGTGATGGTAGGCTTATGCTATAATGCTTCTCTAACACATGCTACTTCGGTGTGGGTCGTGATCTTTACCTGCAATGCCTCAGATTTTGGTTCCAACTTGGGCATCCACTGATTCTCCATAGCGCGTTGTATCCTAACCATCCATGTGCCTTTGTTTTCTTGTTTATGCTACTTTTTAAGATGCTCATACAGGTTGGGGCATTCCTCATAATTATGATTCTTTCCATAGAAAGAACATGTAATATTCTGAGGACATTCACACTTGTAGTGGTCAGGAGATCCACATGTATAACACGTTCCACGAGGGAAATCACTTCTTCCACCACCACGGCCTCATCCTCCATATCCACCATGATATCCTCGACCTCGACCACGGTTCCCTTAAAAATGCCCTTCATTCCGATCATAGCGCACCTAATTGTGATCCCGATCTTGATGCTCGTTCTTGCCTTTAGAGTAATCTGAAACTCGTCTCGTACACCAATATCTATAACATCATGGATTTGACCAATCATCCGGCAGTCTTTCGTGTCATGAATCATGGACCTATAGATTTTGCAGTAGCATGAAACGTTCTTCCTTATCACGCATTGTAGTAATAGGCAACGACTAGTATCATGGTTTAAATGGAATATCTCACAATCTAATAACAAAGTGAGTATACTAATCTTCCGGGGAAAACTATCCTTTGTGTAACCTTCCACCTCACAATCTGTACACCAAATTCCTGTGCACGTCTCATGTGCTAAATTTGTCGATAGTTTCTCCAACTGCTTTACCATAGTTGTAATATGTGATTCTAAAAATGGGCTCACCCCAATGTCTATACTTCTAACTACCTCAGCGTGTAAGGCTGCTTCAAGTGCTTTGTGCGGATCAGTGTATGTTTTATGTGATAGTGCCCTCCTAAAAGGTGTAATCAGGCCTCCAACGAACCATTGTGCATGTTGGCTTGCGTGAATATCATAAGAAAGCTTAGATAACAACGTTTTAAAATGGGCATCATACTCTCTGACACTCTCAGTAGTGCCTTTCTTGATATCTTTGAGCGCACTTATACTCTTCTACTCGAACTTAGGGATATGAAACTCTTTAAGGAACACATCTTTTAAAGCTAGATAGTCTAGGCAAGTCTGATCAGGGTCAAACTTTATGTACCAACTGTGTGTGTGCCCTTGTAATGTAGTATCAAATGGACTTGACCTATGCTCGAGAGTTAGTGATACCTTTTGTGTGCCACAATATTTCACACATATGTATGTGTTCAACAACATATTCTATGCCCCTATACTCTGGAAGACAAAGAGACATCTCCATGTAAATATTATGGGGTTGGTGCGGACCTTACCCACTTGATCCAGAACCTCCTATGTTTCCTCGACCTCCAGAACCACTAGATCCACTAGAGCTAGAGCCACCTATACCTCCTGATCCCAAACCTATAGCTGGGGTCAGACTAGAAGATGTACTTCCTTGTCCCAACAAGTAGTACTAAATCTGTACTGACAACAGTCTATAAAGTCTTACTACTCCAAGAAGATAGTCAAAAATCTACGTGCTCTGAATTCTATGCAGATGATACACTGAAAAGGTACTCCCATATAACAATGAAGCCATTTGCATTGCCATCGTTGTGCCTCTTATAAGACTCACTCCTACTCTCCCACTACTTGAATTAGCTTGCTGATTGTTTGTTGTACTAGATGTTGGAAAACCAAGTGCAAGGGAAAGGTTGTCAGGTGGATCCGATGATGCACATCCCCGCCCAAAGTTGTCTCTGCTAGTGTGCTTCTATGTCGGGTTAAGGAGGGTTCCCTGTCATGCTTTCCCAAATGGGGGAGTTCCTGATACTTGGGTTCCACGTCTTCTACGTGAACTTCAACTCCTTCCTGAACTATCTTTCTCCACAACGCCATTTGCTCTGTAACCTCCCACTACTTCTCTACCTCCCTCTTATGCACCTCATTATACTTAAGCCACCTTTCCTCTCTCTGCCTCTCTCCGCTAGGTCTGCCATCTTTCACCAAACCTGCTCCTACCCCCACGCATGGTGGGGTTTAGTTAGCCATTGGTTTTCTCTCCAAATTCAAAGTTACCATCAGGATCTTGATCGCCAGTGGAATGCCTTGCAAGTAAGTTCCCCTTGGATATCGTAAAACTTGGAATTTAGCTACCTCTGGGCATGAATAAGTGGAAATTGAGTACTCCAATATATAATCGTTTCGAACACCACGAATCACGTATCCACAAATGCGTGAGTCCAAATTAGATCAACATCATAAAGGGTCTAAAATTCTTTATGCGTCTAGACATGTGTGTGATACCTCCAATTTCTTATAGATGTATAAGCAATCAGCCACTCATACAATTCTACTTTGGAAAGATAACAAAGAATATCTCATATAAAATGTCATATAGATTCCATTCCACCCATACACATGTGTTAAACTTAGATCCGTTGCTGAAACTTCGTACTATTCTTCTTCCGTATTGTGTATCCACTCCTTAACACTTGCTAGGGTTAACCGATATGTATTCATCATGAACCATCTTGAAAAAAACTGAAAAAGATGTCCTGGTAATGGAACCAATGATGTAACCTAGAATTCACTGATCAAAGCCCAAACATGCTGACACATCACTCACTAGACCAAGCGCTCACCCAAGCGCGTAAAGATACTAGGCCCCTCTTTAGGGTTGTTGTTGTAGGATGTTAGCATGATGAAGACTTAAATCATTCAGATCTATGACTAATATTTCATTCTACAATACATATTCAGATCTAGATCTAGAGAATAACAGAATTAAGAGATAACCATGATGAAATCAAACATGCACAAACCAATTATACTCAGGATTTGACACTCTGATTCAGCCAACACATTCCATTGCATTAAACATGATAAATACACATAAGTTGATTACAATAGATAATACCATAGTCTATGCACACATCAGATTTGGTAGCATAACCTCACAATAACTCAGTTCTCACATCCTCTCATGTTACACAGTTCACTACATATTTATAAGGGTGGGGACTTTCCCTTCACCACTTATCTAATCCCAAAATAGGTTGCATGCTATTATTAGCCACACATTGTTACAATAATAGCCACACATGCAAGTGTGCTAATAATAGACTTCTTCTAGTTAATTGTCAGTAGTAAATCTATTCTCAACCTATATCCATGCAAAGTGTTTTGTAGCTGATCCTCCAAAAATAGCCAATGCATGTCGTGCAAGTTTTTAACTCAGGTTTGTGTGCTCTGCACGCCATCTCCAAAAATAGCTCCTCATCGTGAAAATGGCTAAGTCCCGAATCTGTCTCTGTCCTCAATGCGTGATTCCTTTCCGATCCTCCCACACTTCGAATGTGCTTTGCTCTCCCACGCGAACCTTCCGTATGTTCTTTTTTGCTAAGTAAGTGTCATACTTTAACCGATCAACACTAATTAACCCCCTTATTTTAGCCATCTTATTTTATTTTCTTTTGTCATTCTTGACCTCTTGCACCTGCATGCCTAGTTAACTTTCATTGTTTTACGTTATTTTAGGCTTGATTGGGGCACTCAGTTAATACTAGGGTGCCCATGGGTGCCCTGGTCCCACTAGGGTGCCCCAATCCTTTTTGAATTTTCCCCCCACTTTTTGAGCTCTTTCTAGCCG
This sequence comes from Taxus wallichiana var. yunnanensis, assembly GCA_018340775.1. Taxonomy (NCBI): domain Eukaryota; kingdom Viridiplantae; phylum Streptophyta; class Pinopsida; order Cupressales; family Taxaceae; genus Taxus; species Taxus wallichiana. Next base: position 819,018,700 of record CM031239.1, read on the forward strand.
TTTGAGATATTTATCTTATTGGTAGTCACCATTTCGGGGTTAAATACAAAATAAGATCAAGAGAACCCTATAAATATAAAGTTATGAGACCACAATGAGGGAAAAACACTAGTCATTACTATCATCCACTTATAGTTGCATTCATTTGGAGATCATTTGCATCCATTAGCTCCATCACAAGGACAAGGCTGGTTCATTTGCATCACATGAGCATAGGGGAGGGATTCTATTATATTCCATGCACAAATTCTATTACATTTTCTACATATAGTTATTGTTCACTACTTCACAAAGTGCGATTGGCATAAGAGCACCTAGGGCACATGATGCACACACACACCAAAACTACATTTGGGTCTGAAATGTAGTGCAACACCTAGTTAGTAAGCCCATTGTTGTGGCAAAGTGAGGTCAACTTGACCCATTCATTTGCATTTTTTTAGGGTTTTGATATTCGTCTTTGGTCTTTTATAGGTCTTATATATATATGGGATTATCGGCGACACACAGTGCAAGGCAATGAATCGATGCGACACCTAACGAGGGTTTTAGATCACCTTCCGGGCCGCTTAAACTTAGTTCTAGACATTTTACACAGACTAGGGTGCCCATTTTGTAGACTAGAGCACCCATAGGCACCCCAGTCCCTCTCCATGCACTCCAGTCTAGTTAGACAACTCATATCTATCCTTTTTGAGACCTATGTACACGTCGTTACGGCTTCCTATTCCTCCAGTCATTTCTGCGACATAGTCCAACGAGCTTCTCTAATCAGCTAAGTTCATTCTAACTCTCTTAGTACTCTAGGGTTTAACATTTTCATTTTCATAGTTGCTTGGGTCATTTTCCATAGTCATTTATTGCATTTATTTACTGCATTTACATGTCATTCTAGATTAGATTAACTATTATATATCCCCATTTTTAGTTAATCATTTTGGTGAACTCGACATCACATTCTACTAAAATAACATCACATTCTATGTTACTCAAAGCATAGTCTACTCCTAGCTCACCTACTCGAGCATCATCTACATGACCACATCATTCCACTAGTCCTACACATATGTATAGGTCCATTCCTAGGACAATTACTACATCTCGACATAGGTCACCACCTCGGTTTATTCCATATGGGTCTTCATCATCTTCACATTTATCATCACGTAGATATCCATCACCGATTCATTTTGTGATACCATGTCCTTCATCGTACATTCACCCATCACATGCACATAGAATTCATTCATCAACACTATACCACCACTGTTAGAGCATAGTCTTATGTTTTCACCATCACATGTGTCAGATGGAGGACATTCATCTTTCATGGTCAATGATTATCCCACATATTCATGTACACTTTGGAGGAATCACATCTAATACATCCCCCCTAATAATATTGGCATCTATCATATTTGCATTCCCATACATCAATATTCTCACATACACATACTCATTCGTACTTTAGCGTCGTCACTACCCGATGACACACTCTTGTGCTTCGATTCACACTTGATTGTTGATGGATTACTACACATGAACCCCACACACTTCACATTTGGCACCACATATCATGTCTCGTGTTATAAATTTTACAATTAGTCTATATCATTTCAATCTTTACATATATTTATATCACAAATCATACTTGTCTTCATCATACATATCCAACACTTTCATGGTCTACGACTCTAGCATTTTATATACTACCTCGCGCACATATCACATTAGTTAGTCTACATCGTACATTATAACTTATACATTGTACATTACATATTAGACACCATACATTATATCTTGCATTACATATTATACATCGTACATTACATATTCTATTCATCATATGGTCATCTCTTATCATTATACATACTACATCATCTTTCTACATGTTGTACTCACTACCCTATGACACACTTTAGTTCCTCAGTCCATACTTCATTGCCAAGGGTTTACAAATCAAATGGACCTTATCACACTCACACGTGTCTCATTTTGACCTTCCATCATGTGACATTCCTAGGTTAGTGACATACGCTATAGGATAAATGGTCACCTACTCTATCATCTTGTAGTGGTATACACTTTAGGCTACATCACCACTCCCTTTATTCATCTTGTAGTGATATACGCTTTAGGCTACATCATCACTCCTACATTCATCTTGTCATGATATATGCTTCAGCTATAAGGGTCACACACACATCATCTCTAGGTCACATATCATCACAACACATATACACACTCATCACAACACGTTAGACACAACACACACACTTTGACCATTTCCCAATGACACACTCTTGTTTATGGTTCATTCGAGAGGGAAAACCAAATGAACCTCACCGCATACATTTCGATTCGGTTTTATCATCCTCTGCCATTTTAGCTTTGATTAGGGTGGCCAAGCTAGTCTTGGGGACCCATGGGCGCCTAGTCCCACAAGAGGCGCCCGATCCTTTTTAAACTTTCCCTCCACTTTTTGGGATATTTCTAGCTGTTTGAGATCTTTATATTTTTGGTGGTCAACCATTTTGGGGTTAATTATGAAATTAGATCAAGAGAACCCTATAAATATAAAGTTATGAGACCATAATGAGGGACCAAGCACTAGTCACTACTATCATCCACCTAAAGTTGCATCCATTTGGAGATCATTTGCATCCATTAGCTCCATCACAAGGACAAGGCTGATTCATCTGCATCACACAAACATAGGGGAGGGATTTTATTCTATTCCATGCACACATTCTATTACATTTTCTACATCTAGTTATTGCTCGCTACTTCACAAAGTACAACTGACACAAGAGAACCTAGGGCACATGATGCACACACACACACACATCAAAACTACATTTGGGTCCGAAATGTAGTGCAATGCTCAATTGGTAAGCCCACCGCATGTTGTGCTACTTTGAGTTCGATCGACCCATTCATTTGCATTATTTTTAGGGTTTTGATACTACTTTTTGGTCTCTTGCAATTCCTCTATACATCTTGGATTATCAGTGACACCGGGCGTAGTGCGGTGAATCTAATGAGACACACAATGAGGGTTTTAGACTACTGTCAAACTGTGAAAATTAGTTATGGACCTATTGTACAGACTAGGGCACCCATTCCTCAGATTAGAGCACCCTACAAACACCTAGTCCAAAGAATCATTCCAGATCTTTCCTTTTTAGGACATCTGCACAATCACTCCTATTTCTTGTTTCTCTAGTCACTTTGGTGACATAGTCCAATGAGATCTTCTTATCAACCGAGTCACTTCCTCTCTCTTCTTGTATATTAGGATTTCTACTTTCATTAGATTAGCTACTTGGGTCATTTTCCATAGTCATTTACTACATTTACATGTTGTTCTAGATTAGATTAACTACACCATATCCCCATTTTTAGTTAACCAATGTTGTATATGGAAAATAAGATAAGGGTCATGCCTATTGGTGTACTCAAGGATGCTTCAATCACTATTCAAGGGGAAAAGTTCATAGATGATTTTGAAGTGTTGGAGCATGTTGAGGCGATAATTTCCTAGCACTGTTTTGGCACCCTTGGTGTTATGCCAACAATTTAGACATGCGCTTCAACAAGAGATATATTAGTTTTGAGAACACATAGGAGATGTAGAAAATCATGCATGGTACATTTCTAGGTCCTAATCACATACCACTATTCATATGATTCCTAAGCAAGAAAAGTAGTAATTGACATCTATCTTTGGCCTTTTTTCTTTCTTTATTGCTTTCTCTGTGGTCTTACACACCTCACTTCCCAGTATGACTTTCACTGCTTTATTTTTCTTATCTCTAGACATCAACGCCCAGCCAGGACGCTAGTGCCTAGGTGCCCTCATCTCCTCTAGGTGCCCCCAACGTCTTTGTATCATACTCACCCCTTTTGGACCTCTTTTATCTTTTGGGCATATTTCTTTCTTGGTGGTCAAACTTTTAGAGGTCAATTATGAAATTTAAACAAGGGAATCATATAAATACAAAGCTATGTGACCATAATAAAGGACCAAGCTCTAAGCATCTATTACTATCACCTAAGGTTGCATCCAAAGGCATTTCAAGAGCATCAAAGCATCCATCTAGCTTCATTCAAGGGACAAGGGACTACATTCTTCTACATACACTTCATAGGAGGGGAAGTTCATTTTGACATCCACACATCTATTTACATTGCTACATCTAGTTATTGCTCATTATTCAGTGCATCTTGCACAAGAGCCACCTAGGGCACAATTCTACACACACATAAAACTACATGGAGTTTGAGATGTAGTGTAGCGCTCAATTATAAGTTCATTCTATCGGGTGACCTTTGAGCTCATTCCAACTCCCCATTTGCATATTTTTCTTTTTAGGATTTGATGTGTTTTGGGGTTTTGCAATAGGTCTTTGTGTTTGGCAGTTACATTCAAACTTGACAATATTTCAACAACCTACAGACAATAAAAAACAAACATCAACGAACATCTTGTGACATTTCAAAAATCATTTGATGAGGTTCTACGTAGTCATAAGCACCTACAAAAGGTCTTTGGTGCCTAGTACCTGACCCACCCAATCTAGGCGCCTAGTCCCAAAATTTCGATAGTTCTGAAATTTTCTAGGTTTGGTTACGATAGTTTGTCCTCCTATTCCACTAGTTTTCCAGCTCGGCACACTTAGGATTTATTGTGAAATCACCTAAGTCTCTTATTCCCTCTCTTGCACCTAGGGTTTCATATTTCTATAGCTTATTACTTAGGTCAGATATGTACTTTATTACATTATCATTGCGTTGTGAATCTAAAATATCTAGGGTTTTACAAATTTCAATATTTGTTAAATCATTTGGTGAACCCATCCATTTAGACACTCTTGGATCCTCATGGCTCATCAAGGCTCTAAAGTCTCCTTGTCTCCTAAATTGCTTCAAATGCACCCATATTGTAAAGATGATCTCCATAAGACCCTAAACACTATGTATCTCCTTATCGACATGGTGCCTTCACAAGTTAGTACCATCTTCTTCGATCGCTCTCGATGACCCTTTTAGTTCTAATGCCAATCAATCTATTTGTAAATCAATTCAAGCTTTACATTCTTTATTTCAAGATAAATTTATACTATGGAATCCACGATTACATCTCTTAAATATGAAATCCAACATCTTAAGGATGCTTCTTAGGATCACACTAGTTCTTCTTCTCATCCTCATTCTATGTCTTCTACATGTGCTCATATTAGTGAACCCCAAGTCTTACCACTCCCCACACCTCTAAATTTTGATCTCAATACTAAGCAACAAGATATTCTTCCGCATCTCATAACTCATCAATTAATCAACTTGCCATCTACTCATTTTTATCCTCCTTATCAACTTACAAAATATCAAGGTCATCCATATTGCAATTATCATCAAATTAATGGACATAATGACAATGATTGCTATGCTTTTAAGTGAAAAATTGGCCACCTTAAGCATTATGGTCTCATTTCATTTGCTACAAAAATGCTCCTACATGTTCATCTCCAATTGCTAAATCTCATTGGGTTCCTAAATCTGATTCATCTATGTCTAATGAGCATCATACCATCGTTACTAACATTTCTTCTACAAAAATTCAAGAGCCGCCTCAACAACCACCTCTCAAGATCAATCAAACACTCCTCATGTAAAGTCTTCTATCACATTACCAAGTTAAACTAAACAACCACTCACTAAGAAAGACCAACAAACTCTAGATGGTCTCTTTCGACTTCCACCATTCAAGATTCCTCCCCATCCTACTCCACTTCTGTTCCCAATTTGTTTTGTCAAAGAAAATACTCCTTCTACTGATGGCCAGGACACATTTCAAACTCTGCCACTATCGCATGGTCCTATTGTTACTTATGCCTACCATTGTGCTAGATCTATCTCTTATCATGACACAAATAATGCTCTCCCATAATGACATGGTATCTCTCGCATCACCACATAGATCTCCATCATTGGCACACTTGGGGGCATCATGCTTACTCCCCCCTCTTAGCATCCTCAGTGTCTATTATTTCTACTCTTTATGCTTCATATTTCATATCTCTAAGCATCATTAAAAACTTGATACACACAACTTGTATTGTCATCACCTAATGATGCACTCTTGTGCTACAGTTCACACTTGACTATTGAGGGCATACTACTTTAATGAACCTCACATCATACACATTACACATTTCACACGCTGTGCATTCATGACACATCTTTCTCACACACATTCATCACAACACACTTCCCTTTGATGCACTCTAGTTTTACGGTTCATAATCAACTGATGAGGGTATAAATATGAAATGAACCTCACCAAACTCACTCACTCTCTATGCTCTGTTCTTAATTGATCATATCTTTCTAGCATACAATATCAAACCATTTCCCTGATGACACATTCTTATTCTATGGTTCATTCTTGACTGTTGAGGGGGCATTTATAAATGAACCTCATCTCATACATAATTATTTACATTTGATCGGGGGAACATTACTCCTATCACACTCATTGTATTCCATTCCATTTACACTCATAGCATATACGCATATCTTGGTTACACATTGTTCTTTCTAACTTATAATTGCATTGTACACTTTTCTTACTATACTAGACAAATATTTTTATATCATTATATTTTCGATATACACATGCAAATTCACTTGCCTTCTAGTTGTGAATGTAGACTTTACACAGATCTTTTACACGTAGCATAAATTCTTGGCATTGTACCTCTTACAAGTACCACAACAGCTCTTGGGAGAATCTACTTTTATACACACTACATGTATTATTATTTCATTATATACTACTTTATATTATTACTAGCACATAAAGTTATATCAGATCATACACGCTTTGACATAATTTTTATCTTTCTAACATGCTAACAGGTGCTTCATGTGCAACATTTTCTTTGCAAGAATTTTTTTGCTACCATGCTTGTTTATTATTTTTGCTTGATATTGTTTTCTATCAGATGCCATTGTTTGTGGAATTTTCCCTATGTCTTGCTTGTTCAATGCTTGTATGCTTCGGCCTTGATTGTCTTGTGACATTGTGAATGATGTCCCATGTTTGAAACCTACTTTTTGCATGGTCTACATTGTCTTCTTGCTTCTTTGGATTACACATTGTCTTTTATATGAGAATTTGTCTTGTTTGCACTAACACATGTTTTTAGCCACTTTGTTTTGCATGTGCCTTGGTTTCTACCATGTACATTCCCTCCCCCTCCAGGTCATCGGTTTCAGATCAACATCCAATTCCCTCCTTTGGGCCACATCCTCGTAGTGATGTCACATGCACCCCAAATGAGGGGGCATACATTGGGTGAATTAGTCACCCCATTCAATAGGTACATACACGATCCACAATTCGAGACCTACACAATACATGAACAACAGTATATAGTTACATAACAGGATCATAATCTGACTTGGGTCCTCAACACAAACAAATGCTAGCACCCATATACAAACATGAGTGCTTGGGTTCTCCTGACCCTTCCTGGGTGCCTATGACCAGGGGGCAGATTCTGAATTTTTCTCAGATAAACACAATTTTTAGAATTTTACACAACAGTTTTCACAGAATAGGCACAATCCTCCAACAATCAACATGCATGTTATCTAATTTTTTCTATTTACATTGGATCGAAATGGATTAAACTTAAACAAAGTAGGATCACACCATTTGCAGTGGTGTATAAATCGTTGGGAAGTAGTCAGAGTTGGAGAATAACACTAGACCTTTCTCCCCAACACTTCTTCTATCGTGGTGTGAGATCACCCAAAAACTCACACTTGGCGTGAGATCGCCCAAAAACTCACTCTTGGCATGATATCACCCAAAAAAATCGTTCTTCTATATTATTTTAGGACACTTTCTATCCTTTTTCACTCATCACGGATCAGTGCACATGTTCCTTTTTGCATTTTTACATACTTTTTACATACTTGGATCAAATTATTCACATATAAATGAATTTGACTACTCTTTTCTTTTCTCTTTTACAGTCTATCCTAATGGGAAGTAGTAGTCACATCATCAAACACATCAAACAACAAAGACAATTAGTATAATGCAACATAACACATATGCTTTCACCCCAAGGGTCACTTCCTCTTCTCTAGCTTCCATGCTTCATTTTATCACTCCACACTTTTTATTGACTCCTCGGCACACTTTCACCATCAATATACATGGTTATTAGGTACACATATCTCTATCTACTTTATGTTATCGAGTATTTACTCAACAACATAAAGTGGGGGAAAATGTAGACACTAAATCATGCACTTGGGTACATTTATAGGTCCTAATCACATACTACTATTCATATGATTCCTAAGCGAGAAAACTAGTAATTGACATCTATCTTTGGCATCTTTTCTTTCTTTCTTGATTTCTCTGTGGTCTTGCACACCTCACTACTCAGTTTGAATTTCATTACTTTATATTTCTTGGCTCTGGACACCATGCCCGCCCAGGACACCATCGCCGCCTGCACTCGCCCCTCTGGGTGCCCCCGACCTCTTTGTATCTTACTTGCCCCTTTTGGGCCTCTTTTATCTTTTGGGAATCTTGTTTTCTTAGTGATCGACCTTTTAGAGGTTAATTACGAAATTCAAACAAGGAATCATATAAATACAAAGTTATGTGACCATAATAAAGGACCAAGCTCTAAACATCTACTACTATCACCTAAGGTTGCATCCAAAGGCATTTCAAGAGCATCAAAGCATCCATTTAGATTCATTCAAGGGACAAGGGACTACATTCTTTTGCATACACTTCATAAGAGGGGAATTTCATTTTGACATCCACACATCTATTTACATTTCTACATCTAGATATTTCTCGCTTTTAGTGCATCTTGCATAAGAGCCACTTAGGGAACGATTCTACACACACATAGAACTACATGGATTTTGAGATGTAGTGCATCGCATGGTTGTAAGTTCACTTTGTTGAGTGATCACTAGGGTCATTCCAACTCCCCATTTACATCTTTTTTATTTTTAGGATTTGATGTGTTTTGGGGCTTTGCATGAGGTCTTATGTTTTGTAGGTGCAGGGAAAACTCGACAATCTTCCAATAACCTACATACGATCAACAAAGAACATTAGTGAACATCTTACGACACTACAAAAATCATTTTTTGAGGTTCTGCGAGGTCACAAGCATATACGAGAAGGTCTCGGTGCTTAGGCGTCCCTGACCCAATTTAGGTGCCCTAGTCTCGACTTTTCTGACATCTCTATAATTTTGTGGGCTTAATTGGGATAGTCTTTCCTCCTGTTCCATAATTTTTCTAGCTCACCACACCTTAGGATTTATTACAAAATCAGCTAAGTCTCTTATTCCCTCTATTGCACCTAGGGTTTTATATTTCTCTAGCTTATTGCTTAGGCCAAATCTATACTTTATTGCATTATCATTGCATTGTGAATCTAAAATATCTAGGGTTTAAAAATTTTCGTTCTTTGTTAAATTAGGAGCACGTTGTCATACCCCTAGATGATGTAAAGGTTGCACCTTACATTGTGTTATATGACAAATTCCCGAAAACAAAGATAGAATATTATTTAATTTGAAAAGAAAGTAATTATTATAAAGTTGTTTAATCAAGAGAAAAGATATAAAATTATGTTTAAAGTTATTTTACAAAGATTAATTCTAAGGAAAAATATAAAAGAAGACCCCCTTTAAAATAGGGTGGGAGGATATGTACTTAGGAACCCCTTTAAAATAGGGTGGAATAATAAAAAGTTAAAAGAGTTTTTCGGTTATAAGTGTATGTAATTAATTGGTAAATTATTTTTATGAAAAGGTGTGTTGGTTGGAAAATGAAAGTTATTTAAACCAGTGATGTGGGAATTTAATGGGATATACATAAAAATGTGTGCTCAAGGATTTAATATATGATTTTTTATTAATTATAATGAATTATTTTATTTGTTTGAATACCCAACATAGAATATTGTGGAAGGCTTGGGAGTTAGTGGTGGAATTGTTGGGAAGGGGGTATACAGAGTATATCTAACTGGGGTAGTAAAGACCCAACATAGAATATTGTGGAAGGCTTGGGAGTTAGTGGTGGACTTGTTGGGAAGGGGGTATACAGAGTATATCCAACCAAGGGTACAACATACACCCTGGAGTGTCTTGGCCAGGGCTACCGGTTTGTTAGATTGAAGGACCTCTGGAAGAGAGCTCCAGTGCCTCAACAATCACCCTAGACAACCATAGTTTGGACACAAGTCTTTCTATTGTGGAAACTATAAGGACCTTACTTTGCATTACGTATGTGTTTTGAATGCTAATATATACATTAACTAGATATCATCTGTTTATTACTTTAACATGAATTATTTACTATATTATAAAGTACTTAAATAAATATGTTATAAACTGGGAAAATAACCATTACAATATTTAATTAACATTAAGATTATTAAATGGGAAAAAGTAACATCACATTTTGGTATCAGAGCCATTAATCCTATACAGCTTGTGACATGGGTTAAATAATTGTATAAATAGTGTAAATAAATAAATATCAAACTTATTAAAAAAATCTAGAATTTTTAATAGAGAATTCAATAACAAATGATTATATATTTAAAATAAAAAATAAAAAATTATAATAACGATAAAAAAATCTCTCGTAAACATTATAATTTTTGTTTTAATACTTTTCACATTAGACTTACATTTATATTTAATTGTTTTGTTTTACTACGTGAAAAGACATAAATAAAAGAAGTAAAAATTAGGTAAAATCCAAGTTAAAAACAAGGTCTCTTATATTAGAGACATGTTCCACGAATGTAGGTTTTTGAATTTTTTCATTGGTCGTGTGAAAAGCTTATGAAAAAGGGTTAATTTGGGTTGGTGAAATTACTCGGAGACATTTTCTATATGTTGGGATATTTTATTCCAAACCTATGTCTATTATATGCTAAGTGGTTAATTAAAATAAAATTACCACCTAACCTAAGTTTAAAGTATAATTTTAAAACATTTATATTAATTTTCTAAGTACTTTATTTTATTGGTCTAAAGATCATGTATAACGTTTGTAAGGTGGTTTATATGTCACTTTATAAACCAATTAAAATATTAATTAAAGTTGTCTTATGTGCCCTTATGGCACCTAAATAAACCTATATGATTTTAATAAATCATACTAACCTAATATAAGGCCTTGTAACTTAAAAAAACTAGACTGATTAAAAACTATAATAAGTAAAAATCAAGATGTTTTTTTAATAAACATGTGATTAGAGTAAATAGGAAGGTAGGGATTAAATGTTAAATGTTAAAATAATAAGAAAGAGAATTAAGAAAATATTGATTTTTTTTTCAAAAGTTTTGTTTTGTATTAATATAAGGAATGTTTTTGATAATTTAATTTAAATAGAAAAATAAAAGAATTAAAAAATTATAAAGATGAAGCTACATCAACAACTAATTTAGGAGGGGAGAAATGTTATATGACAAATTCCTAAAAAAAAAGATAGAATATTATTTAATTTGAAAAGGAAATAGTTATTATAAAGTTGTTTAATCAAGAGAAAAGATATAAAATTAAGTTTAAAGTTATTTGGTTATAAAATAGGGTGGAATAATAAAAAGTTAGTTTTTGGCTATAAGTGTATGTAATTAATTGGTGAAATATTTTTATGAAAAGGCATGTTGGTTGGAAAACCTACCCGGTGAAAGTTATTTAAACCGGTGATGTGGGAATTTAATGGGATATACATAAAAATGTGTGCTCAAGGATTTAATATATGAATTGTTTATTAATTATAATGAATTATTTTATTTGTTTAAAGACCCAACATAGAAGATTGTGGAAGGCTTGGGAGTTAGTGGTGGACTTGTTGGGAAGGGGGTATACAGATTATATCCAACCAAGGGTACATCGTACACCTTGGAGTGTCTTGCCAGTGGCTACCGGTTTTTTCAATTGAAGGACCTCTCGAAAGAGAGTTCAAGTGCCTCAACAATCACCCTAGATACCATATTTTGGACACAATTCTTTCTATTATGGAAACTCTAAGGACCTTACTTTGCATTACGTATGTGTTTGAATGCTAATATATACATTAATTAGATATCAACTGTTTATTACTTTAACATGAATTATTTACTATATTATAAAATACTTAAATACATATATTATAAATCGGGAAAATAACCATTACAATATTTAATTAACATTAAGATTATTAAATGCGAAAAATTAACATCACACATTGAGCTTGTGAGTGAAAAAAATTGAATAGGATTATGCACAAATGGTGAGTGACCACGAGAATGTGGAACCATCTATGGAAGGTGTACTTTAGTGGGAAGACACACAATATTTTAGTGACACCACCAGTGTTTCTTATGACGGTTGGGCCCATGAAACATATGAAATGGTTGGATGCAAAGTTACGGGAAGGGTCATTCGGATGATCAGTGCGCATGGTTAGGCATTTGAGAAAACCCGATTACCCAAGTATAGTAGAGAGGAAAACTGGATTCTTTCTTACGCGCCATGGAAGACCAAAGTGGAAAAATGAGGGGATAAACAAAATATGATGGTATATACCTTACACATAACATCAGCACGCTGGTGGGTTACACACAAAGATAATATTTTGGGCTGATGTGAGGTAAGAGTAGAATTTTTGACAAGGTTTACTTAGAATAATGTACCCTCTCTTATTCAAGAATATGATGGGAAGACTCCTATTTTGGTACACGTCCACAAATTTGAGAGACAACAGCACAAGGCCAAGAATTTTTACTTGCCATCTCTTTGGGTTCATAAGTTCTATTTAACATTGAAGAAGGGTCTGCACGTGTGCATGGTATGTGCATGTTGAGCTAAAACAAGAGACTACAAGTTGGACGATATGACTAAAGGTATGGCTCATACTTTTGATTATTTTTCTAATAAGCCACCAATACATGAGGCCTTACAGATTATGAAGCGTATCACACTAGGCAATAGCACAAAGGTAGAGGAACTCATGGTTCATCTCTTGGGAGATCCCGGGATTGAGGCGAATGAGGGTGTAGTGGAAACAAAAGAGATCTAGCTAGGATGCACGTGGAGAGAGAAGGAAAAAGGGAAAATGGTATACTTCATTGATGAAGAAGAAGAGAGAACCTAGCTATTAACCAAACGAGGGTGTGTGCAAGGTGATTGAATCAGTAGATGAGAAAGCACACATACCATGTACCTATGATGACTAAGAATGTGAATATTGGACCGATGATGCACATAAGGAGGATATCAAACATTGGAGATTATTGGTTAGAACAAGAGGTAGAGAATATCATTGAATTATTGCATGATTTTCAGGACCTATTTCTAAGAGGTTATCTTGAGTTGAAAGGTGTGCATCCCTCATCGGGAGATATGAAGATTAAGTTGAAATAAGATGCAAGTCCCATTTAGAAGAGGCCTTATATGATGAATCTAAACCTTTGCTTGAAGGTCAAGGAAGAGATTGACAAAATTCTTAAGTCTAGGATCATTGAACCAATTAAGGAATGTGAGTGGGTTAGCCCCATAGTGATCAACATTAACAAGGATGCCTAGATCATGATATGTGTTGACTATAAAGAACTCAATGATTCATGTGTTATAGATCCTTTTCCTATGCTATTTATGGAAGAGATCCTTGAATGCATTGCGGGTGTAAAATCTATTCATTCACGATGGATTTTTAGGAAATCACTAGGTGCGTATTGTGTGTGAGGATCAAGACCACATTCACCACCGAATGGGAAAGTTTTACATATCTTGTCATGTTTTTTGGGTTGAATAATACGCCATCAATATTATCATGCATAGTTGTGCAGGCATTTCATGACTTTATTCATAAGTTCTTGCAGGTCTATCTAGATGATTGGACCGTCAATGGCCTAGTAAAGGATCATTATGACAATATAAGGCTGATGTTTGAGAAATGCAGGAAATTCAACATCTCTCTCAACATTAAGAAGTGTATCTTTGCCACCCCTTTTGGTACATTACTTGGGAACATCATTTGCAAGGATGGATTGTTGGTAGATCCAACAAAGTTTGTAGTGATTTTGGGACTAGAAGAACCTACCAATTAGAGTGAAGTGCACTATTTATTGGAGCAAAATGGTTATTATAGGAAATTCATCAAAGGATATGCAAAGATTTTCACACCCCTGGAGGAATTTATCAAGGCCAAAGGAAATTTTTATTGGGGTAACACGCAACAACATGCATTTGAAACCTTGAAGGAGAAGCTTACCACTACACCTATCTTGCATTTCCCTTCATGGAACAAACCTTTCCATGTACATGTTAATGCCTTTGACATGGCTATTGGTGCATTCTTGGCACAAATTTAGAAGAAGGGTAATGTGGATCATCCCATATTCTTTGCAACCGGAAGTTAACACTAGCCGAGCACAACTATATAACTACAGAGTGGGAGGAATTGTCCACGATCTATGCACTTCAAAATTTTGACAATACTTATTGGCCACACCGTTCATATTTTATACAGATCATATGACATTAAAGTATTTAGTCAACAAACCTTTGTTTTGTAAGGGCACATCTACTGGTGGATACTCCTTTTTCAGGAATTTGATTTTACAGTTGTAGTAAAGCTAGGCAAGAGAAATCTGGGACCTGATCACTTATCAAGGATCAATTCTAGAGAGGACATGCAGAGCATTGAAGACACTATGAATCTTGCATAGTTGTTTAGGTTGAATTGTGTACCAACTGATTTGGAAGACATTGTAGTATTTTTGCGTACTACGCCAGAGAGGGAATGATTATCTTAGACAAGAAGTAACTTTCTATATGTGCCACACCATATCAGCTTATTAGAGGAGACTGTATAAAATAGGTAGAGATGAGGTCTTGCGAAAATGTGTTCTAGAGCATGAGATCGAAGCCATTATTGAGGAAGTGCATGGAGGAATCATAGAGGAAACTATGTAGGGAAGTGACCATGCGAAATATACTCTTAGAAAGTCTATGGTGGGAGACATTATACAAAGATACCAAGGATTTTTTCAAAGCATGTGATCACTGTCAGAGAATTGGAAAGCTTGGAAATAGAGATGAAATGCCATTGAGGCCTATAGTGAGCACAAAGCCTTTTAAAAAATGGGCTATTGATTTTGTAGGACCTATTGCACCACCCATGCATAGGACATGTGCGTGCTACATCATCACATGTGTTGATTATTTGAAAAGGTGGGAAGAGGTTGTGCCTATAAAATATTGCCTTTGCAACGACAACATAAAGGTTACTTTGGGAAAACATCATTAGTAGGTATGGATGCCCATTGAGCCTAATGAGTGATAAAAGGAACTCATTTTTTAAATGAGACTATGAAAATTTTATTGGCAAAGTTTATGGTGGCGCACCATAAGAATACCCCTTATCACCCTTAGGATAATGACAAGATTAAAAGCTTTCAACAAGATCTTAGGAAAAACACTAATGAAGATATGTGATGTTGGAAGGAAGAATTGGGATGAAAAGGTATCAACCATACTCTGGGCATATAGAACAACCTATAAACAATTGAACAAGGCCACACCCTTTTAGTTGGTGTTTAGCATGAAGGTTGTACTACCCATGGAATTTATGCTACCATCCATACGTATTACACACGTAGGTGGATTGGATGATGAACAAGATGTGGATGAGCACATTAACAAATTGATGT
Organism: Taxus wallichiana var. yunnanensis; assembly: GCA_018340775.1. NCBI lineage: Eukaryota > Viridiplantae > Streptophyta > Pinopsida > Cupressales > Taxaceae > Taxus > Taxus wallichiana. Next base: position 819,034,464 of record CM031239.1, read on the forward strand.
AATTAGAGGAGTGGCACACCATTGCGTATTGGATTTGGAAGATAGAAAATGCATAATAGAAGGCTTGGCATGATAGGCACATCAAGAACAAGTATTTTGCAATTGGAAAGATGGTACTTCTGTATGATTCCAAGTTTGTACACCACCTAAGGAAGTTGAAAGTCCATTGGTTAGGACCTTTTGTAGTGATCAAGATACTAGATTTAGGCACTTTTCAACTCCAAGCGCTAGATGGTACCATGTTGTCTGGTTACTCCAATGGGAGTAGGTTGAAGCCCTACTATAAATAAGTTTCCTTCTGTTTGTAATAAGGAAATATTTCCACTTAGATTATATTTACCTTTAATGTTTTGTTTTGTTGTAATAAGTGCATTTGCACATAGGAGATGATTACCATGTAGAAGACTACACATACTTTTAGTGTGTGGAGGAAACATGTAATCACAAGTAGAGAGATTGTGATCCTAATACTTGGGTGGAGTTAGTTTAGAGGTGTGCGCGATGATTTTGTAATAAAAGTGTTGTTATGTCAAAACATTATCACACTCATATTTTTCTATGGTAGATCTCTAATTTTTGCTAATATGGGACCATATCTCAAGTTGTGGGACTTGCTACTTGAGATCGAGCTCCAGAGAAGGCCAAATTCCTCTACCTAATCCTAGCACTAAACTACTCCTAAGGAAGGAAATACAACTAACCACTCCTAAAATACAAATTCCAAGGGACCAGGGAGAGAGAGAGGGTTAGAGAGATGAATCAAAATGAAATCCTAAACTAAGGGTGGTGATAACAACAAAAAAATGGTGTGGAAATATCCTGCTGAGGGAGAAGAAAGAAGGAAAATGCGGTAGGGAGATGCCGGACATCGTGACATAGTCCCAAGTATTCATTCATGATCAAACCTCCATGAAATGAAAAAAATTAACCTATAAATGAGAGAAGCATGCACATATTAGAACAACAATAATGGTGAGGCAAGGGAATGCAAGAAAATTGAGAAAGGATTGAGAGAACACCACGATATAAAATTTTTATTGCTCCATAATATGCATAGTCCATTACATACGTGGAATAATGACACATATACACTTGCAAAGTCCATGTGAAGGATTAAAAACTCATAGACATTGAGAAAACAATTAGACAGAGTTTCCCCATATCCCAGAATATCCCCTTCTCAAAATGAGAAGTATTACAATATATAGAAGAAGATAGAGAAGAGAGAGAGAGAGAGAGATAGAATCCCAAATTTCCTCTTCACCCACCAAAAAATTTCATTAATTGATCTGAAAAAGGCATGGGAACATTTAAAAATCCATTCCACAATGTACTTTTGCTTGTGAAAGAAGAAAATGGTCTCCATGTCTTCATTAATGGCTCTTTTACCTACCTAGAAGTGTTCATTTGAGTCTAAGAAGTTTTCCATATTTTTTCCCACCTAATCCCACTAAACTATATATTTTTATTCCATTATGAAGTAATTTGAATTATGAATCCAATGAGTATAATTTTGTGAGATTTGGAACACTTGAGCAAAAGTTATGGCCAATCAAATTTGTGGAGTAACATTGTTTCACTTCTTGCTTTGTGGAGTTTTAAAAGTGCTTTACTCGAATTCACGACCCCCATTACTTCCAAGTAGTGAGTTATCATATCATTCCAAACTCTACCTTATCTTCCTTCTTGGTGGGTTTACGAATTTCTCTAACTTCATTGCTTGACTTGTGGGTTAGAAAGGCCTCATTACATACCAAGAATGGCCTATTGCATCACAAAGACAAAAATCACATTAATTTCCTATTTGTAGGTTTAAAGTGATTGCGAGGAACTGGGTTGATCCAGTACAAGGTCCAAGTGTGCTTCGTGGGCTCAAAGGGCACGCACTCCCCATAATCCCTACTTTGAACTGTGCCTCATCCCATTTGTATTGCGGGCACTCGGTGCTTTCAAAGAACACGTCCCCATGGGGAACTTATTCCCCACGTGCCTCTTGTGCCCCCACTCCATGCAATCCACCTCGCCCTTAGAAAATAAAATGCCCCTCACCTATGAAGAACTCAACCCCATAGGGAACTTGTTCCCATGCGGGCTTCTTGTACCCACATAACATTCTATCTCTGCAATACAAAGGAGACATCTCTCTCCAATGTATTGTGGGATTTTCGGTCACCCGAGGAACTCGAGACCCACCGACTCATGTACCCTCTGGCTCCCCAAAGTTAAATTTATCTGCAATGCACTGAAATTTGACCCTTTTGTCATTTTTTATGAATTTTTTTAAGTCCTTGAGCCAAGTAGAGAGTTGCGAAGCTATGGAAAACATAGTAAAGTGCCCCTAATGCCAATTTTTTCCTTTTTATCCATTTTTACTCAAATTGGTGTAGTATGAGAACCTAAAGCCTCTAGAAGAAGGAAATTGTACCAAATGATCCAAAATGCCCCAAAATCATAAAAGTTACATGAAATTTGTAGATTCACCATTATAGCCCTATTAATTGCCCAAGTCCAATTTTCTCAAGTTGTCTATTTTTACTAGGGAGTAAAAATGGATAACAATTTGGTGACTCATAGGGACATCTACCTACTAGATGAGTTGATTAGTGGCCTTGAATCATCCATTGGGCATGGAGTTAGCCTCCTAATTTAAAATCGATCTTGAACTCGAAATTTTGCCCCTTGAGCCCATTTGAAGTGCTTTGCTTGAATGTGGAATTGCTCTTTACTTGAATTTTCCATCTTTTATAAGAAAATATTGAATTTTTGATAGAGTGTAAAATTGTTTCAAATCTATAATTTTCTTTTCTCTTTCCTCTCCATCTGATCTATTGAGACAAGGATGAATGAAACATCTCGAACCATCCCAAAAAACTGATTTCTATGCCAGGTTTGAAGAAGTGAACTAAATCATGGCAACGGATGAAGCATTGTAGAGGTTGGAAACACATGCTGATTTGAAATGCACTTGGAACTACTTGAAAAGAACTAGTTTCCCCATGAACACTGCCTCCAATGAAATGGATTTTGCAAGATCAAAAATGACACACAAAAACTATGTGCAACGAGGAAGGTCATACATGTCTCAAGTGAAATATGTAGAGTGTGCACAAACACTTATTTTGATAAAAGAAAACTTACCTACTCTACTCTAACCAAAGGAAAAGGAGGCTAAATAAAACCTACAATAGGTTGTGAGAAGTATCATCCTTTCCTCATAAAATGTAGCCATATTATTTTTCTAACAACAAAAGCACATGGTGGAAATGTAAGCATGCCTTGTACTCCCAAATTCTTCAAAGTATCATAAAAAGCAAGGTTAATACCTCCTCAAGTTGCTCAACATTTAGTTGGAGGTAGTGTTGTTGACCTTTGGTACTTTGATGATCATCCTCATGATCTATAGTGAAAATAACTTGTTGTGACTACGGTTTTAGCTCTAAATTGGCAAGGTATCTGATTGGACACACAACCTTTGAAACTAATGGTCTGATCCTCATGATTTTACCATATCTTTGAAGCTCAACTCCATTAATGGAGTTATTTTGTAGAATTTCCTATAAAGGGTGGTTACTTACTTGCAAGCTGATTTGAACACTTTGCTCTCCGCCTCTACAAACAACTCTGCGTCCTCCAAAATTGATTTTTCTATTATGAATGATTTATGAATGGTGTTATCATATTTGTTCTCCTCCTCCTCTAACATGAATTTTGAGAGCTCAAAGTCATCCAAAAATTAGATTATTGCAAGAATTAAGTGGAAGAAGGATTTGAAATTTCCTTTATGTCTTTCTCTTCACTCACAACCTCGAATATGATTTTCCCTTCTCTATGGCATGGAGCTCCTCGTGAATGGCTGTAATGTTTTAAGAAGTTCTTGATGAATTGATGTAACCTTAAAACATGCAGCAAGCTCTAAACATGTAGAATAATGGGGATCACTACATTCCATTGAAACATCTTGCTCACTTGAAATATTTTCTTCCTTTTCTTGCAACCCTTTGATTTTAGTCTCCCTAGGTTCAAATTTTCCAATGAAAATAGGAGTAATTGTAGCAGTAGGCTGGGTTACTTCTTCTTCTTCCACTATGCTCTCAAAATCAGTCCATTCTTCTACCAGTATTTCATGATTTTCTAGAATAGGACTCACCTCAGCTGATGGAAAAGATGGAGAAGGCTGATTGCTAGGTTCTTGATGATGAACCTTTCTTTCTTCATACTTATGGATCTAATCATTGAAGCTCTGATTTTGATTTGCTTTATCTTTCTCCTTCTCAATCTGTTCTTCAAAATCTACACGTGCCTCCTGTTGTTCAGAAGAATGGAAATTAGCCTTGGCTGCCATGAAGTCTTCAAAATATTATTTACTGAGGAATGGATCTTCAAGTAAAAATAAATTGGGACCTTAGTATATTGTTTAATCTCAAATGCTTCATGATTTACAACTAAATTTTTTCGTGAGGCTCGATACACATGCAAATTTGATTTTATAAAGTGGGAGAAGGGTTTAGCCTTGGATGTTTTTGCAAAGGTTCAAATGGTGGAGGAGGTGGAATACTCTCTTGTGGAGGAGATGGAAATTTGGGAGGGAAAAGGGTAGAGAATTAGAGGTGGGATGGAAGGGAAGAAGATGGAAAAGGGGAATTATCAATGGGGGTAGTAGGAAATAAACTAGGGATGTGAAACTCAGGGCCGAGATGGTGTAGGTTAGGGAAGAGTAGTGAGAAGGCTATGAGGTGGTAGTGTAGGATTTTCCCATTGACAAGGTTTCCTAACACTAGATTCATGAGCCTCCAAAACTCAAACCACTTTGTAATATGGGGCAAAATTCCAACCATGAAATCCAGCTTTTGCTTAGGGTGAACTAGTTTGGGATCGAGTTGACCCATGTACAAGAGAGCCTGAAACTAATTTTACATGCCTTTATGTGGTATGTGGCTCTAGTTTACACCATGTTTTCCTCCATCCTTTGAATCTTTCTTTGAAATCAATATCTTCAGGCTTAGGATAACCTCCAAAATCTGTATACTCCTCCTCTTGAATAACTCCATTGTTTTGTGAATAACCAAATTGATTTTTATATTTTCTCATAGGAACATACATACTAAATATGATTTTATCTATAAAATTGATCTGGAGGTGTGCTAAAGTAGCTTGAAGAATAATGGCAAGGTTGGAGGTGGATTCAAATGGAACTACTGCGTAAATGAAAATACCAAGAAGTAAATGAAGTCATGATTGCACAACTTCATGAATGGAAGAAAATGGAAAGATATGGAAAGAAAAGGAAAATGAATGAAAACAAATGAAAGAAAGGGAAAGGTAAAAAACTTAGAAAATGGGTTGTTTGAATAAGTGGAATCACCAGATATGCTTGAAAATGCCTCAAAAGGTTGAAATCTTCACCAAGAGAACATTAAAATTGATGAAGAAAATTGTTAAGGTGCTTCAAACCCGTCCCATTGAGCGTGCTAGCATTGTTATGTAAAAAATAACACCTTGAGATTTTTCTATGATAGATATCTACTTTTTGCTAACATGGGACCATCTCTCAAGTTATGGGACTTGCTACTTGAGATGGCCCTCTAGAGAAGGCCAGATTCCTCTACCTAATCCTAGCACTAAACTACTCCTAAGGAAGGAAATGTATCTAACTACTCCTAAAATACCAATTCCAAGGGACCAGGAGAGAGAGAGATGGTAAGAGAGATGCATGATGAAAATGAAATCCTAAACTAAGGGTGGTGATAACACCATAAAAAGGGTGTGGAAATATCCTACGAGGAGAAGAAAGAAGGAAAATGCAGTAAGGAGAGGCTAGATATCCATGACACAGGTCCAAAGTATTCATTCACCATCAAACCTCCATGAAACATAACAACATTAACTCTGTAAATGAGAGAAACATGCACATAATAGAACAACAATAATGGAGAGGTAAGGGAATGAAACAAAAATGAGAAAGGGTTGAGAAAACACCACAATACACAATTTTTATTGCTCCATAATATGCATAGTCCATTACATATGTGGAATAAAGGAAAAATACACTTGTAGAGTCCATGTGAAGGCTTACAACTCATAGACATTGAAAAAAATTGGACAAAGTTTCCCCATATCCTAAAATACCCCCTTCTCAAAATGAGAAGTTTTACAATATATAGAAGAAGATAGAGAAGAGAGAGAGATAGAATCCCATATTTCCCCCTTCACCCACCAAAAATTTCATTAATTGATTTGAAAAAAGCATGGGCACCTCTGAAAATCCATTCCCCAATGTACTTTTTCTTATGGAAGAAGAAAATGGCCTCCATGTCTTCATTAATGGCTCTTTTACCTAGCTGGAAGTGTTCGTTTAAACCAAAGAAGTTTTCCCTATTTTTTCACCCACCTAATCCCACAAAAATCTATATTTTTGATTATATGATGATGTAATTTGAATTACGAATCCAAAGAGTATAATTTTTTGAGATTTAGAGCACGTGAGAAAAAGTTATGGCCAATCAGGTTTGTGGATTAACATTGCTTCACTTCTTACTTTGTGGAGTTTTAGAAGTGCTTTACTTAGATTCATGACCCACCATTACTTCCAAGTAGTGAGTCATTGTATCAACGCCCAACTCTACCTTCTCTTCCTTCTTGGTGGGTTTACGAGTTTCTCTAAATTCAATGCTTGACTGTGGGTTTTGGGGCCTCATTACTTACTATAAATGGCCCATCACATCATCGTACAAGAATCCTCCTTACTTGCCTCTTCATGGGCTCGAAGGGCCCACAGTCCCCATAATATCCGCTTTGAATTATGCCTCATCCCATTTGTATTACGGGTTCTTGGACATTTTAGAGAACACGTCCTCGCGGGCCTCTTGTGCTTGCACTCCACACAATTCATCTCGTCCTTAGAAAATTATCTACCCTCACCTACAGAGAAATCAACCCCACAAGGAAATTGTTCCTGTGGGACTCTTGTACCCACACAACACTTTGCCTCCGCAATATAAAGGAGGCATCTCTCTCTAATGCATTACGGGCTTTTCACCCGCCTGGGAACTCAAGACCCATTGACCCGTGTACCCTCTCGGGCCCTTAAAGTTTGATTTATCCGCAATGCACTAAAACTTGACCCTTTTCTCATTTTTAAATTAATTTTTCTAAGTCCTTGGGCCAAGTAGCGAGTTCCAAAACTAGGAAAACATAGTATAGTGCCCCCAAGGCCATTTTTTTCCTTTTTATCCATTTTTTCTCAAATTGGCTAAGTGTGAGAACGTAAAGCCTCTAGAAGAAGGGAAATTGTGGAAAATGATCCCAAATGCCCCAAAATCAACTGCAAGTGCCCAAAATCATAGGAGTTACTTGAAATTTATAGATTCACCATTAGAGCCCTATCAATCGCCCAAGTCCAACTTTACTAACTTTTCCTTTTTTACCAGGGGAAAAAATGGATAATAGGTGCTTGATGGATATGAGATGGGTATGTTTAAATGAAAAATGAAGGTGCTTTGTAGGTGCTTAGGAATGATGATGCTTGAAAGGAATTTCTTAGATCAGGAAACCATGTGGGTAAGAGGCTATGCATTGTAATGTGAGGGAGGAAATAGTTGGAAAAAATACTTGGTATATGACGTAAAGGAGGAGGGTTTGTGGCACAAGAAGATACATGAAAGGATGTTTACACTCTTAAAAGTAGTGGCACACCAGAATGTTATGACTTCCGTTTGGAAGAAAGCGGGAAAAATAAAAAAAAAGTAAAAGTGCATTTAATGCTTTATTGATGGTAGGTGAGGATCAATTAATGCACTAATTTTTTTGAGAACTATAAAGTGAGTGTGGGTGAGTTCATTCTTACCTTGTATATTGAAGAGTTAGAGTGATTGAAAGAGAGATTAAGTGTAAATTGTGTCTCGTGAGTACGAAGAGTTTGTGTGAAGGAAATTTGAGACGAACTAGAGTAAGTTAAACATGACCAGATTTAGAGCTCTTTTGAATGGAAGTAAGAGCATGGAAGGAAGGCATGGATGTTAATAATACATAGAGGTTCGAGGGTTTTCATTCCCAAAGATAGTGTTTGAATAAAAGTGAATTTGTAGAATTTTAAGTTGTAGAACTAGGGAACGAGGTTACATGTTGCAAACTAAAGAAAAATGCGTATTAGTACAAGGATTTGGAGTTGAACGCTTGACAATTGTAGCATGTTGGGTAAGTGTTATCAGCACTTATTGCATAAATTTTCTAAAATTTTCAAGTTTGAATTTTCAAAGAAGTTGGGAAAGATAACAATGACATCAAGAAATCACCCATAGTATCACACAAGAGAAATGAAAAGGGCAAGGGAAGGACAAGAAGCGTAAGGTGGATAATGTGCTATAAATTAGTTTTTAAAGATGTAGTAACTGGAAAAGTGATTGTAGGGGAAACCATGGGAGTCACACTTGACTAAGCACAAGATCAATGGCTATAATAATCACTTAGAGGCACATGAGGCTAAAATAAATGAGGCGATGAATAAAATGGACTAGAAGACTACGAAGGGTAGTTGGTCTATGATAACATAGTACCAAAGGATTTGGAGAGCGCAGGAGTTCTCCAGTTGTATGAGTTATCTTTCTTTGGCAAGCTGAAATGATTGTATTAATGGATTATGTAGTATGTTCATGAGGACTTCTTTTATTTTATAGGAATAAGAATGCACATTACCGTGCAACCACCAATTAGAAGAGTTACAAGTTTACGTAGTTCATGCATTGAGATTGTAGTCATTTTTATGTACCCTTAGTACAAATTTCTAACCCCATGTGTGCCAACATATCACCCAACAAAGTCTTTGGGTGCTTACTCCGAGGCACACATGAGTGCTGAGCCCCTCCTATATGTGATAATTGTGAGAAGGTTATGCCATTGATGGAGGATGGTTTACAAAATGATAATACATTTACTTAGTTAAAAGAAAAGTTGAAGGGAAGCTTACAGATCCACATATTAATGTATTAAATGAACTAAGAATCATTTGTAATAAACACGATGAATTAGATCTCGAGTCATGGCGGTGACACAAAAAGAGGGTTTACACCTTTAAAAAATTATATACAAAACAAAACCCTTAGATATATATTCATTTAGAGTGATTTTGGTAGCCACATTATAATCAAAACAGGTCATCACAAACCATACATATCAAAATACTAGGACTCATCTCTTACAGATCTTCCCTGGTATGATATTCTAACTATGCCTTCCTAGTTCATCCCTTATTATAGACTCTAATTCCATATAGAGGCTTATTACATCCTTTAGAACCCTTAGCACTAAGTGCTCTAAACCCTAGCACTACTACAACATTTGGATAATCTACATCTTACTCTCTATGCATCCTTTGTTCTGCTCTCATCTATCACTCGATGTATTTATTTTCTCTTGAGCATCTCTCTTTATAGGTTCATCATCCACCGCCATGCCTTCTCTCTTAAACAGATCGCATGCCAAGTGTCAATGTGGTCCTCTAATGGTGAATTCTTATCCCCTTATGAACCCTCTAATCTATGTAATGATGTCTTTCAAGACTATTCCCGCGTGTAATATCCTTTTCTTGACCTCCAAGGTTCCATGCTGGCACCTTATCCACTTAGCACGCCTAGTTGGGTCACGTTTTTTCTCAAGTGCCTTTAGAATTATGAACATGGCTAAGTACTATGAACCATATGTTCTACCTTCCATGCACACCATAGTTTCTCCAAAACCATTCTTAAACCTTTTTCCTACAAGATTCTCCTTGCACGTCGTTCTCTTTATTGGTCCTATGTGCGTGTGCCCTTTGGTACTTAGCCAATATTCCAAGGCCCAACATCACCCCACACTAATCTTGTTCTCCATCCTTGAAACATACTTTTGCTTCTTCAAAGAATAAAGAATGGTGGGATCCTAAAAATTGAATGAAGAATGAAAGAATGGAATAATGGAAGAATGAAGAATGGAAGAACTTGCTATTGCTGCAAGAGGAGTGGGAAATCCTTCCTTATTGTCACCTCAATCTTCTCCCAGGAATCCACTTCACCCTATGCCTGCTGAAGTAGGTCACCCACTAGAGCACTCACCTCCTCAAAGCTCAATTTGTCACCCTTAGCATTCAACATATCTACAATTCCTTCCAACTACTTGTTAAGGTCGTCCAATATGTCCATTCTATAGGTGAATTGGGGATACAACTACCTAAGCCGGTTCTTAACCGAACCCCACAAGGCTTCGATTGATTCCATCTTCTTCTCAATGTTGGCTATGATTTTATCCCACTTTGTCATGTTTCACTTATTCTTCTCCTAGAATTATTTTAGATCCACCTCATGTGTAGCAACTAGTATGCTTTCTACCCTGTCTCTATCATCACAGTTATCATACATGGCCTAAGCCATTCGTGGTGGTAGTCTGCGTAGTGCAAAGGATCTTAGAATACCATGTAACTGTCTCCCCAATATTCTTCTTCTCTTCCTCCTTTTGGCATGCCAATGCCTCTTTTGCTGATTCTAATGCGAGCGACCATCTCTCCATGGTAAGGATGCGGGTTAAGTCTTCCAAGAATTGTAAGGTTGACTCGTATTTCTACTCAGGTGGGGCCATGTCTGGGTGTTTCAAGATGATGGCATATGTAATCATCTCTATCTTCTTATACACCTCACACACCTTTAGCTTCTCCTCCCTTAGTTCACGCTTTAGTTATGCACTGATCAAATCTTCTTGCTTCAGATCCTTGCTCTTCTTAATGATTTCTTCATTCTTCTTCTCCAGTTCCTCCTCCAAAACCCTTACTCTATCATTCCTCCCAAAGAGTCTTGCCTCAACCTCCACTAACACCTTGTTGAGTACGTTGCAAACTTTCTCATATGATAATTGCTGAGTATTCACTAGAGGGTTTAATCCCTTGACTCTGGTATTTTCATCAATGCCCCTTGGTTAACCTTGAATTCTATCTCATTAATATGGGACTCAAAATCCCAAGATAACATCTTTCTCGTATGTGGGTATGCACCCTCTTCTTCGAATGAAGACCATGTAAGGAGTTGGTTAGAGGGCATGGTACTTTGGAAACACACGTGTAATACCTTAGTAGGATCATTGATATAACTCATTCCTTGCTCGGTGCCGTTACCACACCCTTTCCTCCCATGTGTGCTACCTTAGGAAAGCTTACCACCAGGCTGGGATCTCCACCCATGCTTCCATATTCCTTCTCAATGATTTCACTCTCCATTTAAGTGAGTACTTCATCAACACTGCATTCTACCTCCTACTCCACCAAGTCCTTTATTATGTCCGCTACCTCCCTTTCCATGACATCCTCTATTTTCTCCTTGGTGAGGTTTGGGGTCCTTTGATCCTTGGTGTTTACCTCCTCACTCTCCCCATTTCCTTGAGCACCTTCTTCTTCCCCATCCTTCTCCTCATTCCCTTCCTCTAAGTTATGTACATCGTACACAGGATGGTCTGAGCCTATTCATGCTCATTGTCATTCTTTTTTCCCCCTGTAAGCCTCTGAGCTCCCGTTTCTTTTGAGTCCACCTTTTTGCTACCTTCTACTTCTTCCTAACTGGTGATTCTAGTCTAGGAGATTCTTCTTTCTCTTCTTCTACAGTGACTCCTTCCTTACTAGCGACTCTTCTTTCACAGGGGGCACCTCTTGCTCTGCACCTCCTCTTCATGTTTCTTCTCCTTTTCTTCTACAAGGGAATTCTTCCTCCGTGCATATGTGCTTGGCCTCGCGCCTAACTCCTGCATGCCTACAAATTGTGTTGTTTGTGCACTTGGTGCCTTTTTCTCAGGTGCCTCCTCTCTCTCCCTCTTCCTTGGCATGACCTTATTCCTTGTTATAGGGTCCTTAGGGATAGAGACATCATTTTCCACATAGGTTCCCTTCTCAAATTTCGACCTTATGTGTAGATATAATCTTGCTATGGTTCTTCCAACAACAAGCAAGGTTACTGGTTTTATCATATGCACATCATGGGAGACATACTTCTCCATATAGGCACACTTATTTGGGTATATCAGAGTCCTTTGTAGCTCATGGTAATCTTGGTCCACCGTGTTGAGATCAAACCTCAGCCTCTTTGCCTCCTTGAAGTGGTTGACCCCGACTTGGAAGTATTGTGCAGTGAAGGAGAATGGTAATTTGCACCATGGGCTCTTGGTGTTGTTTGCCAAAGTGAACTTGCAAATACAAAAATGTTGGTATACTGTAAAATCAACTTCTCCTTGCACTAGAGATGGCAATTTCTTGGGTATCATCCACTCGGCCTCGAACACATCACACATTCTCTTGTACCACTTCTCTAGGTGTGCCTTGTGGGAGGTCGTCATGGTGTCACAATTATATTTCTCAAATCTCTTGGCTGGGGAGGGGTTCTCATCTGGGTACTCCCATATAAATTTTTCTAGCCCATCGGGCACTCCAATTTCTGGAAACACAATGGTAAGGAGGATGCTACCAAACATTACCTTCTCCCTATTATGCGCAACAACGATGATAGTTTATACTATGAATGTTGAGAGGTTGTAGATGGTCCCCTCCGAGATCTTCTAGAAAATGTTCAACCATGCCTTGTTGATCTGGGTCCATCTTTCCTATCCATTTAGTTTTGTGACCAAGTGCACATCCATCCTCATTACAGGGTTTGAAATCATAGAAATGTCGAAATCTTGAGACCCCTTCTTGTAGTCATAGGCCTCCAAAATTTTCTCGTATGGCCTCATTGTTATCCACATCATCATCAAACAAATATCCCTCACGGAAAGATTGATAAATTTTGAAATTAGCTGGGGAGTTATCCTCATCCTTCGTCCTACAAAGTAAAAATGATCTTCATGTACGTGTAACATCAGCCATTGGTACAACCGCTCGGGTTTATTGAAATAGGTTAACTCATTAAGTTACAACAATCTGTCCTTCTCCATATTTACCTTCACCTCATCGTTGTAGATGGACATTTTGTCTGATGTCCTCTTTTCTGTAGGTCTAACCATCTCCAATGCCATCTCTTTCTCTGTGGTTCTCATTCGATGGTTGTAGTCACTTATAGCCATCTTTCTCACATGAGACATCCATTATTTTCCCAACAATATGCTATATGGGTATTACATTTCTAAGTACCATTCCTCGTTGAAGCTAGTGGAAACAACTAGTTTTCCTTTGTCCTTTCTATAGACACCTAAAATATGCTTACACCTAGCATTTCCTCCATTCCATTCAATTAACGACACTTCGTTAATTCCTATTCTTCACTCCATTATTGGATGCCCATTCAATGGACCATAAGATAAGAAATGAGCAAGGAATCCTATTTGCATGCATTTAAACTTGAATTAAACAAGAAATCTAGCAAATATCATTAACCTCTATTCTTGAAAGCTTAATAAAATATGCCTACTAAAGACTTAAGCAATCAGTTTTGTTGTTTACTCCATGAGGGTGAATGAATCTCACTAAATGGATACGTGGAAAAGTTTAGCTATTCATTACTAACCTATCATGGGTGCAAGATGAAGCTCTTTTAATGGAGGATAGCCAAGATCAAATGCCTATTAGCTTAGCTAATGCAAATGAGGTCTAATGCCAATATCTCCAAATGTGAGAGAGATTTTGTTATGTAAACAAGGTGTAAGGTTGAGAGGGAGAGGTGACCCTTCTATTTATAGTTTTTCACTTGGGAGAGTTTGGAATTTGGGTGTATGTGGGCCTAAAGCTTTTAGATTAGATTAGGATAAACATGCTTTCGGCTTAGTTAAGCTTGGTTTAGGCTAGTTAACTAGGGTTTAGGCTAGTTAATATTGATTAGCAAGTGATTAGAGAATCATTGAGAGTTGGGAGGGGTTTGGATAACCAATTGTGACTGATAGATAGCCTACGAAACCAATAGAAGTGGTCTAGAGAGAAATAAGGAGGTTCTGAATGGTCAAAAGGAGGAAGTTTTAGCTAATATGTGAAGAATATGACCGAAAGAGTGTCGTGAATGGGCATCCGATAATGGAGTAAAGAATAGGGAATTAACGAAGTGTCATTAATTGAATGGATTGGAGGAAATGCTAGGTGTAAGCATATTTTAGGTGTCTACATTTTTCCCTCTTTGAGGTGGCGTAAATGAAGTCACTTCAAAGAAAGTAGACAAGCATAAACAAGTAGAAAATTTTGAAGGGATAGAAGAAAAATGAGTAGAATGGAGGATGCCCCCTCGATTATCAATGGGGTGATAGAAGAACTCAATTGATGATCGAAAAGATGACAAAAAGAGAACAAAAGAAAGAATAGTGTGAAGAAGAAGAAAGGGGATATAGAAGAAAAAGGAGTATGAGGAAGAGGGAATGAGCTAACATCCATCCAGTTCCTTTTAAACAACTTTATTTTCATCATATTGCTAGTGATCTTCATCATCGGTCCTTATTAAAAATAATGAACAAAAGTGTAGTATGACATGAAAAGCCATATACGAACAAATGTCCATTGCTAAAAACACCAAATCTATGCAACATACAAAATGCAATGCAATACGAGAAAGTAAAAGATGCCTAACTCCATGCAACATACATAATGCAATGCAATACGAGAAAGTAAACAAGCTAAACTAACAGGGAAATAAGACATAATGTTTTTTTATCAAGCTTCAATTCCAACACGTGTGATTTAACGACAAGGGTTGATGATGGTGCCCCAAGCAATGATACATGCTAGGAGAATAATCGAGGAAACTTGGGTCCTATGAAAATGCAATGTGTACCACGAAATAGTACCAGAAACTCGTTGTGCCCCGTAGTATAGACATAGTAAACAACTTAGTTTTTGTTGATGGAGGTAGATCGAGATGATATGCGAGTTGCACACATGAACATGTGAGAACTAAAGAGTGACGTTTTGTAGGACGATTTCTATTCTTTTTGATGTTTTATGAAACATATTTGAATGTTTTGATTTTTCTAACATATTTGAATGTTTTTGATTTTTGAAAGTTTTCAAAACTATATACAAGAAGATGAGAAAGTTTAGATGCCCCTAGCGATATATGGGATGTACAAGGGTAGAAGGCCAGTGTGTACATGAAAGGCGAAGATGAAAAAATGCCCTAGTGATTAGGTGGAATTATTCGAGGTAAAATCTTCACGGGTAGAAGCGGGACCTAAGGCCACTATGGATAGGTTCAACGCAATGATGAACATAAACCAATGAAGTGCTAGGAAGGAGCAAGGATGCCCCCAGCCTAGGTTGGCCTTAAAGCACATCATAGAAAGGAAGGAGAAGAGTGCTTTTTGTGAAAGGGGACAAAGGTGTCCAAAAACATGGCAAAAAGTAATCTTATACATATGTTCTAAATGAAGTAGAAGAACGATGTGAATGATATGAATGTAGCTTAGAAGCCTCACGATAAAGAAGTGAATATCCAAAGGCAAGAGTCTAAACAAGGTCCAAAAAAAGACAATTGGTAACATACTAATCCTGCTTACTTGTAGAGACCCACTGTGTACACATGGAATTTAATTACCTCTTGAAGGGAAGATTTAATAGACAACAAGTGAAGACACCCTAGCCAATGTGTAGGAATGATTGATTTTAATAGATGATAGGTGATTTGTGAATGAAGGGTGGAAGGATAGCCGTACATTACTCTGCTACTAGCCAGGCATCCATAGCCCCAACGGATATGCATTTGATTCTAATTGCAACATTTCTCTACTGTCAGTCAGGCATCCATAGCCTCGATAGAGATTATTGGAAATACCCCAAGAGAGTTATTTATCAATTTTCTTTTGCTTTTAGCTTTTAGCTTTTTATTTTTGATTGATTTTGATTCTTTTTCTTTCTGAAAACTTATTTCAGCTCTCTTATTTGAGAAGGGGTTAACAACCAAATATGGCTTGATGGAAGGAGGTGGAAGTGATTGTGATGACGACATTGGTTAGTGTCAACAAATATGTCCAAAAGTTCTTCGTAACAATTTTATTAGATGTTGAATGTGATAGGATCTCTAAGAGGCCAGTCATTCTTTAATTTACCAAGGTGATGAAAGACCAGGGTCAAACGGATACCATAGAGATAAATGTCACAAAATGCGTGCAAATAGGCTAACCAAAATATCACTAAAGGGATGAAAATGGAAGGAAGACTTTTAGAAGAATAACAAGGAAGGGAAGAAAGAAACATCCATGTGTACGCAATACCTGATTGTAATGTTTGATCTTTGTACCTTTGATTTTTGTTGTGTTTTCTCATGTTTTTGTATTTTTGAAATGTTTTTAATTTTTAGCTTTTTGATAGTTTTTGGAAAGTTGGGACCAAAAATGTCACTCCATGTGATAGGATCCAACAATGATGTTTATGAATTCCTTGATAAGGGAGACTAGGTGCATTTGTTTATCAAGAGTTATGTTATCCCCGATCTCGATGATCGTGGTGAGATCGTACTCAACAAATGACTACGATTTATCCTGAAACATGGATTTCGTATGTAGGATCTTGAGTTCCCTATCTAGAGGTTTATGCACTTTATGCCATACTTGATGGTTACGTTGATGTGCATTCTTGAATCACATTTGATTTACAATTTTGAGATTGTTCAAGTTGTTGGGGGCTTTCAAGCTCTTGGAAGTTTTGACTGAGCTTGATTAAGAAACTGTTTGGGTTTCTTATAAGTTGACGTGTGACTTTTCTGACCCCGAGAAGTGGGAGAAGAGAGTGAATGTTTATGATTGATGATAGGAATGAGAGAAATGATGGTGGGATTTCCTGGTCATTGGTAGAAGGATGATGTGATGGATAAATAGGATATGGTCCAAGAATTGAAGAGGATGGACTACCAGGAGGTGAGCCACTAATAGAAGATGACGAAAGGGCTACTAGAATATGGCCCTAAGATGGAAGAAGTTGGGCTATGAGGACATGGCCCAAGAATAGAAGAATATGATGAAGGGCTGCTAGGGTGTGGCCCAAGTATAGACAAGGAGGGACTACTCGAGGTATCCCATAGATAGAAGAGGATGAAGGGCTACTAGGATGTGGCCCAAGAATAGAAGGGAATGGGCTACCAAGAGGTGACCCACAAGTAGAAAATGGAGGGCTACCTAGGGGTGGCTCCAAGATAGAAGAATATGATGGGTTACTCAGTGATGACCCAAGATAAGATTTTGATTAAGGAATGATGATAGATAAGGAATGAGTTGGTAACGAGAAGATAGGCCATGGATCAATGCTAGACCCCGACATATCATCATGCTCAGAGGAAGGTGAAGATGGAATAACAGAAGAAGAATCAAGTTCCATGACTTTAGGATCTTCTTTTATGTTCTGTAAAAAAGGATCATTTTTCCCCAATACGCGAGCATATCGAGTTCTAGAAAGAATCCTTGTTTGCAATCCTCTAGAGGGATATCATCATGTAGTCTGATTATTTCTTCATTCTGAGAGAAATAAATTAGTAGAGGTTGTTTTTCTTTAGTCATAAAGGTTGAATAGAAGAAATATGTTCGATAAGGAGGGAAGATTGATTGACAGAAGAAGATGACTCAAGAGAGGAAGTAGGATGGTGGTAAGCGTCTCATTAATGGATGATTTGGATTTGGACCTAGGTCATTTTTCTATAAGATGACGTAATGTTGGTTGGAAAGTAGGATCACATAGCCATTTTTTAAGTTGTGATGTAGGAGTTGAATTGGATGATTGACTTGAGGGAATCTGAGTTGTGCAACTCTTCGATGGATGAAGGGATCGTCGAGATGATTGATGAAGGAGGTCCTATGAAGAAAGGGAGGATCGTGACTCAAAAACCAAATTAGATGCTCGATCGATGGAACTTGGAGTCACACGAATCTTCAAAGGAGGAAGACATTGTTGATGTGATTTGGAATAAAGGTCCTACGAAGGAAGGGAGGACCATGATTCTAGATTTGATCTAGGGGTATCGTAACAATAGTTGGGATCCGAGTCTTCAGAAGAAGAGTGGGAATCTGAATTGTAGTTTAGATTTGAATCCAAAGAAGAAGAGTGGGGGGAACTTGAATAATAATTTAGATTAGAAGCATCCAAACCATACCACCAACTATGAGTTGAAGGCATGTCAAATGTGTTCAATGAAAGATTTTGCAAAAGCTATTGAAATGGGGTAAGACCCCAAAGCTTTGTGCAAAGCCCCTCAATGGACCATAAGATAAGAAATGAGCAAGGAATTCTATTTGAATGCATTTAAAATTGAATTAAACAAGAAATCTAGCAAACATCATTAACCTTTATTCTTGAAAGCTTAATAAAATATGCCTACTAAAGACTTAAGCAATCAGTTTTGTTGTTTACTCTATGAGGGTCAATGAATCTCACTAAATGGCTACATGGCCAAGTTTAGCTATTCCATTACTAACCTATCATGGGTGCAAGATGAATCTATTTTAATGGAGGATAGCCAAGATCAAATGCCTATTAGCTTAGCTAATACGAATGAGGTCTAATGCCAATATCTCCAAATGTGAGAGAGATTTTGCTATGTAAACAAGGTGTAAGGTTGAGAGGGAGAGGTGACCCTTCTATTTATAGTTTTTCACTTGAGAGAGTTTGGAATTTGGGTGCATGTGGGACTAAAGCTTTTAGATTAGATTAGGATAAACATGCTTTAGGCTTAGTTAAGCTTGGTTTAGGATAGTTAACTAGGGTTTAGGCTAGTTAAACTTGATTAGCAAGTGATTAAAGACTCATTGAGAGTTGGGAGGGCCTGGATAACCAATTGTGACTGATAGATAGCCTAAGAAACCAATAGAAGTGGTCTAGAGAGAACTAGGGAGGTTTTGAATGGTCAAAAGGAGGAAGTTTTAGCTAATATGGGAATAATATGACCAGAAAGAGTGTTGTGAATGGGCACCTGATAATGGAGTGAAGAATAGGGAATTAACGAAGTGTCATTAATTGAATGGATTGGAGGAAATGCTAGGAGTTAGCATATTTTAGGTGTCTATACTTTCCCTTCTTCGATGAAATGGTAGTTACTTTCCTTACTCCCATTTTCCTTGTTACGTTGTTTAAAAATTATTTTCTTCCTTTTGATCTTGACTTTGCTCAACTCTACGGCTCTACTCATACGTGAAGATCCCTTCAATCTTTTGCCCTAGCTCTAGAATCCTAACCTGGAAAAACCCTTCCTTCCACAAGACGACGTATTTAGTTACGAGTTTTGAAAAATTCAACAACCCTCTCATTTCACGTTCATGTACTATTTTTCCACACTGGTTCACTTCTCAAACTAGTTATGCACTAAGATATTCGCAACCTCCTTTTGCAAAATTTTTCTCAAGGATTCCCTAGTTCACAAGAGCTCTTCAATATCAAAATGCAAGGTAATAACAATGTATCCGACCTTCTACTTATATATTTTTCTTCTTTTCCATGCAATAAATGAAATGCCACCTACTATCATACCTTTGCAATAAAGGTGACTTTTTTGCTAAAGCTAGCCTTAAGCGCTTTTACCCCCATGCCCAACCCTGTGCAAAAAAACCCTTACAACCTTATGGCACGCGTAAATCCTTAGCTGACCGAAGATCCTCACACACATGCATGCAACACCAAAGGAAATTCTTCCATCCTTACCTTGATTTTTTCCCTCATCATGTTGTTCATGTGCTTCTCATCCTTGTACGTGGTCTTTGTAAATCTCTCTTGACACCAAACTCCTTATGTCCACCTTTTCCATGCATGCTCTTCCAAACTTCGTTGATTCTTCAATCTAGGCCATCAAAACATAGCTTCCACTACTAGCTTCTATTATTTGTCACACTACTCCACCCCACACTAAAATGGATGCGTGGTCCTCTGTGCATAGAATACTTTTTTTGAAAATAATAAGTGGCTACCAATGCACAACACGTACACAACAAAAATAAAGGGAACAAGCAATGAGAAGGGGAAACACACAGAAAGGAAAATGCATTAAAGGAAACCCTAGGCTAAATGGCAATACTGCCTTATTTATGATTACACAGAAGCCTTATTTATAGTAGGGCTTTAGCCTACTCCCATTGAAATGGCCTAGTAATCTCATCCCATCTAGTGCTTGTAACTGACATGCGCTTGAATCAAGGATGTACGAGATTATATATGGCCCTAACCAATGGAATTTTAGTTTCCCAAGATGGCGTAAAATTTGGAGTCATAAAGCAAGACCATCTGCCCAACCTCAAATTTTTTATTTTTAATATGGCGATCATGCCATGATTTTTTTCGCACCTTTTTAGTCTTCTAACTCCACCTAGAAAGTGATCACCTTTCATCCAACTGCATTAATTTATCCATGTGCTCCTGTAGTGCTTGTTCATCAGCTAATCCTCCTGCATGTGCAATACGTAGGGATGGTAGCATGAATTCTACTGGTAACACAACTTCCATGCCAAACACCAATTGGAATGGTGTGGCCTTGTTCAATTTCTTGTAGGTAGTCCTATATGCCCATAGTACAACTGAAACTTTGTCATCCCAATCTTGTCTTCCCACATCACAAATTTTTGTCAATGTGTGACTCATAATTTTGTTAAACACCTCAACAGATTCCATTAGCTTGTGGGTGATATGGGGTAGTCTTATGGTGGGCTACCATGAATTCTACCAACAAGATCCTAACTATCTCATTTAAGAAATGAGTACCCTTATCACTCATTAAGCTCAACGAACATCCATATATGCTGATTATATTTTCCCATAAGAACCTAGTTGCTTATTTCTGCTATGCAGTCCCTTGTAGGTATTGCCTTTTCCCATCTTGTTAAGTAGTCAATGTAAGTGATGATATAACATGAACCAGTCCTTCACATGGCAGGTGAAATTAGTCCTAAAAATCAATGTCCCACTTTTCAAATGGTTCTGTGCTAGCTATCGGCCTCAAGGGCATCTCATCCCTTTTTCCTGGCTTGCCAAGGCATTGAAAATGGTCATAGGCCTTACAAAAATCAATGCAATCCTAGTAGATGATTTCCCACTAAAGCCCTGCAGTAGGATTTTTCACGCGGTGGCATTCCTTGCATAGTGTCCTCCTGTAATCCCACCATGTTATTTCTCCATGATTACAACACGCTCATGCTCCAACACACACCAGGCAAAAAACCTCATCACGGCCTAATTTGTATAAGTCTCCACTAATTAACATGTAGGGTGTGACGCGTATGGCTAACTTGTTTTCTTTCCAAATTCTTCATTCCTTCTAGTGCCACACCCATTTTGAGAAACACAACAATATCTTCTAAGTTATAGGGCATGAGTTGTAACCCAAACAGATATGCGTTTCTAGCATAGCATGCTCAATAATATGCATGTCCTCCCTTGAGTCAATCCTTGACAAATGGTCAGTCCTGAAGTTACTCTTTCCTAGTTTCACAACAATTGTAAACTCAAACTCTTGAAACAACAAGACCCATTGACATATGCACCCTTGTAAAACAAGCTTGTTCACCAAGTACTTCAATGCCATGTGGTCTGTGTAGAATATGAAGGGTGTTGCCAAAAGATATTTCCTAAATTTGTGTAGTACGTAGATCATTGATAGTGCTTCACACTTAGTAGTAGTGTAGTTCTATTTTGCTGGTGTTAACTTTCTGCTAGAAAAATATAAGGGGTGGTTAAAAATCCCTTCCCCAGGTTGTGCTAAGACTGCCCCAATCACCATCCCTGAAACATCAACATGTACATGGAATGGCTTATCCAAAGAGGGAAAATGTAATATGGGTGCAATGATAAGCCTATTCTTTAATGTATCAAATGTTGTCTGCTGCACCTCTTCAAAGTGAAATGTAATTTTGTGTTTTAGTAACTTCTCCAATGTACAACGATCTTGGCATACCCCTTGATAAATTTCTGGTAGTACCTCATATGCCCAAGGAATCTACGCATTGTGCTCTGGCTGGTAGGCTCCCCCAATCCCATAATAACAAAAACTTTGGCGGGATCCACCAGTAAGCCTTCCTTACATATGATGTGCCCCAACATGGTTCCAAATGGAGTAGCGAAGAGACACTTCTTGATGTTGAGGGATATGCACAACTACCGACATATTTCAAACATCAACCACAAAATTGTCACAATGGTCTTTCACTAGTCCATACACCATCCAATCATCAAGGTAGACCTGAAGGAACTTATGGATAAAATCCTAAAATGCTTGGACCACTATGCGTGAAAACACAACAGTGCATTCTTTAATCTAAAAGGCACGACCTTGTAGAAAAAACTTCCCCATTCATTGGCAAAAAGTTGTCTTTTCTTGGTCTTATTTAGTAATTCTAACTTGATGGTATCCTGAGAATCCATCCATGAAGGAATAGATTTCACACCCAACCACTCCTTCTAGGATCTCCTCGATAAAAGGGGTTGGAAAAGGATCAATTACACATACCACATTTAAGTCCTTATAGTCAACATAGATCCTTATCCTTCCATCCTTTTTTAATGTTGATGACCATGGGGCTTACCCATTGTGATTCCTCCACAACTTCAATGATGCCTAAAGGGATCATTTTGTCTATCTCCTCTTTGACTCAGATGCAAAAATTTGGATTCATTCGGTAATGTGTCTTCCTAATTGGGTGTGTACCCTCCTTTAACTTGATTTTCATTTCCCCCAAAGAGTGGTGGATTCTTTTAAGATCATGGTATCTGTGTGGAAATAATTCCTAAAACTCATGCAATAGATCAATGATCTTCGAAACCTCCTTCGCTGACCAATAGTCTCCAATAGTGGCCTCCTTAGGTTCCATTTCTAAACCGATGTTAAATTTCTTTATTTTGAGGGGCTCATGGTAGGCACATGCTTTCTTATCGGCACTATCAATAAATTCACACGTACCTTCAATATGGTTAGCATCCAAACTCTCCATCTCTTTTCCATCTATCACATAGACCATCTTTCCCTTCTCTTTCTCCATGCATGCATGCTCAAGCTACACCTCTTTTGACTCTTCCTCATCAAAGCACAGTTCCAAACTAGGTTCACCCAATAAATCCAATATTCTATCTTCTTCCATGACACTATCTCCCATCGTTAGGTGCTTAACAACCTACAATGCCTTATCCACTAATGGTTTAGTACTCTAATATTCAAAAGATTGAAGGAGGTCAGCCATCAAATCCTGCCAATTTCCTATCTGACGATGCATCTTGGAGTGAATATACCATGCACACACACATCCTTGTAAAGTGGAGTATAAATTATGCACCCATAAAGAAGGTGGCAAGGATTCCATGCCTTCCATCTAGGATTTCTCACATGCTTGGATGTGGAACAAGGCAGGTTCCTTCCCATGATAATATTGTATGATAGTGGGTGCATTGCTTTAAGAAAATTGAATAGAGAGTGTGATTCTCACTTCACGCTAATTTAGGAGGCTATCATGATGGTTTTTCCACCAATGTGTTGTAGTCCTCGACAAAGTTATAGCTGAGCATCCTTCTTCTCTTGATCTCACTTTTCCACTAGGTCTCCATCTCTTGTAAGAAAACATCAGGGTTGGCCCCTCCAGAATAACTTGGCAACTTATTTCCTCCCAGGTGCTTGAATGAGTGTGCCTTTATCACTCTCATACAAACCCTCTTAACTATCACCTAATTAACTCATAAGTCACGTGCACCTAATTACCACATTCTACACTAGTTGTATCACTCATGGACTGAGCATCTTCAAACTAAATAACTCCTTCTGTAGGGTGAATCACCTCAGGGTCCCTAATAGAGCACACATCGATCCTATCAAGAAATTCTCTCAAGGTCTTAGTATAAGGTGCTGAGTTTCCATCAGTCAAGGGATGATAACCCGTTCTTCCTTGTTCTCAAAGCTTATGTATCCCTTGTTAAACCATAGGTCAACATTGTTCTTATAGCACCAGGGGTGCCCAAGTAATGCTGGAAAGTTGTCCACCTCAGCTAGTGCCAAGAATTTGAAATCCCCAATGAACTTCACCCCTTGGATAGTGATAAAAATGTCCTTCAAGACACTAATGGGCATTTCCTTTGTCTTGTTAGCCATATACAACACATTTGAGGATGGTTGTAATGGGGCCTTCCCATTTGATGCCATGCATCTAGAGTGAGGACATTGACCTCCACGCCTATGTCAATTAGAATATTTCTCAGAATCCACCCATCCACAACAACATTCAAGGTAATCTCCTTATCATAGTCAAGGTTGTGGGGAGGAAGGTTAGCATGCAAAACCGCCTTTCACACTCTACTCCGGCCCATGGTACCTTTTCTGTAGCCATTCCCCTAGAAAGGGAATGATATTATCTTGCCTTAACATCTTGCATAATTCCTTGACCTGACCCAGATCCTTCTGCAGAGCCTCAACACTCTTCCTTTGCTCTAACTTCCTTAACTGCTTCCTTTAGGCACTTTGGATCTCTCCTTGTAGGCTTCAAATTACATCCATGGTCTCTTGATACACTTCTTTTTGATGAGTAGGGTCCAGATACTTCCCGTGCATCACCTATTCTCTTGTAACCAGTGGTTTTTGCCTTGATGTTTCCCTTGCCTACACAAATTTAGCTCGCATTGTCATCAATATAGGCTCTAGCTCGACTTGCGCACCACCCTTGGAATCTATTGCGAGTCACCTTCTTTATGCTTACCATTATGACACCTTTGTCCTTCTAGTGTTGTTGGCTCATATGTTCAAATAGCTCTAGGAACTCCTCATACTTATGCTTCTTTCCACACCAAGAGCATTGTAACATATTAGGGCATTCATGCTTATAGTGCTCCGTAGATCCACAATTGTAACAGGTTCCACATGGGAAATCATGTCCTTTTCCATGGTTACCATGACCATGAAATAATCCTTTGAAACCTCTTCCACGTGCCCCTTCATTTGCATGCCCTTCATAGTGATGACTATCATCCTTGGAAATTTTTGAGGCTAGTTTGGTGCACACCAATATTAATGGCATCATGTATCTGGTCAATCAACCTACAATCCTTGGTGTCATGAGTAGTAAAGGTTCAAATATTGCAATAGAAAGACACATTTTTACTGATTGAGTGTTGCGAGTCATGGGAACCTAGTTGCATCATGATCTCTGTGGAAAATCTCATAGTCCACCGTCATGGCACATACCGATCTCCTCAAGAAACTGTCCTTTGTATGCCCTCTACCTAAAAATCCATGCACCATAGGCCACTGTGAGTCTCATACATCGAGTTAGTAGAAATATTCTCCGGATGCATTACCATTGAGCCAATTTGAGCTTCAAGAAAGGGTTACCACCACCGGTAACCATGATTCCAACATCCTCAATGCACAGGGCAACCTCCAAGGCCTCACACAGGTCTGTGAAAGTCTTGTGTGAAAGTGCTCTCCTAAAAGGTGTTATCAACCCTCCAACAAACCACTGAGAATGTTGAGAAGGATGAATATCATAAGATAGTTTTGATAAGAGAGTCTTGAAATACGCGTCATAATCTCACACACTTTCTACCATACCTTGTTGAATCTCCTTCATCAATGTGCTAATGCTCTTCTGTTTAAACTCAGGGATATGAAATTCAGCCAAGAAGACATTCTGCAAAGCATGGTGTAATCTACCACTATCTGATGGGGGTCATAATTTTAGTACCAACTATGTGTGAATCCTTACAATGTTGTTGTAAACTAACTTACCTTCCACTTCGGGTAGTGATCCCCTTTGCACACCATAGCAACTCACACTTATGTACATGCTCTACAACATCCTCAACACTTTGTAGTTTGGTAGATGTAAAGACATTTAAAAAAACACTTACTGAGGTGGTTGAGGCCCTTGCCACCTGATCCGAACCTTGATTTCCTCCAGTGTTACCTCCACCACCAAATCAACTAGATCCATCAAGTCCCGTCCCCTCCTATACCACCAAATCCCCCAGATCTAAAAAATTCCACCAGGTCCTCCAAATCCTATACCACCAGATCCACCTCCTATAGCCGTAACATGCCCGAAGTGGTCATGCCTAGTGTCCCCATGACCCATTGATCTGCATGCGCACCAATGGTTTGTGATATTTCACCACTACCGGATGTATGTCCCACACCATTTCTAGATTACCCGAGCTTTATGTACCTATACTTTACCCAAATGTCATTCTAGACAATATTCCTCCAAACACAAAAAATGATTGTGCAGCCATGGATGTGAAAAATGAAAAGGTATACCTCCTTGGTGTTGATTGGTCACTTTCACCAATACCAATCAAGGTTAGCAATACTTATCTCTGGATTTGGAAAACTAAGTCCTGTGGGTTGGGCACCAAGTGGATTCGGATACACGTCGACAACTCTCCTTTCTCCAAGTGATGAAATATCATCAAAAGATGAAGGGGTCTCTCTCCCGCACTTGCCAAGATGGGGTAGCATAGACTGATTAGGCTCCATGTCCTCTACATGAACCTTAATTCCTTCCCACAACATCTACCTCCATAAATCCATTACTCTTATGAACCTTTCATTGTGTTGCACACTCCTTTCCCGTGCTTCACTATACTTGAGTCGTCTCTCTTCCCTCTCCTTTTCAGCCGCAAGGTCCACCATCTTCCTCCACCCTAGCTTCCTCACCCAATGCTCAAAAGAAGCTTAGCCGGCCATAGGAAATGCTTCCAAACTTAGTGTAATGATCAAGATCTTTATGGATAAGGGATATCACGCAAAAACAATCCTCTAGGATCCTTTACAAAACTAAAACTTAACAACCTCTAGACAAGAATACATAGAAATAACATATTCTAGGGTATAACTGGTCAACACTCTTCTCCACCAATGATCAACAACACGTGTCCAAGTTAGATCAACATCCTGCAGCCTTTGATATTCATCTTGGGTCCACATGTGAGATTTATAGTACCAGATTGATCTAGATACATAACTTTGAAATACATTCATACAAATCCACTAGGAAACATCAAAAGAATGTCTTATATACCTCATGATATAGATGTTCTTCTACCCATATGTGTGCATAAAACTTAGGTCCAGTACTAAATCTATGGGAAAATTCATCCTCCATGCTCTTAAACCATGCTTCGACACTATCCAAGGTCAAGTGCTCTGTCATCACACATCATTCTCACAACAGCTTTGAAAAGAGGTCCCAGAAATGAACTAAGATGTAGTCATTTTTATGTACCCTTAGTATAAATTTCTAATCCCATGTGTGCCACTAGCTAGCTCCCGAGGCATGTGTGGGCACCAAGCCCTCCTTTATGTGAGCATTGTGAGAAGGTTCTACCATTGATGGAGGATGGTTTAAAAATGAGAATACATTTACTTAGTTAAAAGAAAAGTGGAAGGGCAGCTTACGATCCACATATTAACGAATTAAATGAACTAAGTATCATTTTTAATAAGCACGATGAATCATACCTGAGTCGTGATAGTCACACAAAAATAGGGTTTACACCTTTAAACATTATATATAGAAAAAACCCTTAGATATATATTCATTTAGAGTGATTTTGGTAGCCACATTACAATCAAAACAGTCATCATAGACCATACATATCAAAAGACTAGGACTCATCTCTTACAAATCTTCCCTAGTATGATATTCTAACTATGCCTTCCCAGTTCATCCCTTATTACAGACTCTAATGCCATACAGAGGCTTATTACATCCTTCAGAACCCTTAGCACTAAGTGCTCTAAACCCTAGCACTACTGCAACATTCACTACTCCGCATCTTACTCTCTATGCATCCTCTGTTCTACTCTTCATCTATCACTTGATGTCTTTCTTTTCTTTTGAGCATCTCTCTTTATAGGTTCATCATCCACTGCCATGCCTTCTCTCTTGAACAGATCACATGCCAAGTGTCAATGTGGTCCTCCAATGGTGAATGCTTATCCCCTTGTGAACCCTCCACTCTCTATAATGATGTCTTTGGAATATTCCCTATGTGGAATATCCTTTTCTTGACCTCCAAGGTTCTAGGTTGGCACCTTATCCACTTAAAACATCTATTCGGGTCATGTTTTTCCTGAAGTGCCTTCAAAATGCCAAATATGGCTAAGTCTTATGAACCCCATGT
Organism: Taxus wallichiana var. yunnanensis; assembly: GCA_018340775.1. Classification (NCBI taxonomy): domain Eukaryota; kingdom Viridiplantae; phylum Streptophyta; class Pinopsida; order Cupressales; family Taxaceae; genus Taxus; species Taxus wallichiana. Next base: position 819,062,503 of record CM031239.1, read on the forward strand.
TCTGACTTCTGCGCATGCCCTAATTTCTCCAAAACCCTTCTTAAACCTCTCGTCCTCACGCGCCTTCTCTTTATTGGTCTTGCACATGCATGCCCTTTGGCACTTATCCAATATTCCAAGGCCCATTATAGAGCCAGATTATGAGGATGATACATGAGTAGAGGCCCTCTTGCACTTAAGTATCAAAGCGGAGGCCGCATAATGGATGTTGTAGGCATAAGTGACCTAGGGATAAGAGTCACCATGTGCCTTGTCAAGTGCAAGATAGGAAAATATGAGAGGTGGTCACAAGTAAATAAGAAGTGGTTATATATCACTCAAAAAATGGCACATAAAAAAACTACAATATTATGCAATTCATTGCAAAGGAATCATTGAAGAAGCAAGGGTGCAAGTAATCAAAGGTGAGAAGATAACTTGGGGTGCTATCTTGCTCTTAATAGTCTTTTGGGAGATAGGGGTACTGGATGGGCCTCAGGACAAGGTTAGGATATATGCTTTAGATAACAAGTTCCTGCATAGAGGTTCATAGAGTACACATGTGATGGAGGCATCACTAATGCATATAATATCTGGGTGGAAAAGTGGTATAAGCAAATGCATGAAGAATTCAAGGATGAGTGGCACATAGCAAGGAGCTACCCTTGATTTTGGATGATAAGGAATAATTCACATTTCATGAAGATTTTTTCTTGGGAAGGTTCTATATGAGTAATGGGGAGAATGGCCCTTGGTGTAAATTACTATTCACCTTCACAACCAGTACTTGTAAGAATCAATTAAAAAGATCAGGATGCACAAAATATTATTTTTGATGAAAAAAAGGTGGATGTGGAATGCCACACATTGCACACCAAGTTCGTATACCCTTATAAGTTTGCATATGTGGAGATGATGGAGTTCGACAATATAGACATCAATCCTGTATCTCTTGTGGTGGGGAAGGATGCAACAAGAGTTTATGTTTATCTTAGGCTCAAAATGAAGAATGGAAAAGATATTGATGGAGAGAACCTTAGCCTCTAAAAATAGTTTTAAGGGAAAAAATATTGTGGGCATAAAAAGGGCGTGAGGGTGTGAGAGGAGACCCCCTAGATAGGAAGAAAAATAAAAGGAAAAGATGATGAGGAGGAGGAAGAAGAAGAGGATGAAACCACACTCAACCATAGTTATAGGAGAAAGTTGTGGAGAGGGTGCAAGGGAGAATATAATGGCGTAGGAACTTCAAGAAACAAAGAAGTCCACGAGAGATTACTCCAACCAAGCCAAGCCCAAAAGAGAAGACAAGTTTTTCCAAGGAGGAGAAGGTGAAGGTTGATGACAACTCAAGAAAGCGATAAAGAAAAGTATGAGGAATAGGTTGTACACAATGAAGAAGCCCTGGTCATCCATAATTTAGACAAGGATGAAGAAAATTATAAGTATGAGATCACAATATGACACAAAGGTAAATAATGTGTGTGATGAAGGCCCTCGGGGATATGAGGAAGAGAAAGGTGATGATGAGCCATTTCAAGAAGATGTTGGAGTCACAAGTGGACATGGGGTAGTGCACACTGAGTGTTGAGAAGGAACTACCAAAAGGAAATTGTAGTGGAGGAAGGAGGAAAAATGAGGATATCTTACAGACACCTCAGATGAATTATATAGATAATCATACAAAGGTGTTGTGAGCAATATTATAGAGAACAATGCATAACAAGGAATTTTATGTCCTGGGAGGTAATAGACCCGGAAGGAGTGACAATGCACATGAAGAAGATGCTTTCTGGAACATGCAAACTCATATGGAGGAGCCTAAGTTTGAAATTAACAATGAAGCATATGCTAGGAAATATGAAGAAGTTACTGTACAATACTCATAACTATTAAGACCACAAAGCTAACTGATGAAAAGGCCAACAATGCTTTGAATAAAATGGCAACAGAGTTATCACGTAGAAACTTGGACAAGTGGGCCACTATCGAGTATTCTTTGGAGGATGATAAAGATAAAGAAAAAGAGGTCCAACAACTCACAAAGGAGTTGGGAAAGGAAGAGAAGCATGCAAAATATGCCTTCAACAAATTTGCTCAAATTTTAAATGCAATTACAATGAGTCCACTCGATCTAGTAGAAAATGCCAAGGATGCATATCCATCAGAATTGCACTACTTGAAAGACTTGTTAAGAATGTTGCTACATGAAAACAAGTATGTGTAAGGTCATTGGAAGTAAAGTTGGCTGCATAATGATAAAAGAATAAGGAAGTTGTGGCACACAAAATAGTTAAATATGAGGTGTTGAGAATGATGGGAAAATATGTAATGAAGAAGGCATGGTGTGCAATGAGAGTTGTCAAGACTTTAATCCCATCCTCAAAGAGCACACTACTTAGGAGGAAACTGAAATTAATAAAGTGTAGGATGCTAAGAAAGATAATAAGGTTGGGTGAGAAGAGATCATGGCTGAGATTATGTGGAAGCATGATTTTCTTAAGGCCATGAGAGACACATTGGAAATTGGCTCATTGGTTGCAGTGCAAAAGATGGATGCATTGGAGGGAATGGCATCAGGCCTTGCTGGAATTATCATGGAGTTGAAGTAAAAGGGTGAAGAAATGAACCGTGAGTAGGTGCCAAATATTTCCAAATTGGTTTTAGATGTAGTTGCAAAGGAAATTATAGAGTGGAAAGAGTTGGATAATATCATGAAGAAGGAGTTCATGGAACTAATCCAGCCACTCCAGGAATAATTTGAACATGTGGAATAGAAAATTAATATTCTTTGATTCATTTATATGCACCACCATTCTTTGGTCTTCCATTTCTTTATTCTTTAATTCATTGAAGACATTCTTTGTTGAAATATTGCCAAGGATGGACAATATCCCTAGTGTGGGGTAATTTTGGTTGGAGACAAATTGACTAAGTACTAAAAGAGTGCAGAGGTTCACACATAAGGGTGCACATGTAAGAGAATAGAGCAGCGTGTAAGAGGCACACACATAAGTGGAATAGATTAGCTCGTAGGTTGCGCGTGTGCATGTATAAGATCAAGGACTTAGCCAATTTTATAGAGAGGCCACAAATAGAAAAGAAACATTTAAGTGGTGCTTAAGCAAAGACCAACAATAGATAAAAAAGCATGATGACTTAGTGACCAAACAAGGGGCTATAATTTGGAAAATAACATGCAAAGCTAAGAAGAGGAACACACAGGGAATAAGTCTAATAATAGAATTAAAGAATGGTATCTATTTAGCTTAATCTATTATTAGCATATAGTAAAAAGAACGCATGAGCTATTATAAGCATGCCTATTATTAGGAATGTGTAAGAAAGCGGTTAAGGAAAGTCCCACATGTATATATATATATATATATATATATATATATATATATATATATATATATATATATATATATATATATAGGTATGCATCCTTATTTTGACTAGTCCCATTCAAAGAGAGAAGGTATGAACTATGCAGTGTTTTGAGTGTTTGTAAATCCATTCTTGGGTCTCGTATGAGTGCACGTTGGTCTAACACCCGGTGTTCTAAATGATATAATAAACTTACATGTTATGTAATTAATTATGGATTGTAATGGATAAATTATTATGGGTTACAGAGATTATTGTGTTTGATCATGGGTATTTAGATCTTGCTTGTTATCTTCCATGGATGATTTCCTTATTATATGTGTTTCCATCTCTTTATGCTATGATGTATCATCTTGAATGAATGATTATGAATATAAATATGCATGCTAACATCTTGATAAGCAAAGAAAAGGAGGGACCTAGTGGCTACACGTGCTTCGGGTGAGCTTCTAGACTTCTTTGGATGAAGTACCAACACACATAACTAGTGTTGGTAAATAAAGACTACAATTTTACTTCCCTTCTAGAACCAAATGACAACATAACGACCTCTTGTCAAAATAAGGATGCTTGCATTAGATCTCATTTTTGTGACAATTTATTTGTAAACTTCACACTTGTTGTGAAATGAAGAGAGGAAAGACTTCCCACCCACCAAGAACTCCACTTCTTAGGCTTTTTTTGGGTGCGTTTGTGAAAAAGAGTGTTCATTATTTCTCTTGGTGTTTGTCCAACATTTCTCCTCTTACTTTGATGGTAGGTACAAAAATTCATATCTATCCTTGTGAAACTAAGAATTAATGTTGGGGTCATCATCTAAAGTAAAGTTTCTATCCCATCCGTGGGATTGTGAAAGGAATTAAAAATAGCATGGATTGTCTTGGTTTGGTTAGTGGATGGAATAGATAGGCCTTGGATATTTATATATACTTCTCCTAGTTGAATTCTCAATGAAAAAAGAAATAAATAAATACAACTTCATGTAACACTATGTGTCTATATCGTTCTTTAATTACCGCATGCCTTGTTCATGTCTATGAAGTCAATGGAATGAAAAAACCTTAAATATTTTTATAAACTCGCACGAGCTCACTTTTTAATGTGTTCATTTCCCATAAAATATTTTACAAGTTGCTAGCTTGCATGTATTGAAGGGTACATATCATGTATTTTGCACGTATTAAAGGGTACACAAAAATGTACATGTCATGTATTTTGCTTTTGTTGTCTAACTTTAATTTCACAATGTAGAATAAATAAATGTATAGTTATGATCTAGTAGAGGGGGCTATGTGTGGGGTGTTGAGCATTTTATAAATTTTGGATTGAGGTTGAGGAATCTTTTAAAAATATGTAAGGTTTGTGATTCCATCCACTCCACCCTTATGTATAGGCCATGAAATTTTTAATTCCCTTCTAGAACCAAAGTACAACATAGAAGTCTCTTGTTGGGACAAAGACCACTGGCATTAGATCTCACTTTTATGAGAATTGATTTGCAAGTTTCACACATGCTGCTAGAGGAAAATATGGAAGAATGTCTGGCCTCCAAGAACTTCACTTGCCACTCTTATTTTTGGGCACTTTGCAATAAAAATATTTGATAATGCATTTGGTGATTGGGCCGACATTTCTTCTCTTCCTTTGATGATAGGTGCGAGAATGTGCATATCGATTTATGTGAGATTGAGATTTGATGTCGAGGTCCCTTTCTAAACTAGAGGTTGTTGTGTGTTGTCATTTGGTTTGTAAAAGGAATTAAAGTATCGCATGACCTTTGAAAGTTTTAGGAGTTGGTCGAATGGATAGCCCTTGAAACTTTCTATAGAATTCTTCACTTTGAGATCATAACAAAAAGAAAAAAACCTTCATGCAACTCTTCATGCCTGGACCATCCTTAGCCTTTGATGGAGGCATGAAAAATATTGCATGGCTTGTACTAGTTTGTGAAGTCAATGCAATGGACGCACTTTACGAATATTTCTATTGGTTTTCTCAAGCTCGAGTTTGAAATGAATGCAAAACTCAAAACACTTTTGCACAACCTCCTTCTTAATCGTAGTTGTGTGTTACTTTACTTGATATTTTTAAATTTTAATTTATTAAGCATAAATAAAATAAAAAATTTTATGCACTTGTGGATGGTTAATGTGTGATGTTTGTTTAATGTCATGTGATATAGACTCATTGGATGCTATTTATGTGTGGTTCTATTAATTATGACTATTCTTAAATATGGATAGTGGGTTACTAATTTACTCGTATTGAAGGGTGGATTTATTATATCATCAACTTCACATGCCTTATCATTTTCATGGGTTTGCTATCTCCTTAATGTTTAAAAAAACATTGAAGCCACCAAAATATAAAAAAGTATGTGGTCGCGGAGTGTTAGGAATACAAAACTACAAGTCCATAATGATAGTTGTATATGAATATATGGGTTTAGGCATGCAAGCATTTCCTAAATTGTAATGGTTACATTTTGATATAGATGGAATTGAAATTATTTGAGAATGCCATTAAAAATATATTGGGAGGCGTTACAGGGCTTGTGCCTCAACTGTAAATTCTCTCCTTGTATCTTTTTCATCGTTTGGATTGTTAGGAATTAAAGTATCAGGTGTACCTTTACGATGGGACTTACTCTCACCATAATTTCCTCTCATCCAAATTTAATGGAATTGTTAAAATAGGGAAATTATAGGAAGGTTATGTTATGGAGCTGACTTCCTATATGCTTGCAGCCCATGAAAAGGTTCATGTGAGTGCCAAGCTTGTTCACTTTTCTTAATTTTTTTTTAAAGCATATTTTTTCCCATGGTTCCCCTCTTTCTATTTTTGTCTGTTTATGCAAGACTTTATTTATTTTTGGAGTGGAGGTTGTTTTCCATAACCATGACACCATTGGTGACCCTACTCCTTTCTATCCTACTCATGATGCACAATGTCGTGTTCTTTACACAATTGTTGAATGTGTGTGCCTCTACATAACACTCGTTGCTGCACTTGTAAGCAATTGTGTTCCCACTACACAAGTGTCAACACATGCTTTGAGACCATATTTGAAACAATGGTCGATCAAGGGTGAGTTGTGCACAAGGGTTCTCTTAGAGAATACACCAAAACAAAAGGCAAAGGCCGGTTCTTTGGATTTGAATTTTTAAATGATGGTGGTGGAGAGGTCTTTGGTAATGAGGCCTGTGATGAATTCTTTGAAGAAATCCATCTTGGGAAGGTGTATATGTAATGCCTCTACCATGGCTGTTATCCTTGATCACTTCTATAATTTAAGTAGCAACGTTGATAGGTGATTTTTCATTTTGAAGACGAGTACTCTTTAAAATTGATTAATCATGTTGTTATAGATGATATGCTATATATTATAAAACTGGATAACGTCATGCCATGAAAATTCTAAATTTATTAATGAAGTATTCTTATACTTTTTATGCTGAAAATTTTAATGTATTCTGCATGTGGATGAAGGAAATAAATTCGGTTTAAATTGTTCATTTCCTAGTTTGCAATATTGAACTTGTTTTTCAGTCTGTTGATTGCAAAGTACATGATTAACCACACCTTGGATCAATTGCAGTGATCCAAGGCATGTTTGGTATTTTTCAGTGTTTTGATCATCTTGATCGAGTCGGTCAGAATATTTGATTTCTAAACCCAGGCTTGCACTTTGGGGTCATAGGGGCATCTGTAGCATCTTTTGATTTCACCCTTCAAGGTGATCTGATTCGTCATTTTTATGAACTACGAGAGGTAATGTTCTTTGATTAATTAGGACCTAATTAATCTAAGTGTTTGATTATTATATCCTATCCTAAACCTATGTTAAGGTGATTATATCTATTGTTATGATTAAATCCTAAATAGGATAATGGGGAACTATCCTAAGTTTGGACACTAATTAATCCTAAGCTATTTGGAACTATGCCTAAGGTCCTAAGCTATGGTATTTAAACTAATGTTAGGGAACCTAACCTAATGGACATCGACCTAACCTAAGGAAGTGGGGTTGGATTTGTTAGCAATTGGATTTGGATGGCGGTGAAACCATTCCAAATGCATTGCAAGGTTTTATTGTGGCATTTAATAAACCCTGTTGTCACCAACTTTGGCCAAGGTATAGAGGAGGTGGAAAGTTTCCGAGATGATAACTCTGTTATTTTAATGGAATTGAATTTTGAACTATTAGTTATAACTAGTACAAGATAAGGCATGGGGGGAGTTTTTGAGGGGACTCTGTCAAACCTTGTTGGCATTTATGATCCTTAACCCGAGTGAAAACCACCTGGGAATAGTAAGGAGGTTAGAGGAAAAATAAATGGTTTTGTTTTTATTATTTCATTTGGATTTTTCAAGCTTTTGAGCTCTGCATGTTGTTTTCCATTTTTGAACCTTCAGTTTGAATATGTTGCATGTATGATTTTGCCCTTACATGGCGGAAATAATGGCAAAATTTGATTGTGGAAGCTATAAGAAGAAAGTGGGAAAATTTTCAGTGGATTGTTTTGGCGTTTTTGTTGGAAATATTTCGTGGAAGATTTTTTTGAAGGATTGAAGCAAGGAAGAGAAGGCAAGAGCACTACCATGCATGATAGGCCCTATCTCTTTAAAATATCTTGCTTTTATTTAAATGTTTTCATTAAAAGAATGCTTATCTTCATGAAAACATCTCTGAGAATGTTTTCTGGTATGATTATTTGCTTCTTTTACTTCTGTGTGTTTCTTTTGGACATGGTTTCTTTGGATATGAATATTTCTGTGGAATGATAGTGTTTTACTGAATCTGGGTTTCGAATAAAGTTGGAAAATAGATGTGTTGCTTTATTAGAAAACTGGGTATGAAATTTCATGGAGATTCTTTATTTTTATATACATATGTCTCCTCATTTGGTATCCTTGTAGCATTTAATTTTTTTACGAGGATTATGTGGAAATCTATTGAAATTTGGAACTCCCAGCTTGTTGTGAAACTAGGTTTTGATTAATGTTATTTGGGTTGAATTTGTTCACCATAATAAAGAGGGGCTCTGTAATGGAACTTCTATTTCATTTGATGGTCATATGTTTTGGTTGTATAATCATTTATTATTGGTCGACTCATTCTTGAATGCCTATTGGGATTCTTATTTCAGTTCTTAATCCTTCATTTGGATTAAGTTTGTAACTAAGCTTTGATATATTTTTGTTTTATTGAGATCTTGTTTCAACCCATGTAGTCATTTTTACCTCTATCACAAAAGAAAGGAACCCCATGCATGCCAGCCTATCACCCAACAGATGTTGGGCACTCACCCGAGGCACGCGTGGGTGTTGAGTCTCTCTTTTATGTGAGTTTAGTGGGAAACATCATCTATGATTTGTGTTTAAGATATTTCAAAAGGATTTAAGACATACAAGAACCATAGAGCTCAAGAATGACCTCTAGATCCTTGCAGTCATTCCAGACAGAGTACTTAATAGATTATATAACTTGTACCATAACAGAAGGAAGTATACAAGCATCCATACTTAGCATAAACATAAATGAAAGAGAACTTATGAAAAATATGTATGTATCAGAATCATTGATATTCATATTCATATATCCTGGTAACCTCATTACATTCATGGAGCCATTTACTGAGAATATCACGAGAAGCGGACCACGGTCATGCATTACAACCGACTAATGTAACTATGCTACCAAAAGAAAAATTACAATCCCCTTGCCCAATACATATTTTCCCAAATCCAATTACCCCTTAGCAGAGTTCTTGCAACATTCTGCAGAGCTCCACCCACTCTCTAGTTCTCTCCATTTACTCTACAGGCACTTGTATTTATAGCCTCACTTTGGGCTACCAACTCATCCTCCAGTGCCCTCAGATCCGATGCCAAGTGTCTAAATGTGGTCCTCCATGTGAGCATGCTCCTCTAGGCTTGAGCTTTCCACTTTATACCATGATGTGCTTCTAAAAGCTTCTACCATAGGCATGCTCCTTCCTGGGCCAACCTGTCACTAGGCTGACACCTTATCCATTCTCCGCATGCACATTCGGGTCATGATTTTCATGTGTTCTACCCCAAACGCCCAATTTGACTAAGTCTTGAACCCTTGGTTCTGTCTGCACGTGCCACGGGCTTCCTTAAACCCTTCTCTTAAACTCTTCTTTGCACGCTTTGTCCTTGCGTGCCTTTCCTTAACTTGGGCCTTGCGTGCCTACGCACCTTTTGTGCTTACTCAACATTCTAGGGGCCTAACATCACCCCACACTACGCTTGTTATCCATCCATGGGAACACTCCTCTTAGTGAAAGAAATAATACAATAAGCTTACGACTAGGAAGAAGAATAAGGGGATGAAAGAATGGGGAAAGAAGAAAGAATGGGAGAGTGAAAGAATCAATTCAAAAACTCGGGATAATCCTTTTGCAAGTTGGCCTCCAACTTGTTCCAGAACATCAACTTCGTTCGCACCATTTGATAGAGGTCACCGACTAGAGTGCTCACCTTCTCAAAACTTAGCCCATCTCCTTCTGCGCTCATGGTATCAATGATCTTCTCCAACTCCTTGCATATATCTTCTAGCACGTCCATTCTTCGTGTGATACATGGATATAGCTCCTTCAACGGTTTTTGATTGAAACCCTTAAGGTTTCAATGGCCTCATTTTTCTTCTCAATCTCGCCAAGGATTTTTCTCTTTCTCTTTCTATTCCCTTGTTTTTCTCCTAGAACTCCTTGAGTTCCACTTCATGAGTGGCGACCAAGGTGCCTGCCACTTTGTCCCTATCCACGTAATTGTCGTATGCAACCTCAGTAGTCTAGGAAGAAACCCTTACATCAATAAGAACCTTGCTGTATTCTGCAACGAGCACTACGATCTTCAACTTATCTTCCTTCTTTAGGCGCATGGCCACTTCTTCTGCAGACTCCAAGGCTAGCAGTTGTCTTTCCATGGTGAGGACCCTTGTTAAATCCTCCAGGCATCCTAAGGCAGATCCATACTTCGCATGGTTGATGATAGGTCCGAGATACTTCAATAGTATAGCCTCATTGATGGATAGCACATTCTTGTACACAATGCTCACCTTGGCCTTTTCATCCTTCAACTCCCACTTTGCCACTGGGCGGTGATCAAATTTTCCGGCTCAGCTCCTTGGTCATTGTAGCTAGCTCTTCCTCTTTCCTCTTTAGCTCCCCCTCCCAGATCTTTGATCTATCATTGCACCCTAAAGAGTGTAGTCTCTATCTCAATGGAGACCTTGTTAAGCGTGTTGCATAGTTGTTCATCCGAGAGTTCTTTGGGTATCCACCATCAAGGTTATCTTCTCTTGGTCCTGGAAATGTTATTACTTGCCTTGTGGCTTACCTCAAACTTCGACTCATCAAGGTGGGACTCAATTGCCCATGAAATCATCTTCCTTGTCCATGGATATGTAACCTCCTTGTCAAAGGATCACATACCTATAAGCTCCTCCACCAGTAATTGTACTGGAACCACACGTGAAACAATTTATTGGGATCATCAATATAACCCATCTTTGGCCTTCCCTCTCTGCATGCCTTCCTCCCTTGCGCATACCCTTAGGTATACTTACAATCAAAACTGGGCCTCTAGTGCTACTACATTCCTCTTCCTCTCCTCCTCCTTGTTCAATATTGGCTCAGCGGTGTGTTCCAGTTTGTCCTCTACCAGGGTCTCAATGTTCCTTGTCTCCTCTTCTCCTACCACCTTGGTTGTTTGTTCTTGCGTAGAGCTTCGAGCCTCTTGCTTCTACGCACTAGCCTCCTCACCATTTCCCATGTCTTAGGAACTTCCTCCTACCTGGCCATCCTTGCGCCACACAAAAAGGAACCCCTGTCCTTCTCCGCCTTCCTTCTCCGAATCATGTACATTGAAGATAGGTGGCCCTTGATCTTTCCTAGGGTCCTCTTCCCCACTTACTTCTTCTTCACTATCATCCTTTTCTCCTATGTACTTGTCCAAGTTCCCAACTTCTTTCGAGGTGGTCTCCTCTTCTACCCTCTATTTCTTTGTAACTGGGGATTCCGGTGTAGGCGACTCTATTTCTTCTTCTTATGATGACTCCTTGTCTAATGGATTTTCTGGCTTTGGAGTCTTCTCTTTGATTATGGGTTTTTTTCTTACACGCGTATATACATCTAGGTCTAGCGCTTGTCTCGGGGGAACCTATTTCCTGTGTGTCCACCACACTTGGATTTTTCTTTTCTGGTTTCTTTTCTTCCCGTTTGGGTGCATATCTCTTCCTCCCAGTCAGATCATGAGGTATAGATACCTCGTTTTCCAGATATGTGCCCTTCTCTAAATTAGGTCTTATGTAAATGTACACATGCACCGTGGATCCTTCTGCAATGGGTAGAGTCACGGGTATTGTCATTTAAACCTCATGTGACATGTCTTTGCTCTATGTACGTGAACTTTCTAGGGTAGACCAACCCTTTACGCAACTCCTTGTGATCCTGGTCCAGACTACCAAGGTCCAACTTAAACTTCTTGGACTCCTTGAACCTGTTTACTCCCACTTGGAAGTATTGAGATATGAAGGAAAAGGGGAGCTTACACCATGGGCTCTATGTCTCATATATCAATTTGAATCTACCCAGGCAGAAATGCTGGTACACAGAAAATTCTGCTTCTCCCTAGTGGCTGCTAGCAATTGTTTGGGAATCCTCCATTCCACCGCAAACACGTTCCTTAGGCACATGTACCACTTTTCCAAGCGCGCATTGTGCACTATTGTCATAGTGTCATAAGTGTATTTTTTAAACCTATTGGCGGTGAGGGTTCTTTAACAGGGTACTTCCATACGAACTTATCTCGATGCATTTAGCACCCCGATCTCCGAAAACACAATGGTTAGTAGCACATTTCCAAAAAGGATCCTATCACCTTCCTTCACGTAGTTGATAATTTCATCCGTGATGAATGTAGAAAAGTTGTAGATGGTGCCCTCTGAAATCTTCCTGCAAACATTCAACCATGGCTTATTGACTTGGGTCCATCTCTCCTGGACATTTAACTTTGATACCAGGTGCGCATCCATCTTCATTATAGTATCCTTAATGTCTGTGACATCATAATACCTTAACCCCTTCTTACATGCAAAAGTGGTGATAGTTTCCTTAATCACTTCTTTGTTGGTCAAGTCATCCTCCAAACCATCTCCTTCACATATAAGGCTTGTGAAATGTGAAATGACATAAGGATTTATGTTCATCTTGCACCTTGTGAAGTGGAAATAGTCCTCATGCACGCGTGTCATCAGCCATTGATATAAGCACTCGGGTTTCTCAAAGTAGGGAAACTAAAAGAGTTGTAATAATCTGCCTTCTCCAATTTGACCTTCACATCATCATTATATATGGGAAAACCTTTTGGTGTCCTCTTGTTTGTTGGGTGCACTAACTCCAGCGCCAACTCCTTCTCTATTGTGCTTTTCCGATGATTATAATCATTTACAGATATATTCCTAAGATGGGACTCCCACTCCTTCCCCAACAAAACTCCATCCCAGGTACTGCATTTCTGCATACCACTCTTCATTTTTGCTTGCTTCAGCTTTCCTATTACTTGCCCTTGCCCTTTCCTTTTCCCTTCTTGGGTGTACTAACTAGTTTCTTGGGTGCCATTATCTAGGTCTTCTTCCCACTTCAATCACTCCATGTTACTCTGTTCTTCTTCCGCTCTCTCCAACCTTAGATCTTGAACTTGTGAAGAAAATTACTTAAACCCGTGCCCTAGTTCTTCAAACCCTAACTGGGATACTCCCTTCACAAGACAATGCCTTCTCACAACTTCTCCTACGCCCGTGAAATCCCTTCCTCCTAGTTCACAAATCCAAACTAGTTACCCACGCTTTAATCTCTCCAAATTTTTCTTCACACGGATAAGTTTTTGGAAGCCCTAGTTTGCAAAGGTGCAAAAAGCACTTTGTTCTCCTTATACGCAAAGTGAAAAATGAAGTGTCTCAACCCCTTTATTTATAGTTTTTTCCTTTTTACGCATTAAGTGCTACTTCACCTACCACTATAATTTTTACATTTAATGCAGGGGTTTTCAAACACAACCCATCTTAAGCACTTTCCCTCACGTGCCCAACCTACATGAAATTCCCCCAACCTTATGGCGCATAACCAATCCAACCTGACAAGAGACTCTTACGCGTGCATAACCAGCACTGAAGGCACATCTTTTGTCTTGATTTTTGCTCTTTCCTACCTTGTGTTGCTTAATGCGCTTTCTCCTCCTTTGTATGTGGGATCTGAAAGTAGCTTTATCTTGGCACCAACCATACTTTTTCCATATTTTCTTTCCATACACCTTTTTCAACTGGGCCCATTCAACTGGGATTTTTAACACAAACTTCCTTGGCACTTTAACCATGTGCTCCACCCCACCCACACTAAAATGATGCACGGTCCTCTACGCACTCACAAATTCTCAAAAAATAGCAATAAGATTACCCTACCCAAGGCACAAAACAAAACAACAACGTGAAAGGAAACATAAGAAAAGAAATGCATAAAGGAAATTTCTAAATTAACTGGCAAAGCTGCCTTATTTACAAAGACCAAGAAGACTTATTTATAGTAGGGCTTTACCTACTCCCATTGAAATGTCTAGGAAATTTCATCCCATCCAGTAACTTGTAGAATCGGCACACGCCTAAATCAAGGATCTAAAATATTGTGTAAGGACCCAACTAATGGACTTTCAACTTCCCAAGATGGCACATAAACTTAGAATCATATAGTAAAACCATCTGCCCAACCTTAAAATTCTCATTTCTAATGTGGCGATCATGCCAAGCTTTTTGTTTTTCTTTCTCTCTGTTCTTTGGCTCCGCTCACGGCGAGTGATCGTCTCTCATCTAGTTTCATTAACTCATCAATTTTTTCTTCCAGCACTTTCTCATCAGCCAACCCTCCTACGTGCATTATTTGCGAGAGAGAGGTAACATGAATTCAATCAGTAGAAAAACTTCCATGCCAAAGACCAATTGAAATGGTGTGGATTTGTTCATACTTTTATATGTTGTCCTGTAAGCCCATAATACTATTGATACTTTGTCATCCTAGTCTTGTCTTCTGACATCAAAAATTTTGGTTAGGGTATGACTCGGTTATTTTTTGAATGCTTTCGCAGTTTCGATTTGCTTGTGGGTGATAGGGTGTAGTCTTGTGATGAGCCACCATGAACTCTGCTAACAGGATCCTCATAGTCTCATTCAAGAAATGCATACCCCTATCGCTGGTTAAACTCAAAGGACATCCATACCTCGTGATAATGTTCTCCCACAAGAACCTTTCCACTATGGCTGCTGTGTAATCTTTAGTTAGGGCTGCCTCTGCCCACCTAGTCAAATAATCCATGCAAGTGATGACATAGCATGACCCAGTCCTATGTGCCACTTTGGTGCAATAGGGCCTACAAAGTCTATTGCCCATTTTTCAAAAGGTTCCGCACTAGGTATAGGGTGCAAAGGAATTTCATCTCTCTTTCTTGGCTTGCCAATGCGTTGAAAATGGTCACACACTTTACAATAGTCTTTACAATCCTTATATAGGGTTTCCCACCAAAATCCTACCATTAATATCTTACGTGTGGTGGCATCACCTGCATAATGCCCACCCGCACTTCCTCCATGTGCTTCCTCCATGATGGTGAGGTGCTCATGCTCTAATACACACCCTTGCACAAAACTTCATCACATCCCAACTTGTATAAGTCTCCACTAGTAAACATGTAGGTGCGATGTGTATGGCGAGTTGCTTCTTCTCTAACGCCTTCATTCCTTCCGGCACCACACCTTCCTTTAAAAACACTGAAATCTCCTCCAAATATGAGGGTGCATGCCACAACGTAATTAGTTACGCATCGGCATTGTCTCCTCAATACTCTGTGCATCCTTCCCTAAATCAATTCTTCACAGGATGATCAAGCCCACAATTATTTTTCCCAGGCTTCACTACCATTGTGAACTCAAACTCTTGAAACAACAACACCCATCGACATATGTGCCCTTGTAGAACGAGCTTGTTCACCAAATACTTTAATGCCATGTGGTTGGTGTAAAATATAAAGGGAGTTGCTAGCAGATATTGTTTGAACTTGAAAAGTGCATAGATCATTGACAATGCTTCGCGCTCAGTCGTGGTGTAATTCTACTCTGCTGGTGTCAACTTCCTAC
The DNA here is from genome assembly GCA_018340775.1 of Taxus wallichiana var. yunnanensis. Taxonomy (NCBI): domain Eukaryota; kingdom Viridiplantae; phylum Streptophyta; class Pinopsida; order Cupressales; family Taxaceae; genus Taxus; species Taxus wallichiana. The sequence goes on from CM031239.1 coordinate 819,078,080, forward strand.
TTGCAAAACATAGAGGATGATCAAAAATTCCTTCACCTAGCTGTGTAAGCACTGCTCCAATAGAATTTCTTAAGGAATCTTCATACACATGGAAGGGCTTGTCCTAAGAGGGAAAACGTAATGTAGGCACGGTGACAAGCCTATCCTTTAATGTATCAAACGCCCTCTCTATGCCTCTCCCTAGTGGAAGGAACTTTTAAGTCTCGAGAAGTTCCTCTAAAGGCATGTCGATCTTGGCATACCCTTTGATGAATTTCCTGTAATAACCTGTATGCCCAAGGAATCAGTGCACTGCACTGGCTAGTAGGCTCCCCTAACCCCACAATAACTGCAACTTTAGCGAGATCTACTAACAAGCCCTCCTTACATATGATATACCCCAATAACGTCCTAAAGGGTGTAGTAAATACACACTTCTTAATGTTGAGGGATATCCTCAACTACCTACACCTCTCAAACATTAACCTCAGATTGTCACAGTGGTCTTTTACTAGACCATACACTATCCAATCATCCAAATAGACCTGAAGAAATTTATGGATGAAGTCTTGGAATGCTTGTACCACTATGTGTGAAAAAACAGCGTACACATTCTTCAACCCAAAGGGCATGACCGTATATGTAAAACTTCCCCACTTAGTGGCGAAAGTTGTCTTCTCCTAGTCTTCCTTTGCAATCCGGACTTGGTGGTACCTTGAAAATCCATCCGTAAAGGAATAGATTTCACGCCTAGTGACTTCTTCCAAAATTTCTTCAGTGAAGGGGGTTGGAAAAGGATCGATGACACAAACTACGTTCGAGATCCCTATAATCCAAGAAGATTCTTATCCACCTATCTTTCTTGATGTTGATTACCATCAAAATTATCCATTCGATTCCTCCACTACTTCAATGATCCCAGAAGCTATCATTTTTTCTATCTCCTCCTTAACCTTTACATGTAAATTGGGATTCATCCGATAGGGCCTCTTCCTAACCAAGTGCACATCATCCTTCAACTTTATCTTCATATCCCCTAAGGAATGGTAAATGCCTTTAAGCTCATGGTACCATGCAAGAATAAATACTCAAATTCAGGCAAATGATCAATGATCTTAGATACTTCCTTCTTCGACTAGTAATCTCCAATAATAACTTCCTTAGGTTCTTCTCCTAAACTGATGTTAACCCTCTTTGTCCTTAAGGGCTCATGGTATGCATGCACATGAGTATTAACACTATCCAATACCTCATGCGTCCCTACAGAATGGCTAACATCCAAGCTTTCTGCTTCCTCCCCATCAATCACATACACCAACTTTCCTTTCTCTTTTCCAAACACACCCGCTCAAGTTGTAACTCTTATGTTTCCTCTACCTCCTCTTCAAAGCACACTTCCAAACCTGGTCCACCTAGCAACTCCAACAACCTATCTTCCACCATGACACTATCCCCCATGGTAAGGTGCTTGATACCTGTAAGGCCTTATCAACTGATGGCTTGGTACTCTGATACTCAAAGGTTTAAATGAGGTCAGCCATAAGCTCTTGCCAATTCCCTATCTGGTGGCATGTCTCTGAATGTATGTACCATGCGTGCGTGCAACCCTGTAGTGTAGAATACAACTTGTGCACCCAGAGGGATGGTGGTAAAGATTCCACACGTTCTCTCCTGATCCTTTCACACTCCTGGATATGAAAAGAGGAGATCTCCTTCCCATGGTAGTCCTTGATGGCAGTGGGCACATTGCTCCTAGAGAATCTGATAGAGAGAAAATTCTTACCTCGTGCCATTCCAAAAGGCTCTCCTGATGGGTAGCCCACCACCGTGCCAATGTGCTGAGCAGGAAATAACTTAGCATCCCTCTCCATTCCTTATCCTTCTTCCAATGAGCTTTCATCTCATGTAGAAAGATCTCAGGGAAGGCTCCTCCTAAATACTTAGGTAACTCCTTTCCTCCTAGGCACCGGACTATGCATGCCTTTGTCACCTTAGTCACCGACCCTCTCAATTGCCATCCGATCAATTCATAAGTTCCATGTACCCAATTGTCACATGCTAAACTAGTGGTATCACTTATTGAATGAGCATCCTCAAACTGGATAACTCCATTGGTAGGATGTATTATCTCTGGGTCCCTGATTGAGCACACATATATCTTGTCCAAAATTTCTTCCCCCAAAGGTTCAATATAGGGCACTTGACTTCACATCGGCCAGAGGGTATAATGACCCACTCTTCCTTATTCTCAAATATGATGTACCCTTTGTTGAACCGAAGGTTTGCATTGTTCTTGTAACACCATGGGTGGCGAAGTAACACCGAAATTATCTACTTCAATGAGCACCAAGACTTCAAAGTCCCCAAAGAAACTTAGCTTGCTGGATAGTGATAAATTGTATCCTTTAAGACATCGATGGGCATCGCCTTAGTCTTGTTTGCACCATAAACCATTATCCTTGACATGCCCCTCTACTTCACAATATGTGCACCATAAACCATTGCGAGTCTCGTGGGGTGAGTTCACGAAAATTTTTTCCATATGCTTAGCCATAGCAGAATGTCCCGAGCCTCCAGAATGGGCTAACACTAGTATCAACACTACCAATAACCTCGGTCTGTAGAGAAAATTCCAATGCCTCATGTGGGTTTGTAAAAGTCTTATGAGATAAGGCCCTTCTAAAAGGGGTGATCAATCCTCCAACAAACCATTGAGCATGTTGTGAAGGGTGAATATCATATGATAATTTAGACAAGAGAGTTTTAAAGAATGCATCATACTCCCGCACACTCTCTGCCATTCCTTGCTGAATCTCCTTCAAAACACTTGATTCTCTTCTTTCAAACTCAGGGATGTGGAATTATACCAAGAAGGCATTATTTAAAGCAGTATAATCCACCACTGTTTGATGAGGGTCATACTTTCTATACCAAGCATGCGTGTGCCCTTGCAACTTGGTTGTCAAAGCCGCATCGCCTTACGCTCCGGGGTTGTGATACCCTTTGCGCGCCATAGCAGTTCACACTTGTGAACATGTTCCCTAATATCCTAAATACCTCTGTAATTAGGAAAATGTAGAGACATTTCAAAAAAACTTAGGGAGTGGTTGGGGATCAAATCCTCCAGAGCGAGCCTTGGTTTCCACATGTGTTCCCTTCGCCGCTTTGATCCACCGGGTAATGAACCACCGTGATCCACTGACCCACCAGCTCCTATTCCTCCTAAACCACCAGATCCACCAGGTCCACCAGGTCCTATTTATCCTAGCCCCCGGATCCACCGAGATCCCATAGTGGTTGTGCTAAGGGTCCCCATAGTTCCACTTTGAACTACGCGCTTTGTGTCTCTGAAAATGCCCCACTACCATAGTATACCTCATGCCACTCCCAGATGTGAGACAAAAATCTTGCATGTTTATACCTTTCCCGAAAAAGTCCTTCTAACACTGGGTTGATGTTTGTATCCATAGAAGGCCCAAACGAGAAATTATATCTCCTAGGTGTAGACTGATCACTTCCAATGTAACCAACTGAATAGCAATATTTTCCCCTTGATCTGGAAAACCAAGCACCAGGTCCAGTCACTAGGTGGGCTTAGATGCACACCAATGGTTCTTCTCTCTCCACATGACGAAATCTCACCGGAAGGTTTGAAGGGTCTCTCTTATGCGCTTGCAAAGATGGGAGTCGCACGCAGTTGCTCGGGTTCTATGTCCTCTGCGTGAACCTCAAATCCTTTTGCAATGTCTACCACCATACATCCATCACACCTATAACCTCACATTGTCTAGCAATCTCCCTTTCACATGCTTCACCATACTTGAGTCATCTCTCCTCCCTTTCCTTCTCCGTCGCAACATCTGCCATCTTCCTCCACCCTAGCTTCCTCACCCAACACTCAGAATGGTTTAGCCAGCCATTAGGAATGCCTCTAAACTCATGGTAACCATCAAGATCTTCATAGCCAGAGGGAAAATACGTAGAAATGATCCTGTGGGCTCTATAGAAACTCAAACTCAGTAACCTCTAGATAAGAATATGTGGAAATGGCATACTCCAGAGTGTAGCTAGCCAATAATCCCTTCCACCAATGATCTATAGCATGAGTCCACATCGGATCTACATCATGCAGCCTCTGGTATTCTTCTTGGGTCCACACATGTGATCCATAATGCCAACTTGATCTAGACGCATAGGCTGAGAGCCATTCATACAGTTCCACTGGGAAGCAACAAATTTTTTTTTCATATAAATCATGGTAGAGGTTCTCTTCTACCCATCTACGTGCATAAAACTCAGGTCCAGTGCTAAATCTCTGAGAAAATTCATCCTCCGTGCTCTTGAACCATGATTCAACACTTTCCAACGTTAACCACTCTATCATTACTCACTACATAGATCATGATGTATGCCATTTCCCACTACAACTTCGAAAAGAGGTCCTGGCAATGGAACCAAGATGTAGTCATTTTTACCCCTATCACAAAATAAAGGAACCCCATGCATGCCGGCCTATCACCTAGCGGATGCTGGGTGCTCACCCGAGGCATGCGTGGGTGCCGAGTCTCTCTTTTATGTGAGTTTAGTGGGAAACATCATCTATGATTTGTGTTTAAGAGATTTCAAAGGATTTAAGACATACAAGAACCATAGAGCTCATAACAGCCTCTAGATCCTTGTAGTCATTCCAGATAGAGAACCTAACAGATTATATAGCTTGTACCATAACAGAAGGAAGTATACAAGAATCCATACTTAGCATAAACATAAATGAAAGAGAACTTATGAAAACAATGTATGTATCGAGATTCATTGATATTTATATTCATATATCTTGGTAACCTCATTAGATTCATGGAGCCATTTATAGACTATCATAGAGAAGTAGATCATAGTCATGCATTACAACTAGACTAATGTAACTATGCTACCAAAAAGAAAAATTACAATCCCCTTGCCCAATACATCTTTTCCCAAATCCAATTAGCCCTTAGTAGAATTCTTGTAGCAGTTCTACGAGCTCCACCCACTCTCTAGTTCTCTCTATTTACTCTGCATGAGCTTATATGTATAGCCTCACACTGGGCTGCCAACTCATCCTACAAAGTGCCCTTAGCTCCAATGCCAAGTGTCTGAATGTGGTCCTCCATGCGAGCATGCTCCTCTAGGCTCGAGCTTTCCACTTTATACCATGATGTGCTTTTATAAGCTTCTATCATAGGCATGCTCCTTCTGGGCCAACTTTGTCGCTAAGTGGCACCTTATCCATTTTGAATGTGCGGTCGGGTCATGCTTTTCATGTGTTCTACCCTAAATGTCCAATTTGACTAAGTCCCGAACCCTTAGTTCTATCTGCATGTGCCGCGTGTACCACAAGCTTCCTTAAACCCTTCTCTTAAACCCTTCTCTGTGTGCTTTGTCCTTGCGTGCCTTTCCTTAACTTGGGTCTTGCATGCTTACACACATTTTTACTTAGTCAACATTCTAGGGGACCAACAACCAATCTCGGGTATTGTCAAAGGTTTTTTTATAAAGCTGCAAGTGCATGGTGTTTTAATTGAAGGATGGAGTATTTGTCTCTACCAATTTTAGTTTGTATCATTGTTGTATTTACCCTTCTCGGGTGGTCTTGTATGAGAAACATGGACTAGTAATACTCTGTCTCCCTCTCTTTTGTGGGCTTTTTTTCATTGCTTGAATACCCTTCTCGGTCTACTCAAGCTTATGGAACTTGGTTGATTTTTTAAAGGACTGTTATCCAAAATGAGCCCTCGCTTATTTTGGCTAACTTGCCTTCATTCTTTCCTTCCTTGTGCTTCAACTTTAAATTTCACACATTACAAGCACTCAAAAGATTCTAGAAATGGCTTCATCGGATAGGATTTTCTTCCCCTTTCAAGAAAGGTAAATAAGTTCTCCTAACTCCATGTAGTTTTTGAGTTATGGATCGGTGGAGTTTGGAGGAAAATTTGCCAAGGCGGACCATGAGAAAGATTTTGGCACTTAGTATTTTGGCTAAAAACTCAAAGGGAAACATTTGGCTTGAAATCCTACAAGGAAATGAAATGACACAATGTGTCAAGGCGGAGTAGCGGGGGTGGAAGGACTTCAAGTTTTTTGGTGTTTGGTCAAAATGCATCAAAGGCAAAAATAGAGCGCATCCCATCGCCGAGCATAATAAAATTATACCACGTGTCCAGGTTAGCGGTGGGAGTCGGGATGTTGGGAGAAATTGGGAAAATTTTCCAAAGTGGTTAAAGGTGCAAAGGTGAAAAGTTGAATCACATCTCTGTAATGATCAAAATGTGCCATGTGTCTCGGAGTGTCGGGGCCGTGGAGAATTTTGGGAAAATTTCCCAATTTTGCAAAAGGAGGAAAAAGGAAAGGTTGGTCCTGCGGATCAACTAGAGGGTGCCACGTGTCATCAGAGGAGTGGAGTGCAGAGATTTTTTGGGAAATTTTTCTAATTTGAAAAGAGGGAAAAATTTCAAATTTCGTCCCGCGAACCCGAATTTTGCCCTAATTTTGCCATTTTTGCCCTAAATCTTTAGAGGGGCATATCTTTCGCACCAGACCTTAGATTTTTGCAATTTTGGTATCATTGGAAAGCTGGTGAAATCATCCACATGATGTTCACTTCAATTTTTAATTTTGATGGAGTTTTTGGGGGAAAAATGGGAAAATGTCTTTGGTATGGAAAAGTTACAGAAAATGACACCAATAACCAAAATTAATGAAGTATGGGCCTCTTTCTTTCTCTGCGAAGCAATGTACTTCAAAGTATGGGATTTTTCATGGAAACCCATCATTTTTCAAGCCAATTAAATGGATCTTGTCGTGGTTGAAACTTCAAATCAATTTTTCCCACGTTTTCTGATTTGTTTCTTTTTTTAGAGCGTTAAAATTCAGTTTGGGCTCATTTGTAAAACATTGTTCATCATTATTCTCTGCCCTCCCTTATTTTCTTCCTCAGGGTCAAAATTGGAGTTTGAACCTCCTCCCCTACTTTGTAATGGCATTTTTGCATCTTACCCATGAAATGATGTTCTATGCAAACTTTTGGAGCAATAAAAAACATGTTTTGTGATGCATTTGTCCATCCTTGCTTGTTTTTTTGTTGTTTTCTTCTTGCCTCTCTTCATTGCAGGTATTTGTGCATGTTTGGATGTTCATTGCAGGTTTTGGAGTTGTGTTAATGGAGTTTTGGAACGTTTTTTTTTGTGAAACCCATCCTTGGTTTTGTGATGCACTTATCCATCCTTTCCATTGCTCACCTCTTCTTATTCCATGGTAGTTTTGATAGATGATCAACATTTTCCTTCTTTGGTGTATCACTATTTTAGTGTAGGCTCTATTTTTCCTTGTTTTCTTTCTCTCCTTGTCTCCTTGGAAGTTAGATTAGGATTAGATTAGCTTGCCTGCACTGGAATAGCTTGTGGTAGGTAGTTTAGGAAGACGAACCAACCTTCTCTGGAGAGCTTTCCCCATTTAAAAAGTTACCACACTTTGGGAAAGCTCAATGTTGTGCAATCACACCAAATGAAATTGCCTTAGAAAAGTAGATCCATAACTCATTTGGGGGTGTTATGATTTTGCACTAATAGTTTTGGCACACCTGTGGGACCTCGAGGTCTTCCACTTCATCTTTTTGCGAGTTGGTGTGTTCTGTGAAGATTTCAGCCTTTAGAGGTAATTCAAAACACATCTGGTGACTCCATTTGATCAACAACCCATCTCTAAAGTTGTAGACCCTCTTTCCATTCATTTTCTTCTATTTTGATTCATTCTTCTTTCCATCTCTTCCATCTTCTTCCATTCCATGAAGTTGTGCAATCATGACTTCATTTTCCCCATGGAATTTACATTTGTTTCAGCAACAACAATGTTTCCCACCTCCAACATATTTTTCAAATCCTCCAAATCAGCATTTTGATCTAATTCAAAACCAATATCCATACCCATCTAATCAATGCCAAAGTTAGTTTGGCTATGAAGCATGTCAAGCACAAGGGTACGTAGATTGTGAGGGCAGTCAAGAAGAAAGTGCATTTTTTTTGGAGAAGATCCAAAATATGGAGGAAAACATGGTGCAATCCAAGGCTCAAGCACAAATGAAGGCATTTCATATTGGTTTCAGAGCACCCTGTCCATGGGGAGGCCCTTTTCCAAGACATTACAGCCCTTAGGAGAAGTTGGACTTCATGGTTGAAATGCTGCCCCAACTTGCACAATGGGCTGAGGAGATCATGGCTTATGAGCAAAGTGTTACACAACCTTGTCAATGGGTAAGTACACCACCTCATAGTTTTTCTTTTCCTCATTCTTAGCCAATATCATTTCAGCAGAGGCAAGAGTCAAGCTTCCCACTTACTGCCCCAAATGTGGGTTTCATTTCTCCATTCCCTAGTCTTCCACCCCATTTCAGTTCCTCTTCCCCTTTCCATTCCAAACAGCCATTCCCTCCAAAGAAACAAGAAGTTATACCTCCTCCACCACCAAAAATAATTACAAAACTAGTTGAGTCACAACCCACCCCTCCTCTTGCATTCCCAAATCCATGTTGGGAAGAGACCCAAGAAACCAGTCAAGGAGAACAACAAGAAGAGGAGCCCAATAGAAAAAAGAAATGATAGAAAATATGAAGAGTTGGGATCTCAAATTTGGGATTACAAAAATCCCCTTGATGGTGAAGCCAAAGGAGGAAGTTGGGGTTGAAAGACAAGTGGTGGACAAGGCTAATTTTTTAACAGTAGTTGAGGAAGAAAAACCAGCTCCAAACCCCATTGAAGAGGATAAAATGGATGAGATCAAGTCGGTTTTTACAACAACAAAAGAAGGAAGCATTATTGATACATTTTTGCTTTCATTTGAAGGGGCTGATTTGATTGATGAAGCCATTATGGAGGTGAATGAAATAGGTCCAAAGGCATTGAATCATGAACAAGATGCACAATAAACTTCATTTTTCTCTCCCACTTCATATCTCTAAAAATCTGATTGTTTGGATATGTTTGAGCTGCTAAGTTTCATGTTTGAAAATGAAGTTAAACATGGTGAAAGAAATGCAGATTCTAAGGTCACCATGCAAGAGGAAAGACTTTGTTGTAGCAGGACATTGAAGAGTTTGATTGATTATCAGACTTAGAAGAATGTTTGGATGAGGAGATAGCTGAAATTACAACATTTTCTTCTTCACCATTCGTTCTCCAACATCAAGAGCCTACTTGCCACAAAGGAGAACATTGAAAAACAACAGCCTGTGTTTTGTGACAGCCTTTTGGAACCAATTTTGGAAGATTTAAATCTTCCATGTACTTCATGGGAAAAGGAAGGAAAAGAGCAAGAGAATCTCACCACTTCTTCCACACCATCCACTCAAGAAGGTCCAAAAGAAGACTCCATTCTTGGAGTTAGAATTGAAAGCAATGGGAACATCCAAAGGATCAGACCATGCCCAATCAGGTACTTGGTTTCATTAGAGCAAAAGGAGAAACCAAAACTAGTCATGCCTACTTTAGGGCATGAGGATGAGCATCAAAGTATCAAGGGTCACAATTAATACCTCCAGGAGTCCAATGCAGGTTAGCTTAAGGAGGTATTTTCCATTAATGTTGATACCTTGATGATTTGGGTGGAGGATTGGCCGCTTGTCAGTTTTTAACTCATTTTAATAGCCATGTTCAGCTCCAAATCATTTGCATGGCTGCCATTTTGAGAAATGGAAGCTATTTCTCCCTGCTAGTTGCGGGGCTTTGTTTGAGCTCCTTTACTCTTGGTTAGAGTAGTGTATGTAGGTTTGTTTTTCAGGAAGAATAAGTGCTTGTGAACACTCTACATATCCCACTTGGGGTATGTATGATTTTCAATTTTTACATAGTTGTTTGGTACTTTTTTGGTTGCTCTTGGATAGTGCATTCAGTGGCATTTTGGTGAAGATCAAATCCAAGTTTTAGTGGGTTTCCAAGTGGCTTAGAGGTCATATTTTCATAGTCCAGATCATAATCAGTTTATCAAGCTTGACTCCATGCCTAATGGATGCTTCAAAGGCCACTAATCATTCATCTAGTAGGTAGATGACCGCTCTGAGTTGCCAGATTTTTTTATCCAAATTGAGCCCCTGCTTATTTTGGCTAACTTTCCTTCATTCTTTCCTTCCTTGTGCTTCGACTTCAATTTTCACACATTATAAGAAATCAAAAGATTCTAGAAATGGCTTCATTAGATAGGATTTTTCTTCCCCTTTCCAGAAACGTAAATAAGTCCTCCTAACTCCTTGTACTTTTTGAGTTATGGCTCGATGGAGTTTGGAGGGAAAATTTACCAAGGTGGACCCTTGGGAAAGATTTTGGCACTTAGCCTTTTGGCTAAAAAAATAAAAGGGAAACATTTGGCCCAAAATCCCGCAAGGAAATGAAATGACACCACGTGTCAAGGTGGAGTGGTGGGGGTAGAAGGAATTCAAGTTTTTTGGTGTTTGGTCAAAATGCTACAAAGGCAAAAATAGAGGTGCTTCCCCACCGAGCAATAAAATGATGCCACATGTCCAGTCAGCAGCGGGAGTCGAGACATTGGGAGAATTTGGTAAAATTTTCCAAAGTGGTTAAAGGCACAAAGGTGAAAAGTTGAACCACATCTTAGCAACAGATCAGAAGGTGCCACGTGTCTCGGAGTGGTAGGGCCATAGAGAATTTTGGGAAAATTTCCCAATTTCGCAAAAGGAGGAAAAAGGAAAGGTTGGGCCCATGGATCAACTAGAGGGTGCCACGTGTCATCGGAGGAGTGGTGTGGGAGATTTTTGGGAAATTTTCCCAATTTGAAAAAGAGGGAAAAGTTCAAATTTCAGCCCAAAAACTGAATTTTCCCTAATTTTGCCATTTTTTTCCCTAAATCTTCGAGAGGGCATATCTTTCATCTCATATCGATAGTCGAATAGAAATCTAACTCCAGAGCTCATATTTTTGTGATTTTGTATCTTTGGAAAGTTGGTGAAATTATCCACATGATGGTCACTTCAATTTTGAATTTTGATGGAGTTTTGGGAGAAAAATGGGAAAATGTCCTGGCATGGAAAAGTTGTAAAAACGACCCCAACAACCAAAATTAATGAAGTATGGGCCTCTTTCTTGCTCTGCAAAGCAAGGTACCTCAAATTATGGGATTTTTTCATGGAAACCCATCATTTTGCAGGCCAATTAAATGGATATTATTGGTGGTTGAAACTTCAAATCAAAATTTCCCACGTTTTCTCATTTCTTTCTTTCTGTTCAAGCGTTAAAAGCTAGTTTTGGCTCATTTGTAAAAGGTTGTTCATCATTCTTCTCTGCCCTCCCTTCTTTTCTTCCCTAGGGTCGAAAATGGAGTTTGAACCTCCTCCCCTACTCTGTAATGGCATTTTTTACCTCTTACCCATGAAATGATGTTCTATGCAAACTTCTGGAGCAATAAAAAACGTGTTTTGTGATGCATTTGTCCATCCTTGCTCGTTTCTTTGTTGTTTTCTTCTTTCCTTTCTTCATTGTAGGTATTTGTGCATGTTTGGATGTTCATTGCAGGTTTTGGAGCTATGTTCATGGAGTTTTGGAATATTTTTATGTGAAATCCATCCTTGGTTTTGTGATGCACTTGTCCATCCTTTCCATTGCTCACCTCTTCTTGTTCCATGGTAGTTTTGATAGATGATCAACATTTTCCTTCTTTGGTGTATCACCATTTTAGTGTAGGCTTTGTTTTCCCTTGTTTTCTCTCTCCATGTCTCTTTGGAAGTTAGATTAGGATTATATTAGCTTCCCCGCACTAGAATAGCTTGTGTCGGGGAATTTAGGAAGAGGAACCAACCTTCTCTAGAGAGCTTTCCCCATTTGCAAAGGTCCCACACTTTAGGAAAACTCAATGTTGTGTAATCACACCAAATGACATTGCCTTAGAAAATTAGATCCATAACTCATTTTGGGGTGTTGTGATTTTGCACTAACAGGACCGTCGGATGTTATACTCTCGAACTGGGTTCGTTTTCTTTAGTTATGTATTTCTATGATAAAATGTAAGCTTTGAGCGTCATGTTGGGGTATTGTGTTTTGGTTGCAAATATGGTTTATCTTTGGTGATTATAGTTTTGGATCGTCATTGTTTCCTTGATGACGATTACATGTTTTGTTAAGTGTGTGATCCTACGAAACGTCTCCTTGAGACTGTTCTCACATATTTGGGATAGTTTAAATGTTTGAATGCAATATCTTTCTCATATTTATATTTCATCCAAATATGTTGGAAGGTGCGAGTTCTGTGTGATCAATGATAAGGAAGTTTTCATTTCTTAAACTTGGATCTTGGTATTTTCAGGTAAGACCGTACTCTACATTTTTTTGTTCTTGAAACCATTCTGATTTCATTCTCCTTTAGCTTGTATGTGGGAGATAATGAGAATTCAATTATTGATTGTTTTTGAGATGCATGGTTGTGATGGTTATGTTTTGTTCAAATAAGTATTGAACTCAACTTGTGGATGGAAGATCCTTCTGGAACTCTGTATCGTGTGTTTGTTTTGTCTTGTGAAGGCTTGAGCCAATCTCTTGTATGATATACAATGATTATAATCTGTATTGTCAAGTTGGTTCTTTTCTTGAAGTTATCCTCTTAGAATAAAGGTAGGGATTTTGAGAGCTAGGTTGTTAGGAAGGTTTATTTTCCATCTGGATCATTCATGTTTTTATATCAAACCTTATTAATAGTTGATATGAAATTGATTGTTATAGGAACAACATATTGTTCTTGTCAAGTCATTATGTTTTAGATCAATTCATTTTCGATTGATTGATTGGGATCTGACTATGTTATAACAGAACTTTTCTTAGCGAATTAAATGGAAACCAATGTGAACATATCATGACTTGAATTAATTCTTTTCTTAATTGGTTGCAGTTGAATGTTATCATGTTGAAATGATTGTCAATCTTTGTGACATAGATGGAATTAAATTATGATGGATTACTTAACTTATTCTATGGGTAATGATACTTAAATAGATTTAGTGACTCTTCTCTACATTTGATTTTGTGACTTTTGGGGAAGTCTTTCTTATTGATCTTATTATTGGGTACTTGGAACCTTTTCATAAATAACAGGGTTCCTTTTACGAAACAGTTAGATAAAAGCATACTGTTTTAACATTATAGCGCTTATCATGCCTAGTTCTTGTGAACTGACTCATGCTAACAATTTTGCAAATGGACTTCATGAAAAGTGAAAGGAGAAAGACTTATAAAAATATGCATTTGTTTTATTAATGAAATCATTTTCTTCATTCAGATGCTTTACTGTATTGAAATTATCTTGAAATGAACTTGTTGGAAAAATTGAAGATGTATTAAAATTTGTTTTGTAATGATGAAAGATGTTTCTTGTAAACTTATGGAATATTAATTAAGTTGGGAGTAAAGTGATCTCTCTTTTGATTAATGAATTGTTGTGAAGGGTTGTTGATTTCTGATTTATTCTAAGGTCTTATATGACTTAGATTTGTTTAATATTCCTAAATATTAACATGCATGATGGGATTTTATTGATATACTTAAAAATTGACATGCATGGCTTAATGGATTCTAAGGTATAGAATAATGCTTGTATAAGGATCTCTATGTGTGTGTGTGTGTGTGTGTGTGTACATACATACATACTTCGATTCATTTCATTTAGGAAATGGTATAACTATGATGATTATGAATGATATATCCTCATTCGAAAAAAGGAATAAGGATAGTTTTATATAGATGAATGTGGCATTATTTTACGAAACTAAACCTTATGTTTTCTGATTTCTTTAATAGGACAATAGTCCTTAATTATGAATAAAAGGATACTTCCTTTTATCATTAAAACAGACTATGTATGTTATCTTGTTATGTGATAAAGTTTAAATCATAAAGGATGATTGGTTGTATGCTCTTTATATGTAAACAATAAATGGTAATGGGAAATCTTAAAAGAATTAATAAGAAGATTTAGACATTATGATATCACTAAGTCTAATGTATAAGATTTCAATCAAGATTGTTTACAATGATAAACTGTAGTAAGAAAACTTAATGATCTTACTTACTTGATATCAAATTCAGATTTATTGATAAATGGAAATAATGGTTTAAGATTAAAATGTTCATATGCATGAATGCAAATTTTATCTGCATACCTTCAATTGGTGTAAAATTACATTTCAAATCCTTCTTTGGATCAATCATACTTAGTGAGCCTTTAGGTGCATTGTTTAATGATTAATTAAACAAGATAATAATTTGAAGGGTTAATAATCTAATGTTTCTTAAGTATGTTAGTTTAGTTGAAAGAACTTAGTAGGTTGTTGTAATATAGGGGCTGTAATAGAGTACCCTCATAATGACAAGAGTCATTATGAGGATACTTTGTGATGTAGCCAACTATGCTCAACACCCCACTTAGTTCAATTAACTCGATTGACATAAGTGGAAATTTAGTTCATAGTTCTACTCTAAACAGAGATAGACACATGGACTAGTGTAGTGGTCAACTTATGTTGACATAGGATAACTAAATAGACCAAATTGATGAAATTTGATTGAGTATTTGTATGTATCCTTAGTCACCACAAGTGGTCTTCCACCCTAGTGTATGTGAGCTTCCCCTTTTTAGTGTGAAACTTTGACTTAGGTTTGGTTGACGGAAGTCATGGAAGACAAATCTAGATAACAGTTTGAGTGTGGTGAAAGAAATATTACTTTCGACGAGTATTCCATCTTGGAATGTAAACATGGTAAACATGTTCAAAACATTTTCCAAAGTATCGCAATTTGTTGGTTGCGTTGTCTTACATCACCTATTCTAAGTTGTGGGATTTCAGATGAATATCGGTAACCGATATTCAGATAGGATTCTTAGACATAACACTTGAGTGACCCTTGATGGGTAAAATAACCAAAGTGTACATCGTATATAGTTGAACAAATTTAACATGAGATATCAGTTTAATACCGAGTCATGAAATGAGAGATCAATGTTCACTGAGTCATTACAAATACATAGGGTTTTCTGTTATGAGATGGATTGACAATGGAATGTGTGTTCTTAATTAAATGAATTTAAAACAGAGAACATTATGTAAATTTTTTTCCCCTTTTTGTAAGTCATGGAAAGTGGATGTTACAGTATATTTTTTCGAACGGCCAAATTAAGCCTACAAACAAAGCTTACAACCATTTCGATGCCCCATGTGAATTTTTCTTACACTTGCATCATCTACTATTACTCTTTTCTCACCTAGATCTACCTCTATTCTTATGCAACCTTTTCGCTTCAAGTAACTAGGAGAGATTGCAATCTTCCTTCTTCTTCGATGATTTATGTGATAGGCATGGTGTCTTTGGTTTCGGTGTATATGTAACCTAGAAGAAATATGGCATGGATGTGACTAGGCACACATGTCAACTCTCGGACATGTCATGTTGTAGTGTTGACATCATGCTTTAGGGATCACTCTACTATGTAGAGGGGGAACAACTACTTGAAGCATGTGATGGTGGGGGTTCAATTTTCCTTGCAATAAAGTATGTGTAGACACTAAATCACACACTTTGGGTATCTATCTAGTTTTGATTGCATACTACTATGCATATGATTCCTAAGTAAGAAAAGTACTAATCAACCCATCTCTTTGGCCATATTTGCTTGCTTTCTTTTTCCACTTTTTATCTTAAACTCTTTTTACAATAGTCTATCTTTTCGTACTTCAACATTTCTCATCTTGGACACCGGCGCCACAGCACCCCCTGTCCCCTCCGGGGTGCCCCCGACCTCTTTGTATTTTTTTCACTTTTCTAGTTGTTTGGGCATCTTATCTTTTTGGTAGTCAGCCTTTTCAAGGTTAATTATGAAATTCAAGTAAGGGAATTATATAAATATAAAGTTATGTGATCATAATAAAGGACCAAGCACTAAGCATTATCTATCACCACCTAAGGTTGCATTCAAAGGCCATTATCAAGAGCATTCAAGCATCCATATAGCATCCACACACAAGGGAAAGGGACTGATACTTATGCATACACGTATAGGAGGGGAATTTCATTCTTTCATGCACACATCTATTACATTTCTTACATCTAGCTACTTGCTTGCTATCAAGTGCGACATGCACAAGAGCCACCTAGGGCACGATTATGCACACACACACATAGAACTACATTGGGTCTGAGATGTAGTGCAACGATTAGTTGTAAGATCACTTGTTTGACAACTGAGGAAAATATGACCCATCATTTGAATTATTTTCTTTTTGGGATTTGATGTGCTTTTGAGGGTTTTGCAGGTCATTTCTTCATTGTAGTTTATAGGAGACATATGCAAACTTGGTGCAACATACTAGTGACACAAAGCAAAGGATAGCGAACATATTTTGACCCTACGAAGATGGTTTTATGAGTTTTGAGAAGTCATATACGCCCAAGAAGGTCTCTGGAACCATAGGTTCCCTTGTCCCTAAACAAGTTCCCTAACCACCGATATTTTTGAAACTTCGTAATTTTCTAAGGCTTAGTGTGACGATTTTCCCTCTCTATTCATGAGTTCGTCACTTGGCACAATCCGAGGATTATTTGTGAATTAACTAAGTATTTCTATATCTCCTTTACAACTAGGGTTTTAATATTTAATTACTTATTCATTTGGGTCTATTTTGTACTTAATATCTTATTCATTTACTTGCTACGTTACAATCGAGATATTAACATCTATAAATTCTATATTTGCTTAATAATTTGGTGAACTCAACTCGTTTTGAACATTCTTAGGGTCCTCATACTTTTATTGATTTTATCTTCTTAGGATCATCTCATCATGGTTATTTTTATTCATGATTTCTTGCTTGCCCATTCTAATTTCCATGCTAAAATCATTAATCTTTTGGATACTACTCATATTCTTACTACTACTCATCCAAATGTTATCTATCAAACATTTGTCAATGCATTTTCTCAACAGATTACTTTTCCATTGGTTATAGTTGAAAATATTGCTATATGATAATGATCCACCTCTCTATATACAAGTCTATATCAACAAATTAGGTGTCAAGTGCATTTTAGTTGACACTGGATCTGAACTTAATCTTTTTCCTTTATCATTCATTCAGGCTCTAGGCCTTTCAGTTGCTCATCTTAACCCGACATCTCTTTTTGTGTGAGCATATGATTCTACTACGCACCCATGCTTAGGAACCATCACATTTCCACTCACAGTTGGGCCCAAGACTATTCCCATTCCATTTTTGTCGTTGATCTCCCACTTTCATATAATTTCTTACTTGGTAGACCATGAATTCATTGAATGCAAGCAGTGTCTTCTACGGTCCACCAATGTGTTAGATTCTTACATGAGGGCTTTGAATATGAGATCCCGCTGATCGTACACCATTCCAATATTACAACATAGATTGTAATACTGCATTACCTATTTCTACTTCTACTACTATGCATCTTGTTGCTAATCTATGACCTGAACATTATCCAAACAATTTATCCCCACTCGAAGGAACCATTTTCACATTAGAAATTGTTCCATCTAATTCCTAGTACCCTACTTCTACTACTTCTATGGTTATTCATGGGGGCATGTCCAAACATTGGACATCATTTCATGTACTTCAATTTCTCATTCAAAACCTCCATTAGGGCGCCCTCCATTTACATTCATGTTTTTCATGAACGAATCTTATTGGGAGCAAATTCCATTTGATCCAACCTTGCTCTCCAATACTATATGCACACATGATGGATTAACTCAGCTAGTATTTACAGTATGACGACATATTTCCTCCACCTCATGATCCTCATCTTTACCATGGATTTATCCACATTATTACTGCTTATGGTCTTCACATCTTTTATCTCAAATTATTTCTTACACGTGTTCCTCACACTTCTTCACTTACACTCGGATAGTCTTGGCTCGATTACATTTGGGGCACGTTAGACCCTGATCATATTGACATTTCATTCCCCATGCCATTTGGCCACATTTTTTTGTTGCAATGACTCATTTCTTGGCTATTCACAAAACCTCAGTTGTTGGTATGCACATGGATGTCCATTACTAACTTTCACTGACAAGGAATATGCAATGGGAATGTGTAATTTATGCCTTAATGGCTCTTTGCTTGATCAAACTGATACCATTGCTTACCAAGTCTTCAACCTGATACTGTTGCTTACCAAGTCTCTGATGCTTCTCGATTTGGTTTTGACCATGAAAATGAAAACCTCTTAGATGACGTCCCTTGATCAATCTCATCATTACACACTTAGGGGCATCATACTTATCCCCCCCAACATCTCTACATGTCTCACACTCTCATAACTTCACATCTAGTCTCTCACATACACCACACACATTTTGATACACTCATGTATCATCATTTCCCAATGACACACTCTCATGCTATGGTTCACACTTGAATGTTGAGGGAATCCTATACAAATGAACCTCACACACTACACACTACATTACACACTACACTACATGTTACATACTACACATTACACACTACACACTTCACATTTCACGCATTCATCTCTTTCTACGTAACATCTACTCTACGCATTCATGACATATCTTTATGGCATCTACTTCTACACTTTGCAGTCATTACCATATGAATTTCTCTAGTTCCATGGTACATACTTAACTACTGAGGATCTACATCTCAAGTGGACCTCACCACACTCACGCATTCACTCACTTAGTCACTCTCTACACTCTACGCTTTATCACTCATATCTTTCTAGTGCGCACATTCAAAACATCTCCCGATGATGCAATTTGGTTATCAACTTTATTATTCATCATTGAGGGGGCATTTATAAATGAACCTAATCACATGCATACTCATTCAAATTTTATCGGGGGCACGTGGATCCTATCAAACTCACGTTACATTCCATTCCATCTCACTCATCCAAAACATCTTGTATATCTTAGTCACATTTACTCTTGCCTGTTTATGCTTACATCTACACTTTTTTATGCATATTAGACAAATACTTTATATGTCATTATATTATGATATACAAATGCACCTTCAATTACCTTTCTAGTTGTGATCACGGGATTTTCCGAGATCGATACACACAACATGAATGCTTACGTAATACCTATTACTAGTCCCACAACTTCTCCCGAGGGCATCCACTTTCGTACACATTCACGATTCTTGCTATTGTTTCATTTTCATAGCACATTATTAACGGATTACAAACACTTTGACTTACTTTTATGTTTCTACTATGCTAACGGGTGTGTCATGTGCAACATTTTTTTGTAGGTCTACTTGCTTCCATGGTTGTCTATTACTATTTGTTTGCTTATGTTTGTCATTGCATGCCATTGTTTGCGGGATTTTCCCTATGTATTTCTTGTTCTCTGATTGTTTTTATGCTTGTGGCCATTGCATCCTTGATTATCTTGTGACATCGTGAGTGATGTCCCATGTTTAAAACTCAATTTTCATGATCTAATTTTTATTCTTGCATGTTTACACATGTATTTTTTTCGTTAGTTTACACATTATTTCTTACATGCATGTTTTTTGTACTAACACTTGTCTCCTAGCCATTTTGTTTCTGTGTGCCTTGGTTTCTACCAAGCACACTCCCTCCCCATATGGAATCAATTTTAGCACATCGTCGGTCCTCCTTTGGGTCACATACTCCTCAGTGACATCACATGCACCTTAAACGAGGGGGCATCATTTGGGTGAATCAGTCACCCCACACAATAGTTCATAATCATCACATAGCACAGTTCAGTATCGGTACATCACAATCATCAGTCACATCAATGACCTAGATCCCGACTTGGTCTTTACCACAACACGAGACACCACTTCCTAGACCCAAATAGCGCTGCACAGGTACCCTAAACCTTCTTGGATGTTTGTTACTAGGGGAAGTTACACAACATTTGTCAGTTCAACTTCACACTTCACACATTTAGGCTTTTACGGGACAACAATCCTTCAACACTCAACATGCACGCACTACAAAACATCTTCTACTTTCACGTTGGATTGGAAATATTTGAAATTGATCATATTTTTACACACCGTTTGTAGTGGTGTTCACATTGTGAGAAGTAGTTAAAGGTTGGAGGATGACACAAAACCTTTCTCTCTACACTTTTCCATGTCTTGGCATGAGATCGCTTGAAAAACTTGTTCTTATACATCATCTACATGATCCTTTCTACAATTTTTCTCATCGCGAATTAGGTGCACATGTTCCATTTTACATTTTCATAGATTTCTTACATACTTTTTACACATTTTGATCATATACACGCATATTTGACTACTTTTTCATTCTTCTCTTTTGCAGGTCCATCCTTATGGGAAGTGGTAGTCACATCATCAAATCAATCACACCAAAGACATCGAAATCAACAACAACTATACATGTGACATCTACACATGCACTCTCACCTTAGGGTCATTATCATCATCACTTTTTTGCACTTCCTCTTCTTTAGTTTCCACGCTTCACATTTTTATCACTCCACACTTTTCCTTGTCTCTCGGTAGGATTTTTGCCATCAATCTACATGATTATTAGGTATGAATCTTATATATACTTTATGTTATCGATATTTCAATCAAAAAAATAAAGTGGGGAAAATGTAGACACTAAATCACGCACTTTGGGTATCTATCTAGTATTGATTGCATACTAATATTCATATGATTCCTAAGTAAGAAAAGTACTAATCAACCCATGTATTTGGCCATATTTTATTTCTTTCTATTGCCACTTTTGATCTTACAATATTTCTAGCCTAGTCTTTCTTTTCATACTTTGGAATTTCTCATCTTGGACACCACCACCCATCTAGGATGCCATCACTAGGCCCCGACCTTTGTGTACTTTGTTCATATTTTTAGGTATTTTCTACCCATTTAGGCATCTTATATTTTTGGTAGTCGAATTTTCGGGGTAAATTATGAAATTCAAGTAGGGAATCACATAAATTTAAAGTTATGTGATCATAATAAAGGACCAACAATAAGCATTAGTTATCACCACCTAAGGTTGCATTCAAAGGCCATTGTCAAGAACATTCAAGAATTCACCTATCATCCACACACAAGGGTAAGGGACTTCTGCTACTTCTGCATCTAGCACATGAACACATCTATTTACATTTCTTACATCTAGCTACTTTCTCACTATCAAGTGCGACATGCACAAGAGCCACCTAGGGCACGATTATGCACACACACACACACAGAACTAAATTAGGTCTGAGATATAGTACACCACTCAATCAAAAGATCAATTGTTTGACAGCTGAGGACAATACAAACTCTCCTTTGCATTATTTTATTTTTGGGATTTGATCTAATTTTAATGGTCTTACATGTCATTTCTTCATTGTAGGTTACATGTGACATATGTGAACTTGGTGTGACATACTAGCAGATAAGAAGCGAAGGATAATAAACATGTTGCACCTTGCAAAGTTGGTTTTCTAAGTTTCGAGTAGTCACAAGCACCCAGAAGGTATTTAATGCCCAGTGCCCTCGACCTTGCACAGAACCCTAGCCATGACATTTTTATGCTCCTATAATTTTTTAAGGCTCATTGTGACAATTTTCCCTCTCTATTCATTAGTTTGTCACTTTAGCACAACCTAATATTATTTATGAATCAACTAAGTCTTTCTATCTCTCCTTTACAACTAGGGTTTCCATATTTAATTAATTATTCACTTGGGTATATTTTGTAATTAATTGCTGATTCATTTACTACTACATTGCAATCAAATTTAGGAATCTATAAATTCTATATTTACTTAATCGGGATGGCAAATTTTTTGGAATAATGTTATAATCGATAGAATTGGCATGAAACAATTTTTTGTTGATCAATATACCAAAAGAAGAAAGGTTGAAAGAGTGGTTTGAAGAAAGTGGATTTTCTACACCTTCACGTTCTCTCTCTAATAAAAATTCTCCATCACCCAACTTGCCTTGTAAGACATGCATTTCAAGCATACGCGAGATGCTTTCATTGCTTTGCATGTACAATCTAGGTTAGATGTACAATAACAAAAATTAGCTTGGATACCGTTGACCATTTTTGGTCATCATAAGTATGGGGCATTTTAAAAATTTTATTGGTTAAACATTGGGGCATTTCAGTTACAGATTATAGAGATTGAGTTCATTAAGTTGGGTTGATTACAGATGAAGGTGATTAGTTAGAATTTGAAACTAGGAATGTTGTCCCCAAACAAAGAGCTAGTTACATAAACGACAATATCTCATTTATCTTCATCAAGCTTCACGAAGGATCATATGACAACTTGATGAGGGTAAACGTATTGCACTTTATGCAATCAGCTAATCATTTCGAAATTGCATTCACAGTTGTAGATTTCAAATAGTCAACTTCACTTTATTATGTCGTGCTCATCAGATTTATTGCTTTGTATTCATTAAAGTTGTTTGTGATTCATGAAATTACATCCATCTATGTTGTCATAAAAATGTTACAAGTGACTCCTTTCCTACTACTTCCATCAAGAAAGTACCGCCAACCAAACAATGACAATAATGTCTGAATGGAGATAGTAGGAAAGAGTCAAAAGGAAGAGCATATGCTTAATGCAGTAAAACAACATACAAGGAGGCACATCTCATTCAATGGTTGCTTATTGGAGTTACAGGTATTTATTTTAAGTTTATCTCTTATATTAATTCATTTGATTGAGATATTGAGTTGCTTACATCATTGTATAATCAAAGAAAAAGATGAATGCAGAAAGAGATAGTCAACTCATTATTTCAATTTAATGCTTTATTCATAAGAGATTACAAGTTTTCCCACACAAGTCGTGGGATGTGACTGAGTAACAACATCATATACATGGAAAAGATAATATTGCATGTGTTAAAGAATAGGAGTAGAGGAGTAAAAGTGAACCCATCATTGCCTTTTCTATCTTCATTCCCACTCCGCATCATCTACATTTCCAGCTTCATCTTCTTTTCTCATCACCTACAAGATAAAGAGAAGTACCATCAATTTTGAGCTTTGGGTACATTTTTATTCCTATACATCTATTCTAAAGCAAATACATATTCTAAGTTCAATGCATCTAATGGTACTTGAAAGAAGGAAATACAGGCACATGACACAGGTCAGATCAGGGATACAGATAGGCATGGCAGCAGAAGAGAGCAGAGTGCATAAAGATAAATCAGTGGCAGAAAGCAATAAAAAGGAAAAAGATTGAAATAGAAAAGTAGAATTTGAAATAGACTACAAAAGAAACAGATGTGGAGATGACATGAAAAAGAAGTTGAAAACAGTTCACAAAAGGAAGGAGGAAGAAGAAATCAAAATCACATGGATATAAGAGAGGCCAAAAAGCCTATATTTTTTCTAACATATTTCTAAGTTTTGCAGGAATAGGTTGCAACATGAGAATGAAAAAGATCAGTTTAACTGGTTAAGAAAGAAAGAAGCTACTGTTTACTTTCAAGAGAATGGAAAACAAACATCATTTCAAGATGGTTTATAGAAGCAAAGAAGCATCAGAATAAGTCAAGAAGGAAATACTTTTACAAATCAGGTTGAAAATCTGGAAAAGGTGGAGAAAAATAGTCATTTTGGAAAATTTTTGCCAGAGTCTCCCCTTGTAAAAGTGACTTTTGATTTAAAGCAGAATTGAAATACATGCTTTATAGGCTACAACAGTACTTTATAAGCTTCTTGAGTTCAAAAGGAATGATAACAATCAACAAAAAGTATATGTTTCATCATTACAAAATGATATCATGATCAAATGGAACATACAATGATCTCAGAATTTCATCAAGTACAAGTATTCAAGGTTCATTTTATTTCCAAATTAAAGTGTGAATCAAAAACTACTTCACAATTTTCCAAAGCTGCAATGGATCAAGCAAAGCAAGCATGAACAAAATTCAATCAAGTGAACAGACAACCCATAAAAGGTAGCAGAGAGATACTCATATCTTTTCAAAATGGACAAGTTGTAGAAATCTGGAGAGAGAAGGATTTTGAATTTTTTTTGCCAGAGTCTCCCCTTGCAAAATGGGGTTTTCAGATAGAACAAAATTGAAAATTAATGCTTTATCAATAAAACTGAAATACAATGATTGTATTATTGACTTCTGAAAAGGAAAATTCATTACAGAAAAGAAACTTAATGATTTTCTTTGAGTTTCCAGAAAAAGGGATCATGTTCTTCATTATAGAGAATGGAATACAATCATGCTTGCAACAAAGGATCGATCAAATGGATTTCAGAAAGTTCTATCAAACTTGAGGTGTCCATACTCATAGCAGTTATAGATTACTTGATCAAGTTAAAGCTTCATCAAGTTATAAGAATAAAAGAATGGCAGAGAATCTGAAGACCGAACTTCATCAAAATGAACAGTCAACGTATTGAAAGCCAAATGTGAGTCAAGAATCTGAGGTTATCAAAAGTAAAAACTCAAGCACAATGATCAAGTAAATACAATCGACATACCCAAGGCTGAACCATAAAGAAGCATATACAACCTACTCAACAAAAGCTGAGTTCATGATGTAAATGTAACCAAGGAGGCTGAGTTTACAGAATATACAGTTACAGGTGAAGCCAGGGCCGAGGTTATGAATACACAAGAGGCTGAATCAAAAAGATACAAGTCATGTTCAATAAGGCCAAACAATCATGGTTATAAAAAAATGCAGTCATAAGGGAAGAGGTGAGCCGTATTTCGAGATCAATCAACATAGGATAAGTTTCAAAGGCCCATGTTTTCATATTAACACTTGCAGAGAGTCGACAGACTGAAGAACTTACCACATTATAATAGCAAGGCCGAAGAAGGAAACAATGGTAGTTGTCTCCCTTGCAAGCTCTTGTTTGAGCTCATCGAAGCCGAACGATAGAAATAGAAAAACCAGAGAGAAAATGCAAGGTTGTGTCATTGTACAATGATCAAAGGAGCCACTAAAAACAGATTGAAAATGATCCACAGGATTCGTAAAGGGAATGGGTCACAAAAGGAAGTGTATACCTTCAAGAAGAATTTAAAAAATGAGGTCAAAGTATAAACCAACATCGAAATAATGCCATCCAAGCTAAATGATCAAGTGTGTAGGCTCCAGAATTGTCAAAGAACAATGCCAAAAGCCACCATTTTTTAGAAAATGCAGAGCTAGAGAAATTTTCCAGGCTTCGCCATGGTCATTGAAAAATGCAAATGAGCTCAATAGAATGCCTTTTCCCCCCATAAGCTCCAAAACTCATGACCTAACCGTGGTTATGAAATCCAATGGCACAAATCACTTCAAAGTTAATCGAATGGCCAAAACCAAGTCAAAAATTCAACCATGATCAATGAAATCGATGGCCCAGACCAAAGTGGCAGTAATCCAATGATCCAGATCAAAAGAACAATCAATGCATAAGTACCATACAACATCCAATGGCCAAGATGAAGTCAGGAGATCAACGGTTCAAGAAAACTGCCACCCAAATGATAAGGGCAATATTAATGCCAAGAAGATCAAGGGATAAGATTGAACAATGCACCTTCGTAATCAATGGCCGAGATCAAGTATGCCATGGATCATGATAAATATGCCAACAACCAACATTAATACCTTCACAGGGTCAGATCAACGGCCAAGGACCAAACGAAATCAACAATCAAGAATACGCCAAGTGTCACGAGATAAAGGAAATGGTAGGCCAAAGTATCACCCCCAAGTATTACCAAAAATAGATATGGTAGCCCCCCTTTGACTAAGGTGGTGGTAATATTTAAAAAATATAAATTATAAACCATAGTTCGGTGGCATTACAATATGCCAAGGGGTAATAATTTTTATATGCATGCCCAATGAAGACAAATTGCCAAAATAGACCTTTCCATGCACCAAGAAGGGACAAAACAGATGTCCACATCAGAGAATAAAGCAACATGTTGCATGTGAAAGACTTGCATTACAAGCAATATTTGTAATTATTTTTATTAGTTTTCCTTTAAAATAAGAGTCAACTTTAGTTTGACTATGTATTTGAGTGATGCTCATGGCCTTGGAGCCTCTTTTGTAATAGATCATTATTATCCATAATAAAAATAACAAAGGGATAATAATAGATCTAATGGGCGAGTTCACTCTTAGACTTATTTTTAGGAAACACTTTTTCTATATATTGTAATGCGATTGCAAGCACAAAGGACTCGAGTTGACAAGGAGGTTCATCACACTTTCTGTAAGCTTTTGGGAGGACCCAAAATTCTACAGTGAGCACCTATTTGATGCAATAAAGTTAGTTTTATCCTCCATTGTGTGTGTAATTCAAAGTGTTGCTTTTCTTTAGTAACTTGTGTAAGTGAAATTTATCTTTCCTTTGCTTGTTTTCCAATGCAATTAACCTCTGATTTGCACTATAAGTTTTCTGTCGGTCTGATTAAGTGTGTGTTTGTTGTAGTTCTGTTTTGAAAGTGGTTTCTAACCCTCTCACTTTAGTTATTACAGCCATTTACACCTTCTTCGAGAATCACTTAGGCATTAATTATAGAAGTGCTTTGAAGTGACAAGAACAACTTTATCAATCATTAGTGTGTGTATGCAGAATAGAGAGGTCCAACAAATATCGGTGCATCACCTTAGTTAGCTTGTTTTTTCAGTATTGTTTTTGTAAGTTTTTCTCCTCTTTTCTCACACAGAAGGTAGGATAGTGGTTTACTCGAGGGAACCAGCCCACTCTGGAGGCTCTCTTCCGCAAGCAGGTCTCACAACCGGAAGAGTTCCCATTGTATCAATGGAGTGAGGAACAGCTGCAGTTCCTATTGCATGTTCCTCGCAGCGGGTGCACTCTCAGATTGATAATAGTTTTTGGCATGCCGGTGGGACTACGTTTCCACAAGTAGATTTATCACCTGATTAGAAGTTAGATTTTAAAGGGGAAGTAGAGATTTATGCCTAAAGTCACTACCAGATTAGCATTGAGAGGTATTCCTTTTGAATTTTGTCAATTACCTCTTAATTCACTCCGGGAGAGGAAGAAGGGCAAGATCCATTCCATATTCAAGAGTTATCCCCTTTATTCATACACCTATCCATAATCCTACTACCCAACCCCCTATCATTGCTATGGCTTTATTAAGACAAATGCCTTTTGTTACTTTTGATGCTTTAGCACTCCTATATTGATAGCAACCTATCACGATATACCTACAAAGAAATTTCCTTAAAATATTACCCTATTTCTCAAGAGAAGACCAAACTACCCTTGAACATATTAGAGATGTAGGGAATATTGTTTTAGTCCATCATATTGTTCATGAAGAGGTTGCATTAAGACTTCTTTGCTTCCCTTAGAGGTAAAGCCCTCAAGTGGTACAAAACTCGAGCTATTGGAACTATTGATACTTGGGATCAACTAGGAGCAGCCCTCTATTCCCAATTTGAAGATAAATATGATCACTTGTCCTTAGTTGAACAATTGACAACCATTAAAAGGGGCCCTATGGAATTAATGACTGATTTTAATATTAGATTTCAGCGTACATGGGATAGAATTCCAACAAATGTTAAACCCACCCCTCAACATGCATTTTTGTATTATCTTAAGTCCTTAAATTCTGACATTGCTATCATGATTCAGTCTATGGGGGGAAGTACATTACCAAGCAGCTTACAACATAGCCATTAGTGTAGAAAATAGTCTTATTCAAGCAGAAAGTTGGCTCATAGACCCCCTATGCCCTTATTTCAAGTTTTTCCTAATGTTCCACCCTTGCAGGTCACCTAGTTTGACACCTATTCCAACTGTTTCACAACCTAACGTTGCTCAAAATTCTACTAACAATATTCTGCTGAGTTTAAAACAATGATGCAAAACTTTGGTAATGAGATTGTTCAGATCAAAAGATAGCAATATCAGAGCAATAGGCCATCTTACAAGCCATCACATCAGCCTTCATATCAGCCACAATATCAACCTTACAACAACTATAGGCCACTTGTTCAAAATTTTAGGCCTTCATATCAGAATCAGGGTGCCATGACAAAGTAGTTAAACCATTTGCTAACCCTGACCCCAATGTTCCATCTACTTCAAGGGCCTTAGTACCAGTTCAACCCCAAAACAATATGGCTCAGGATCCTAATTTTATTCCAAATGCTTGTAGTTGCTCCCTTAGGATTAAGTAGCACCAAACTTTGTTATGCCACAATTATCTCAAGTAGAGGCAAAACAACAAGGGTAGCAGTTTGGGTATCCACTACAAGGGGAGGACCCAAACATGGTACAAATTCAGCATGAGGCAACAATGGTGAATTGGGAAGCAATTGATCAAAGTTCAATTAAGACTCAGATAGAACAACCACCTACATCAGATGATCTAGTGGCTGCTGCACTAACAAGGTCAAAGAAAAGGGAAATTTATGATGTGTAGGAGGTAAGAGAAGCTATTAATGTTTCCAAATTAGTCCCTATCATTGTAAATAATTTTGTTTTAGCTTTCCCATAAAAAGAAAATAGTTTTAATGTTGATGCAAAATTTGATCAAATTTTAGTGCAGAAGGTACAACCCAAATTAGGGGCAACCCCATTTAATATTGTTGATCATATGAAAAATTTGCATGTTACTATGACTATGTGGGATTCACTAACCATTCTAGGACAAAAGGATATGCTAGTTAAAGAGATTTCATACCTGCAAACATCACCCAAAGGTTTAGATTTGGAGCAAAACAAGGTGAATGTTGTTTTTACTAAATCGAATCTCGGATTAAACAAATTCAATCGAGATCAGCATGTTTAGAAATTAGGACAGCAAGGTAATACAGATTGGAAAAATAGTTTAGAATCAGATACAAGTAGTCAAGCCTCCTTGATTTTATCTTTCATTGATTATTGGTGACTCTTTAGTGCATAATTGTATGGTGGACGGTGGTGCAAAGCAGCACCATCATGCCCAAAAAGATTGCTGAAAAGTTGGGATTGTCATACGAGCCAAGTGTTAAAGGAGTGTTACAATTAGATGGCTCATCCACCAAAACTATTGGATTGATCAGGGACTTAAAATTCACTTTGCATGCATGCCCAGTGTGTTACTATTTTACAAGATGTTATGGTTGTTGATTTTCCACCATACTTTGCATGTGTCTTTCTAGAGACTTTACATCTAAGATTGGAGGTTATCTTTCAGCTGATTGGTCTTACCTCATCTTTAGAACAAGGTATGGAACCAAGGTCACTATTAATTCAGAACCTCTTTCTAATTTTCATGTTGAGCCATATATGCCAAGCATGGCAAATGTAAATTGTGCTATCTTAGATGATGAGCTTGAAGAAATAGACAGCCAAAATCTCCATGAACTAGAAGGTGTACCAGATTTGTTTAAGGATGAACTAACAAGTGAAATGTATGAGTTAGATCCTTACAGAGAAATAGAAGAAAAAGGCCTTGGAGTGTATTGCATTCATGAGAAAAATAAGCAAATTCTAGTAATACAGAAGGAGAATCAGTAAGACGATGGAATTTGGAAATTACATTTCGATGGTTCAAAAAACTAGCACGATTCAGAAGCTGGTTTAATGCTGATTTCACCCTCACAACAAAGGTATTTTTCTGCAATCAAGTTTCAGTTTGCTTGCTCCAATAATGTTGCAGAATATGAGGCACTCGTTCATGGTTTGGAGTGGGCTAGAAAGAGAAATATTGATAAATTATAGGTATTTGGGGACAATGAGCTTGTCACACAACAGGTGAGAGGGCTAAGTGCATGTAAAAATTTGCATATGAAATCATACAAGAAATGTGTAATGGATATCATAGATGATTTCAAAGTGCTTTTAATATTCAAAGTGTCCCTATGACCAAAAATCAACATGCCGATAGACTTGCACTATAGGCTCACAGGTTTGATGTTATTAGTGATATTAATGACAAAAAATTACAACTTTATATTAGAATTGTGATAAGGCCTTCCGTACCAAATAATAATACACATTCGTAGGTTTTCAATGATGATGCACACATAGTTAGATTTATGTAGGATGAAGCTGAGTTTTCAACCCGAATCAACAAAAATGCAAAACAGATATGGAGATCGATCATGCGCTTTAAAACCAACAAGATTCCTAAAGGCCTTGTTACATTAGAATCAATTTTTGGGGAAAATGATGTCATCAAACGAAACAGATCAATCTTGTCATAAATTCAAGATCATTATGAGTTGGTACAAATTATTGAAGGCAAGAGCCTTAACCTTGGCAATGTACGTACTCAATTTGAGGAACAATCATTCATTGATTTATCTAAAGAGTTTGCTGATATTTTTCTTGGGAATATAAATATTTGAAAGGGTTTGATCCCTCATCATCCCAACATACTATTTAATTAGAACCTAACTCAAAGCCAGTTAGGCAAAAGAAAAGGCCCATCAATCCTAAGCTTGAGCCTTTGATGAGAAGAGAGTTAGATAAGTTAATTGAATCAACCATCATATTTCCTATCAAGCACTCAACTTGGGTAGCTAATCTTGTACTGTAGGAAAAGAATGGGGAAATAAGGTTGTTTGTAGATTTCCGTGATTTAAATCAGGCTTCCCTTAAAGACCATTATCCACTTCCATCTATGGAGAAGATTTTGTAGCTTGTTGCAGGTTTAGAAAGGTACTCTCTTCTTGATGGATACAATGGTTATAATTAGATCCTATTCAAAGAAGAGGATACGTTCAAAACAACATTCACTACTAAGTGGGGCATATTTGCATATAGGAAGATGCCTTTCAGTTTATCCAATGCGGTGATACATTTCGAGAGAAATGGATATGGCCTTTCATGTAAATGCTAGCATGCATCTAGGACCTCGACATGTACCCAAGTGCATAGATTTTGTGTCTAAATTTTCCCCCACTTTATGTTGTTGAGTGAATACTCAATAACATAAAGTAGATAGAGGATGCATAACTTATAACCTTGTAGAGAAGAGTGTAACCAATAGATGCCGAGTGGACAAGTGATGCGTGAAGTGATCATAATGTGAAGCATGGAGACTAAGAAGCGGAGGTAGACCCTAGGGATGACATGTATGCATGCTATTAAAACTTGTGTTTGATAATGTGAGATGATATTTGTTGTGTATTAAGGACGGACCTGTAAAAGAAGAGTGAAAGAGTAGTCGAATTCATGTATATGAAAATTTTGAGTAAAGTATGTATAAGTATGTAAAATTGTGTAAAATTAGTAATAAAGGAAAGTGTGCACCTGATGTATAAGAGTGTAAAAGGATAGAAAGATGTCCTGAAATGCTATGAAGGGTGAGTTTTTTTGGCGATCTCACGCTAAGAGTGAGTTTTTAGGTGATCTCATTACAGTGTGAGTTTTTATGTGATCTCATGCCAAAGGAGAAGAGTTTTGGGGGAGATTTCTAAATTTTCTCTCCTTCCATGACTTATTCCCAAAATGCCACTACAGATGACACGTTTTGATTTGTTCTCGATTTTTTCTAATTTGTTCCAATTGTTCGATTATAACTAATTGTAAGCTCGATAGATGAATTTTGTAACTAGAAGGCAAGTGCTTTCTCTTTGAGAACCGCTCTGAAAACTATTATAAACTGTGCTAATATGAGAAATTGATTGTGTTTTCCCCAAGTACATTAGTGCCCAAGGGAGGACACAAGCACCCATTTCTACTTGTCTAGGTTTGGGTGCTAGTGTTTTCTCTATGTTTTGGACCCAAGTCTATTTTTGGGCTAATCTATGAATATGTTCTGTGCCATTTCTGTTCTGTGTTGTGTTGTACTAAAACTCAGTGTTGTTGTAGGGGGGTGATTTGTTCACCCAATAGATTCCCCCTTGTTTGGGGTGCATGCGATGACTATATGAGAAGGTGGCCCAAACGAGAGGACTTGAAGCTGATATGCATATCTAAAGTGGATACTTATAGGGGGTAGGGGATGTGCATGGTAGAAACCAAGGTACATGAAGGCAAGAAAGGATGGTAACAAGTTTTAGTGCAAAAAAATCTAACATGTAATAGAAGACAATGTAAAAAATAAATGTGAAGACAAGATAGATCACAAAAGTGGGTTTCATACATGGGACATCACTCACAATGTCACAAGACAATCAGGTGAAGCATCCAAAAGAATACAATTATCAAACAAGGCATAGGACACATTACCCACAAACAATAACATATAATAATAATCAAGAGCAAGTAAAATGTGTCATATAACCATGGTTGTATATAGTCCTGCAAGGAAAATACTACACATGAAGCACCCGTTAATATGTTAAAAAGATAGATAGTATGTCAAAGTGTGTATAAATCAATGAAAAGTAAAGTGATAGTAGTGAGAAGTAGTGAAGAATGTAGCAATAGAACCTGTGTAGTATGTGATAATAGTAAAAGTAGATGCCCCAGAACCTCGGTGGGATTGATAGAGAGTTGTGTTAAGCATCATGCATCATGTATGAATCTTTGAAAACCTACATTCACCTCAAGATACCAAGTGAACACGTATGTGTATATAGAAAAAGATAATGACATACTAAGAATTTGTCTAGCATAAGAAACAAAGTGTAACATGTAAGTAGTATAAGATAACAAGAGTAAATGCAACTAAGATATGTAAATGTTGTGCAAGTGTGATGGTGTGGTATGATATGTAAGATGTGTAGATGGTAGGAGCAACGTTTCCCCAAAGGATGTGTATGAAATGAGATTCATTTAGAACTGCCCCTCAAAAGTCAAGAATGAATTATAGAACACGAGCACATCATTGGGAAGTGAATGTATTGTGTGAGAGTAGATGTTAGAAAATATGTATCATGAAGCATAAAGTGTGAAGTGTGTAGATGATGTGAGGTTCATTGATGAAGTGTGCCCTCAATAGTCAAGTGTGAACCATAACACTAGAGTGTGTCATCGGGAAATGAAGGTGTTGTATGTGATTGAGAGTAGATGCTAGGAAAGATATATTGTGTATCATAGAGTTTGAAGTGTAGATGATGTGGGGTTCATTGAATAAGTGTTCCCTTAATAGTCAAGTGTGAACCATAGAACTATAGTGCATCATCGAGTAATGCAAGTGTTTGAGATTGTAAGTTAGGAAAGATTTATCATGAAGTACAAAGCGTGAATTACAATAAAGAAGCTAAGAGTAAGAAATATAGAAATCAAGTAGTGATGGAGAGGTGGGGAGAAAGTGTGATCCCCAAGTGTGTATATCAGGAGTTGCTAGCAAATAGATGTGATCATTGTGAGCAAGAATAGTCAGAGTATGTATAGTGTATAAAATAATGTATACCATATATAGAGAGTAGTATGTGCATCATGAGTAGAAGGATCCATAAGTAAGCATGAGTAGAAAAATGTGGATGGAGTAGCATAGGGGCATAGATAGATGTAACAAGGTGTGCACATAGTGTAGATGAGAGAAAGTGCTGCTAGAAAGATTGACGTGAATTGCAAAATAAGAGTAATGTATAGATGTGTATGTGAATAGTATGGGTAGGTAAAAATGATTAGAATGTGTGACTATGAGGGTGAGAGGGGAGTTCTATGCCCCCAAATGTGGATGCCAAGATGATCTATGCAATGAGAGTAGTAGGAAAGGGCCCATGATATGCTAAAGAAGATGAACATATGTCGTGTGAAAGTGCATGTATCATAGCATGTGGAGTAGGATTGTGCCATGCATGTGGTGAAACTAGAATAGGTAGAACATTGGTAAACACAAGAGCTACCAAAGAATAATGTCAACATGGTGAGGGGAAAACCTGATAGAGTCCAAGATCCCAACTAGATGAATAGGAAGTGTATAAACAATAAGAATGTACCCATTAGGAGAAAATAGAATAGGTGTAGCATTGTGCATGTTGGAAATAGTGGAAAAAGTAAGTGCAAACATAAGGATCAATATGTGTAACATATGTAATGTTGGGATGCTCATTAGTAGTAATAAAAATCAATAAGTGCAATTTGGGAATATTAGAAGCAATAAAAATTATGAACTAGCCCCTATGATCATAGACAAAAATGTAGCAAGAGGGGAATAGATGGTCCCCATGAATGTAACAAGATAAGGTGTAGCCATAGTAAATGAATCATGCATAGGATATTGGAAAGTGGGAGCATTAGGAATCATTGTAAAAGCAATGTACAATGCTCTAACGTGTGATGAGGAAAGTGCAGGGAGAGATGTAACATTGTAAGCACTAAGCATAGGATCAATAGAAGTGCATTGAGAGTGAGACATAATGGGAGGAGTATCATGGGTACCAATAAAAAATTGATCATGTAAATCAATAGTACTAGGGTGCATCCCAAGAGGAGAAGGATGTATAATGTAGCTAATGTCATAGAGGATTATCACAAGGAGTGATAACTTGAGGTGCGAGAATATACTATAATAGTATCCATAGAAGAAGGTGTAGCAAGGGAATTGTGTGTTATGGTATGGGTAAAAATAAGTGTAGTATGTAACCAAGGATGACCTAGAAGGATATTATAAGGAACATTATGAGGCATAATGTGACATAGAACATTCAGTGCAAGATCCCATAGTAAGGGGAAGAGAGATTGTGCCCAACACTTGCTTAGGTATATTATCAAAGCCACAGATACAAAGAGTAGATGGATTGAGATGAGTAGAAAAATTCCTATTTGATGGAGAAAGGAAAGATTACATACATTAAGACTAGATTCAGGATCAACTAGGACATGATTAACAAGAAGATTATGAAGTTGAACCTAGATATACAATGGGAAGCATTGGAATCAAAGGGATGGGAAGCCATGAAATATATGATAATGGGCATGTAAGGAATGGGTTCACCAAATGATTTAATATAAATTGAATTAAATATTTATTTTAGAGTAACTACTATAATGAATGATATAA
Source organism: Taxus wallichiana var. yunnanensis (assembly GCA_018340775.1). NCBI lineage: Eukaryota > Viridiplantae > Streptophyta > Pinopsida > Cupressales > Taxaceae > Taxus > Taxus wallichiana. Next base: position 819,113,031 of record CM031239.1, read on the forward strand.
AAATAATAAAATATAGTAAATGTAAAATCAACAAGCATGTAATAATATGAAACCCTAAACAAGAGAGATAGGAGATGACTTAGCTGATTTTCACACAATATGTAAATGATATGGGTAGGTGAATGGGTGGAACAGACTTAAAGCAACATCGTTAAGACTCAATGGAGGATCTGAGACACGAAAATGTGTAGGACATAAGCGCCCATGGGAGGACAAGAACATCTGGGTGTTGGTGACTCGGATCTCGGCGTTAACATCTAGCCAAGTGCTCGAGATTTTGATCTTTTCTGTTCATGAGGTTTACTTGTTAGTATTTTATTGTCACTCTGGTTTCACTTGTACTCTAACCTATGAAAGTAATATCTAGCTACACATACCCACAAACCATATCAAATCCTAAAAATAAAGATGCAATATGTGGAGTCAAATCGACCCAACGGTCACTGAAGAGTGAACTTAGTATCGAGTGTTGCACTACATTTCAAAATCTATGTATTTATGTGTGAATGTGTATGTAATGATGCCCTAGGATGCCCTTGTGCAAGATTCACAAATGATAACGGATAGATCTGGAATATAGTAGATGTATAGAATGTATGGGATGGAATATAATAAAATTTGCCCCCTATGTTGTGTATGCAAAAGAATGCAACCTTTGTCCCTTGAGTGAATGTTCTAGATGAATGATTTATAATTCTCTTGTGCCTTTGGATGTAATCTTAGGTGATAATAGATAATGTTAGTGCTTGGCCCCTCATTTTGAAAGCATAACTATGTATTTATATGATTTCCTTGTTTGAATTTCGTAATTGAAAACTGAAAGGCTGACCCAAAGTAGTAAAAAGTAATCAAGAAGTGAAATGGGCCCAAAAGGATAAGAAAAAGTAAATAAGGACAGAGAACTAGGGAGGATAGGAGTGCTTGGTGCTATTGCCCCAACTGGGTGCTAGTTTCGGAGGCCATAGAAAAATAGAATAGTCAAATACCGACAAGAGTGCAAGATGTATAAGGCTAATAAAAGTGCAGAAGACAAAGCAAAAGGCCAAATGAAATTGTCAATTACTATTTTTCTCGCTTAGGAATCATGTAAATACTAGTATGTTTCTAGGACCTATAAATGTACCCAAGTACATAGATTTTGTGTCTACAATATGCTGCCCATTTTGTAAATGGGTGTGTTATGTGATACTTATTGGAACTTTACAATATATGATGTTGAAAAAAACTTTATCCCTTTTTTGTCGATGTTTATGGAACTTTTTCGTTTTTGTATATAAGAAATTGCTTTGTTAAAATATTGAAAAAAACTTTCCAATTGACAAAATGACAATAACATATTGTGTTCTTATTGATTGTTTGCCTGCTCCGATAGGTTGTTTGCTAGTATAGTCTTCTACGCCCTTAGTCCTATAGCTTATATTGGATATGTAGTGCCGAATTGTGGCTTACATAATCTCTCTTCTTGTCATATGTTATTCATTTATGCTTTCATATGTTTAGTAGGTCAACCTTGGTGTTGGCCATAACATAAGATTGGTATATATAGGTGGTAGTAAGGAGTATTTAATCATCATATTGAGCATTTGAGTCTTATTGTATGGTTTGGAGGTTTCCCCCTCAAAGTGGCTAAGCTATTATACTTGCATATTGTGATAATTTATCTATAATATTGTGTTATTTGGTGTTCTATTGCTGCTAATATTCATATTTATACAATTAATTTCATTACAAGTGGTATCGAGCTTGATCTCGGTCAAAGTTATGTCAAAACCCTAATTGTGAAGGTTTGGCTATATCTCAAAATTGGTAGTGATTTTTTTGCAATTTTTTTTGGTGTGGAAAAATCATTCAAGTAAGATCCTCTCCAAATTTCAAACATTTTGGACTTGTTTTGAAAAATTTATAGCAGTTTTATGTTTTTCATAAATTGACTACCTAGGTTGCATTTTTGGATTTTTTCTAAGTTTCTTATATTTTTGGAAAGATTTTAATAAATTAGCTAGGGTGTCTTCTCTATGATTTCCTCTATTTAGCCAATAAGTTTACAAAACCCCAAACCTTATTCCTTCTTCCCGGAGGCCCAAATCCTACATCATGATTGCTAGATCAACTCGAGGCCAAGGGAAAGGTCAAGAAACTCCAGGAATGGCCCTAAATAAGGAATATATGGATTTATAATCTTATAGTTTGGGAGTATCCGAGGTAGTCAACCAACTTCAAGGAAGGATAAATAATATGGTAAGTAAGGATGACCTCAACAATGAGCTTATTCATTTGAAAGGGAGCCTTAGGGGTGAAATGCAGATGGATTTTGAATCAATGAATTAGGATCATTACTTGATATTTTAAAAATGAATCCCCATTCCAGTCATATGGGTTCCTCTAACAATTCACACATAGGTTTTCAAATAACTCCAACCAAGGAGGATAATTTACACATTCAAGAGGATATCCTCACCAATGGTGTGGCATTATTCCAAAAGTGGAAATGTGTAAATTCAATGGAAATGATCTACTCAATTGGATTAACCAAATGGAGAATTTATTTGATCTTCATCAAATCCCATTAGGAAAAAATGTGACCATGGCATCCTTATATCTAGAACTTGACCAATTCATTTGGTATCGTTGGTTATGTGCTCAAAGGTAGAATAATTATCTCAATGTCACATGGATGGTTTTCAATGAAGAGCTTCAATTACACTATAGTTATAGTTATAGTGTGTCGAGAACTACTTTAGCCAATTAGCAAAGTTACGATAAACAGTTTAGTAAATGAGTATGTTCATCAATTCCAAAATCTTTCCTTGTATGCAGAGGATATTACATAAGGGTATCTGAATGAACTATTTATTTGGGTTCTTAATGAAGACATTGAGCATGAGGTTTTCATGTTTAATACAATCAATGTTCGATTCTATTATTATGGCATGTAGGGCGAGGAAAATTTATTTATAGAAAAAGGTAGACCTACATTAACATAAAATACCATAGCACCTTGCCACCATCGTACTCTCGGCCAGTTTGACTGAAACCTCAACAAATTGAAGAAAAAAAAGAAAAAGGGTTATGTTTTAACTATGACAACAAATATGGACTAGGTCATAAATGTGCTGAGAAGAAATTATTTTACATTAAAGGGACCGGTGAGGAGGAAGAAGATGAGGAAACATCAAGTGATGAAATGAAAAAAATAGAGGAATAATATGAAGATCCCCAACCCACTATCTCATGCCATGCTCTATCATGTATTAGCACTCCACAAACCCTTCAGGTCATGGGTTACCTTAAGAAGTAGAAGGTGACAATATTGATTGATTCAGGGAGCACACATAATTTCATCAATAATAAGCTGGTAGCAAGGATAAATTATTTCATCTACCTAACACCTGAATTTCAAGTAATGATTGTAGATGGTGGCACAATCCAATGTTTAGGGAAATTCCATAAAATTAGACTTATGATGGGTGACTACACAATGGAATCTATTATGTTTTCTATTCCCATGGGTGGAGCTGATATTGTCTTAGGTGTTCAGTGGCTCACAAATTTTGGCACCATAGAGATAAATTTATGGGAGTTATTCATGCACTTCCATTCAAATGGAAGAAGGTTTAAACTTCGAGAACTACAAGAAAAAACTCCTCAAGTGGTTAGTTATCACCAAATGTAGAAGATTATTAAAGGGTGGTTGAAGGATTTGTAGCATGATTATTATCCATGGAAGTTCAACCACCAACTATGGTAGTGCATCCTAATCTTTAGAAGGTTATTGATCAACATGTAGTTGTCTTTAAGGATCCTAGAGGATTTCCTCTTGAAAGAGATCATGATCATGTCATTTAATTAATTCCAGGAAGCCAACCCCCCAACATCAGGCCTTATAGATACCCATATGTGTAAAAGAGTGATATCGAGAAGATGGTGGAGGAAATGTTGGAAATGGGTATTATTTGTCATAGTCAGAGTGCTTATTCTACTCCAATGGTGATGGTGCACCACAAGGATGGAAGGTGGTGCATGTGTCTAGACTACAAAGAACTTAACAAGTACACTATCAAAGATAAGTTTCCTATTCCTGTCATTGATGATTTTTAGATGATTTGTATAGTAAAATTTATTTTACAAAACTAGAATTACATTCTGGTATCACCAAATTAGAGAAAAGAAATTTGATATTAATAAAACTACCTTCAAAACTCATTAGAGGCATTATAAATTTCTAGTGATGCCTTTTGGTATTACTAATGCACCATCCACATTTCAAAGTTTGATGAATTTAGTATTTCAACCAGTCTTATGGAAGTTTGACTTGGTATTTTTATGATATCCTCATATACAAAAAATCATAGGAGTAACATTTACATCATGTAAATATAGTCTTGGAAGCCCTAAAGAAACATCAACTATATTCCAAGCCTTTGAAGTGTTATTTTGGGGTATATGAAGTGGAATACTTGGGACATATTGTCTCTCATGAAGGTGTTAAGGTGGACCCTCAAAAGATCAAGGTCATGGTAGAATGGGAAGTTCCAAGAGCCCTCAAGCATTTATGAGGTTTCTTAGGTCTCATAGGGTAGTATCACAGATTTTTAGAAAACTATGGCAGTATAACACCACCACTCACAAAATTATTGAATAAAGACTCCTTTCATTAGAATGAGGAAGCTTCTAGGGCATTTGAAAAATTTAAGGTGGCAATGTGCACCATTTTAGTATTGGAAACCCTAGATTTCTGCAAGACCTTCATAGTTGAATGCAATTCTTCAAGAAATGGGATTGTGGCGATCGTCATGCAAGGACATCATATAGCATTTGAGAGCTAAAAACTAAAAGGAAAGAATTTTTAAAGCCCACATATGAGAAGGAAAGGATGGAAATATTACATGCAATCAAACAATGGAGACCATACTCGATGGGTAGACACTTCAAGGTAAAAAAATGATCATGATAGTTTGAAATACTTCTTGGAGCAACGAATATATTCAAAAGAGCAAAAAAATGGGTCACAAAAGTAAGAAAGGGAAGGAAAATGTGATTGTTGATGCATTATCTAGGAGGAGGAGTCCATAAAAGCATTGTTATGTGCCATCTCTATACTAAAGGCAGATTGGGTAGATCAAACAAGGGAAAAATGATAGAAAGGCAAAAATCTTGACTCTCATTTAGAATCTACAGAAATATCCAACCATATCTGAATAATTTATATGGAAGGGGATACATTGTGGTACAAAGACATGTTATATTTGTGTAAGAACTCTACACTTAAACACCATGTTCTTTCAAAGCTCCATTCTTCTCCACTAGGTGGCCATTCTGGGTTCTTCAAAACTTATCATAGAGTTAAGCTAGATTTATTTTGGGAGGGGTTGAAAGGAAATGGTAAAAAATTTATGGCATAATGTTTTGTGTGTCAATGTAATAAGGAAAGACCATTAAGACACTAGGTATCCTCCAAACCTTGTCTATTCCTAGCGAGAGATGGGAAGAGGTATCGATGGATTTCATCACAGGATTGCCTAAATCAGAAGGGAAAAGTGTCATTAGGGTCGTGGTGGATAGACTTACTAAGTATGCTCATTTTTGTGCCTTGGCTCATCCTTTCACAACAAGTACAGTTGCCATCTCATTTATGGACACAATTCAAAAGCTCTATGTCACGCCCAAAATTATAGTAAGTGATCACAATTCGATATTTACAAGCATTTTTTTGGACATATTTGTTCTCTTGTTTGGCTACCCAATTGGCCTAGAGTTCATATTATCATCTCCAAATAGATGAACAAACTAAGGTGGTAAATAAATATTTGGAGGGATATCTTCAATTTTTTACTACAGATAAACAATAATGTTGGGTGCAATGCTTACCACTTGTAGAATGGTGGTATAATACTTCATTTCACACCTCATCTAAAATGTCTCCATTTCTGGAACTTTATGAGTACCATCCTCCATCACTCATCTCTATCTTGAAGGTCAAACTGAAGGTGAGAGCAATCGAAGATCACATTCAACATCAACGTGAGGTACTCTCTAGTCTTAGAGAGATTTTTGTAATGGCTCAAAACCACATGAAGAAACAGGATGATCAACACCGTAGTGAGTGAAAATTTGAAGAGGGTGAATTTGTTTTTGTATGGTTGCAACCATATAAGTAGTTATCTTTAAAACAACAGAAGAAGGATAATAAGCTTGCACCTAAATACTATGGTCCTTACCAAGTATTGCAAAAAATTGGTAGTGTGGCATATAAGCTGGAGCTCCCTCTAGGAAGTAAAATACATCTAGTCTTCCATGTTTCTATCTTGAAGAAAATCAATGGGCAACACATTTCCACCTAGTTAATAATTTTTAAGCTAAACGAGGAAGGAAGGATTGTATTGGAACCTGAAGGCATTCTTTAAACACACATAAAGATTGAGGACTAGAGTCATTATTGAGTATCGATTAAGTGGAAGAATATGAATATTGAGGATGCAACATTAGAAGATCAATCATTTCTACAATAACATCCATGGATTTCCAACATTGGGGATGATGTTACTTTGAAGGGGAGAGACATGCTACGCCCTTAGTGCTATAGCTTATCTTTGGATATGAAGTGCCGACACATGGCTTACATAATATCTCTTCTTGTCATATGTTATTCATTTATGCTTTCATATGTTTAGTAGGTCAACCTTGGTGTTGGCTATAATAACATATGATTGGTATATATTGGTGGTAGTAAGGACTAGTTAATCATCATATTGAGCATTTGAGTTTTATTGTGTGATTTGAAGGTTACCCCCTCAAAGAGGATAAGCTATTATACTTGCATATTGTGATCATTTATCTACAATATTATGTTCTTTGGTGTTCTATTACTGTTGATATTTAGATTTATACAAGTAATTTCATTACATAGTCCATAAATTTCAAGTGCTCTTGTAGAACATAATGCTTTTTTATGTTTTTCAACACAACATCCAGCGTTGCAAACATGAATGGGAATATGTTAAGTGAAAGATATTGAAAGCTTGAAACATGTGTTAGGAAAAAAATTTAGTTTGGTTCCTAATTATTGGTCTTATGCATTCTTACTCTTGAAATATTTGTAAAAAAATAAAGTGTTTCACTGTCATTATAGAAAAATGATTTTAAAGAACAATAGAATAAATAGTTTTCTATTTCATAGACTATCAATGACATTACTATAGTTTAGTTAATTACTTGGATTTTGCGATGGGGTCATTTCTGCAATAGTCTTTATTTGATTTTTCTTCTTATGTCATAATACTTTGGACTACTTTGATGTTTTGCATTTCAAAGATTTGCAACTGATTCTTAAACTATTTAGTTGGTTTGTATTTTTAGAACTGGAAGTTTTTACAGCTTAAGACACAGAAACTAGTGCAGCGTGTTAAGTGACATGATTTATGTTATATTTCCTTTTATTCGATCTCTCCAACAATGATTCGATACTATCGCTTGCAGGAGTTTATAAAACAATTGATTTCCCATTGATATGTTGCCCACTCCTGCCTCTTCCTATCCTCTCTAGACTGTTGAAAATAAAAGACATCATAGAAATGAAATGCAAAGGTTATGGTACCAAACACAGAAAGATGAAATTAATAGGAGAAGAAGATAGAAAATAAATTTCACTCCTATGGAACAAGTTTCCACTACACAAGCATCCTTGCGTTCCTCGCCATCGTTGGCCACTTTTAGCTTGTCTTCATCCAATGCACCCAATGCATTTAAAATATCCAATACTTGATGGAATAAAAACCAAAATTTTGATTATTGAAGTTCAAAAATATGTTTTTTTATAAACCATATGTGCATAGGGTCAACATCTCAGTATTACTTAGTACACAATAAATACTGATTGGTACTTTCATTTTCTACAATAAAAGAGTCATTTGTTCAAAATATAAAAACAACATATCAGTTGACAAACCCATCATATCTATTTAATGGGTTGAATATTTGTCTTCTCAATTCATGTCTTTCCATATTCCAAGTTGGGTTGTTCAATCACCAGATCTTTCATATCCAGACATTAAGTCATACCTGCAAAAAAAGAGGGAACCTTCTTCTCAAGATTCAAATTCATCCATTAAAAACACAAAGAAAATTGTACACTTGAAGGTAAAAAATAAATATGAATATCAAATCAAATAATTCCAGCCACAAGATCATCTCAAAATCAATTTCAACCTTTGATTAAAAAGACCCTACACCTTGATCCATGTCTTACATTTTGATTGGATACTCTCAAATTGGTATTGGTATTATATATTCACTTTCCTAGTCTTCTTTACTGCTTTCTTACTTCTGCAGGGTGCCTGATTACAGTGGATTTTATAAGAAGAGGTTACTTCTATCAAGTTTTGAAAGGAAAGGTCCAGCAAAGCAAAAATTGCAGGTTAGTTTTCATGCCAACTGCTTCAAGAGGACACTTAAATATGTAAAAAATAGTCACATTTATTACTTAAGGCCCTTTTCCACTGGAATGTATTCATACATAGAGCTCAACTGCCTGTTTTCTCTGATATAAGCTAACGTATACCTTGCACTTCTGCTGAAAGCATGTTGTGATCTGCTTTTTGTTTGACCAAAGATCTGTTCAATTAAGTTAGAATTAGACATAACAGATTGCTGAGCAGAACTGCAAGTTTATGGACTGATTTCTATTTAATTTATCAAAAATTGGCCCCTACAGCAGAGCACATTAAAAAAATATTAAGATTGGAATTGAGTGATTCTTGATCATAAGATCCTGCTAAATAATTCTGTGAACATCTATTAGATAATGGCTTTATGTTTTCTCCCATAAAGTACCTTAATTGGAAATAATATTAACTTCACAATAGAATTAGTAACTTCAGAATGTAAATGACTTTTTTTTGAGATATTTTATTTGATCACTCATATGTAAGCAAATAATATTACAATATGATTCGAAATTAAAGGCTTAGGATAAAAAAATGTTTAATTATAACTAGCTGTCAAATTGGTAATCCTACGTGGCGAGGATTTGGCTCCATGGACCTGCGATCATATGGCTGGAGTCTCTTGTTATCTAAAATAAGTCATCTACAGATATATGGAGAATGTGCTGGACATATCAATTGGTATCGTCCACAACCCATAGACATCTGCCAAATAATGAGAACTGAATTTTCTCACAAACAACATCCACTGCATCCTATAAAATTGAAAAACTGAAATTCAAACCATTATCAAAATCCACAAGGATTAATGGTAGTGAATATAAATCGTAGTACAGTGTAGGTAAAGAATGCAACAGCTCAAACATATGTCCAGCACATTCTTTATATATCTCTCGCTAACTCTGTAAGATATAAAATCTGTACCATTTAATACAAAACAGAATTTTGTAACTCTATGTGAACACTGCCCAATACTAAGGAGATAAGATAAAGAGTTTCCAAACTACAGGGATAAGATAACTAGCTATGTTTATTTATAGCTAGCTGTAAAATTGATAAACCTACATGACAAGGAATTGGCCCGATGGACCCGTGGACTCGGGGTGTTGACATAATGGCACTACTCCCAGAAATTAAAGATATAGGAAAGAAAAATGTTTATTTATAGGGGAGAAGGGCCAGTATGCGAACACCCTAAGTTCGCAGGCCCATGGAGCCAATTCCTTGCCACGTAGGATCACCAATTGTAATATTATTTGCTTACATATGATCGATGAAATAGAATCTCTCAAAAAAAACACATTTACTGGTGGAGACCCGAAGTGGTTCACACAACGGGACAGGTGTTGAGCATTTAATTCGAAATAAAAGAGAGAAACAGTATCTGTCCTCCTCATCTTGATGCGCGTAATAGATAAGCCACAATGAAAGCTCAACCACCATTTACCAGCGGTTGTTTTACCCGCCTTCCAAACTGGTTTGCTCAACCACCATTTACCAGACTGTTCCATGGCGCGTTTTGGAGTCGTTTCAGACTGTTTTGCTCAACCGCCATTTATTTAGAAGAGTTTAGGGGAGAAGGGCCAGTATGCGAACACCCTAAGCTCAGACATTAAGTGAACCAAATCCTTGCCACGTAGGAGTGACAGTATGCCAGCTAGGTATAAATAAACATTAACAATATCAAAGACTTGTAATAAATTCTGAAAAAAATAACGAAGCTTACAAAACTCGAGAGTAGGTTATCAGATTTGTTTAATTGTTTAAGACTTTCAAGTTGTTCTGCCCATTCCTGTTTCAACATCTCCTTCTCATCTCTCATTCGCAAGATGCAGTCAGAGCTTCAGAGAAAATGAATGCAAAAAATGGATAACAAAATGCAGTCAGAGTTTCAGTGAAAATGAAAGAAAAAAATGGCTAAAAAAACGAGTTGGATTATTTCATAGAAAAGGAGAAAACGAGTTGGATAAGATAAAGAGTTTCCAAACTACAGTGAAAAAGAAAGAAAAAATGCATGCCTATAGGGATCGGATTGTTCATCGTATAATGTCAGGCAATATGACAACCTCGAGCAAGGCACTGAGAAGCCACCCTTCACGCAAAAACTCACACGTGGCAGTAAGCCCACTCACAAACAACCACCACTCTTCAACTACGGAAAAATGAAATCACCATTTGCAACTATAAGAGAAAAACATGAGAAAACTACAAACAACACCATTTGTATAAAGAGAAAAACACGATGAGCAACGGTATAAAACGAAAAAAAAAACTAGATGAGATTAAAATGGGGATTAAAATGAAGGTTAAGATCCTAATCTGCCCTCAGTATTGGATGAAATAATCAGTATTAGAGGAGTGGGAAAAAGAAAAAATGGATGAAATAATCAGTCCAAATAATACAGTATTTATTGGTACTTTTACAAAATTGAATTGTTGTTTTAGGTCATAAAGCTTTCCCCTAAAATACAAGAATCAGGATGACTTCAAATTTTAATTCCTTGATGGCTGAAATACAAAACACATTTTCGGAACTTAATGTTACACCTGGCCTCAGTTGCATATGTCCCCATTTATTTTGGAAATCATGACCCGCCCTAAAAATGGATTAGCTACAGCGATCAGACAAGCATCATAGAGGGATTAGCATATGTATTTTAGACAGGGGTGTGATCTAGCATGTACCCAAATCAGTAACGTGATACGTAAACAGATTGAACAATATAATAACGAGGTCAAAGTTGTTAATATTGGCACCGTGCTTCTATTAGGAGATGACCATGCTCATATTCATGGTTTCGAAAACATAATGCCAGGTGATTCCTGATATTCATGATCTTGATAAAGAAATGGGAGGAAAATCAATAGAATTTGGAGCCGGTATAATAGGCATTGCGCTAAATCTAGAATCAAATAATGTTGGAGCTGTATTAATGGGTGATGGCTTAATGATCCAAGAGGGCAGTTCCAGATCACAATGTCAATTTGACAGCTAGTTATAAATAAACATTTTTTTATCCTAAGCCTTTAATTTTGAAACATATTGAAATATTATTTGCTTACACATGATCGATCAAATAAAATATCTCAAAAAAAACACATTTACTGGTGGAGACCCGAAGTGGTTCACTCAACTTGACAGGTGTTGTGCATTTAATTCGAAATAAAAGAGGGAAACACTATCTGTCCTCCTCACCTTGACGCGCGTAATAGATAAGCTCCAATTAAATGCCAAGACCTACAGTAGTACAACAGATTTGCTGCCACCGTAACAACATATGTAGTCAAGCTATTACAATTAGGATTCTTACATGCATTCAATTCTGAAGATGATTTGATGTCAAAAAACATTACATTAACAAGACCTGCGTCAATTGATCGATATGAATTACAATGTCGAAAGGGGCGACTGTATGTTCGCGTGAAACATTCGAATTAATATTGATCAATTACAAACAAGCTGATGAATGTAGTGTTATTTGATAACACCTCATCTTTAGAAGTGTTTATAGATGATCTTATTGATATATTAATACATATTTTACTAATTTTATATTGTTTCATACTGCAGCGTTCAGAGAAGATGAAGACAAAGAGGAGTTTACATCGAGCACAACGTATGCCCAAAAAACGAGGTGTACAATTTGAAATTGAACCATCTAACCATGAAACAGATGAACAGGATGCTACAATAATAAGTGAAGAGGATGGTGCAACAACAAATCAAGGAGATACAAACACAACTGATGATCATCAGCGAGAACCTGCTGGTTGTGAACTAAATAGGCATGAACTACAGGAGACTGTGCTTGTTAGAGGCAACACTTCGACCAAGAAGGTTAGAATTTTGTCTAGTTGGTCAAAAGAAGATATGTTAAAGGCCATAGATGATATTGAGTTACTCGCATTATTCAATTAGAGCTGCTGCACTGAAATATCATGTCATCCGTGACATGATATTTCACTTGAACACTATTCTGCATTTAAAATATCCAATACTTGATGAAAAAAAAACCAAAATTTTGATTATTGAAATTTATATAGGGCCAGTATGCGAACACCCTAAGTTCGCAGGTCCAGGGAGCCAATTCCTTGCCACGTAGGAGCGCCAATTTGACAGCTATTTATAAATAAGCATTTTTTTATCCTAACCCTGATAGATAAGACACAAATAAATGCTCAACCACCATTTACCATGGCTTGTTTTGGACGCGTTACACACTGTTTCCTCTGGACGCGTTACACATTGTTTTCTTTGGACGCGTTGCATTTCCTCATGCCGAGTTGTAATGCAAATGTTGGTTGTTTGTGAGTGGGCTCACAGCCTGTGCGAGGTTTGCGTGAAGGGGTCTTTCTCAGTGCCTTGCTCGAGATGTTGACCCTATTCACATGTGGTTTATAAAAAACAAATTTAGAAACTTCAATAATCAAAATTTGGGTTTTTATTCCATCAGGTATTGGATATTTTAAATGAAAAATAGTGTTCAAGTATTGGGACGTGTTCACATACTGGCCCTTCTCCCCTATGTAATCAACAACCCAGCTTATAAATTCTGTCTTTATCAAATAATATGAAATTAATAAAACATGTATTCGATCATCGTTAATGGCGCCCGACGGGGTAATCACAAGTTCACCTACAAGTTCATAATTCATACTGTCATGTATCATAAGCTTGCTAAAATTTTCCCATTGTAGATGATCTTATTGATATATTAATACATATTTTACTAATTTTATATTGTTTGATACTGCAGCGTTCAGAGAAGATGAAGAGAAAGAGGAGTTTACATCGAGCACATCGTATGCCCAAAAAACGAGGTGTACAATTTGAAATTGAACCATCTAACCATGAAACAGATGAACAGGATGCTACAATAATAAGTGAAGAGGATGGTGCAACAACAAATCAAGGAGATACAAACACAAATGATGATCATCAGCCAGAACCTGCTGGATGTGAACTAAATAGGCATGAAATGCAGGAGACTGTGGTTGTTAGAGGCAACACTTCGACCAAGAAGGTTAGAATTTTGTCTAGTTGGTCAAAAGAAGATATGTTAAAGGCCATAGATGATATTGAATTCAACAATTATTCTATTAGAGCTGCTGCACTGAAATATAATTTACCTCCTACATCTGTTCATTATTGGCTGAATGGTCTGACCCATACAAAAAGGAAGGGGCCTGCACCTGTTTTGAGTGAAGGAGAGGAGAAAGAGATAGTTGAATGGTGTAAGCAAATGGCAGATTTAGGGCATGGAGTGGGATTTATGCAACTGAGGGCATGTGTTGCACAAATTTGTGAAACTAGAGAGACTCCATTTCGAGAAGGATTACCTGGAAAATCTTGGTGTGAAGGATTTAGAAAAAGACACCCAGACATAGTCCTTCGGACTGCTGAAGGTCTAGAAAGAGATCGTGCAATTGGTTTACGTCCAGAGGTGGTTAGCAAGTTTTATGAAAAACTAGCTAGCATTTATATCAATTCCTATGGTGCAGGCAAAATATGGAATTGTGATGAGACAGGAATCCAAGCAGGGAGAAATTGTGGCATGAGGGTGCTTGCCACCAAGGGTTGCAGGAATGTTCCCAAAATCATTCCTCGTAGCAGAGAATGGATGACAATTCTATGTTGTGTAAATGTTGCAGGCAATGTATCCCTAACTTTTACTTATTTAAAGGTCAGAAAGTTTCACAAAATTACATCAAGGGATGTGAACCAGGTGCTTGCATGGCTGCTCATCCAAGTGCTTGGATGACTAGAGAGCTCTTTATAAGCTGGTTGTATCATTTCAGTAAGTCTGTACCTGGAGGGGTGTGCCCTGAAAATAGGCATTTACTTATATTTGATGGTCATGGAAGCCATGTGGCATTGTCAACTATAGAAGAGGCCAGGCGATTGGGGATTGATTTATTGACATTGCCAGCACATACTACACACAGGTTGCAACCACTAGATGTTAGTGTCTTTGGTCCTTTTAAAGCATATTTCAGATCTGAGAGGATGCAGTGGATGTGTAATAATAAGTACCAAGAAGTCAAACGTTCAGACTTGGCAGAAATAGGTAGTAGAGCTCTCGCCAAGGCCTTGACACCTGCAAATATTCGTGCTGGTTTTAGACGAACAGGTATATGGCCACTTGATCCAAATGCATTACAGAATGACATGGAATGTAGTAAACTATATATCATTGAAGAAGATGCCAACGAAGAAGCTGCTGAAAATGTCACAGATGATGATACTACTGAAAACATTATGAATGTTGATGGTACTGAAAACATAATAGATGTTGATGCTGCTGAAAACATACTAAGTTTGTCAAGAGATGTAGCTCCACCAGTTGGTGACAAAATAGGAGAAAATTACTTAATGGAATCAGTTGAGAATCTGTCAACAGCAAAAGAATTCCATCCAACCATTGAAACAATGGTTGTTGCTAATACAGAGACGGAGGAACCAAGTGTACAAGGAGAAAGACAAAGTATAATGCAGACCAAAGATTATGAAGTGAACCACATTGTGAATACTGGTGACCAAGGCACATCCAGCTGCAACACTGAGGCCCAGGGATTTGGAGAGGACGATCTCTCATTGCCAAGTGCACCAGAACAACCTACTTGGCTGCAAGAGCATATTGCAGAGTTGGGACTTGATCAGATTGGAAACATTGAGGATGAAAGTATATCTTTACCTTCGATGCCAACCAACCTTGAGCCAGCAGACTTTGAACCAACAAACTTTACTCATTATTATGCTGACACAGAGGAAATTGAGGTCATTGATAAAGATAAAAACGAGGAAGAGACAACTGGCCATGATGTTGAAAGTGGTATATCAAATGATGGTGTTGCTGCAAATGAGAAGAAATTGGGTAAATTTTTAAGGTTACCAACACAATTTGTATGGGATCCTTCCAAAGGTAAGAGTGATGCTGCACTCTAGATAAGTCGTGCTTCACAATTGTTAACATCTGATGCTTATGTTCAGATGTTAAAAGATACACAACAAAAAAAACAAGAAATATGTGAAGGGAAACAACGTAAAAAGGAGCATATTGAGGCAAAAAAGCAAGAAAGGTTGGCAGCAAAGGAGCAAAAAAAGGAAGAGAGATTGCAACGCATTAAAGAGAGGCAAGAAAGGGATCTACAAAAGCTTGTTGAAAGACAGGAGCGCGAGAAACAACGGGAAGTAGCTCGCCAAAAAAAGGAATTGGAATTACAATAGAAGGAAGCCACTCGGCATCAAAGGGAGAAAGAGAAACAAGAAAGAGATAACAAGTTCAACAATCCGCAGGTTTTGTTTCCCATGCATCATTCCATGCCCATACAGAACTCCATGTTACAAGATATGTTGAAAGTTCCTATCCCAGATTACCACCCTTACTTCCTTGACACCAACAGAATGCAAATAACTTCAACTCCAACTACACACCCCATTATCCCACAACCTCCTACTTCACATACAACCTTTCATACCATATCTGGTTTTCCTATTCCACCATGGGTTCATCCAGTGAACCTCTTAATGACTCCAACAACATCCGTCAATGATACAATCGTTCCTGATAGTCCAAACTCAGGGCCTTTTTGAAGGTGTGACATGGAAATTGACTAACAAACTTATAGTAATAGTTTATAGTTGGTATGTAGTTTATAATTTATAGTTGGTATATTTTGCTCCGAATGTAATGAATATGGACGCATACAGTAGAAGTTTATATGTTTTGCTCCGAATGTAATGAATATGGACACATACAGTATAAGTTTATATGTTTTGTTCCAAATGTAAGAAATATAAAGACATGCATTTTATATTAATACATTTTGCTCGAAATGTAATCGTTGTTTCAGATGTGGAAACCAAATCAGCTCAGAATTTGTTAAAGGTTTACGTTAAATTGTTGCAACTTAAAATGAACACCGTGAAATAAAAACTGAAAGACAAGGATTTATTTGAATCTTGGTGAGGTAGAAACCTCACCTCTATATGGCTTAAAAACATAGAATTGTAGGTAACATTTTCCTTGAGTATTAGTAGTGTGAATACACACTGTTTCCACCCTACTTCAACCGATCTCGACGCATAAAACTGCCGCTCCAAAGCTTTCCATGCAATCTGCACATGCATGTTTAACCATTTATTAAAAAACTGAATTTGTTTGAACACAGAGAATGAAAGAAGCAGTCAAAGCTATCAAAATGCAGTCAGAGCTTCAGAGAAAATGAATGCAAAAAATGGATAACAAAATGCAGTCAGAGTTTCAGTGAAAATGAAAGAAAAAAATGGCTAAAAGAAAAACGAGTTGGATTATTTCATAGAAAAAGGAGAAAACGAGTTGGATAAGATAAAGAGTTTCCAAACTACAGTGAAAAAGAAAGAAAAAAATGCGTGCCTGTAGGGTCGGATTGTTCACTGTATAATGTCTGTGGGCAATATGACAACCTCGAGCAAGGCACTGAGAAGCCACCCTTCACGCAAAACTCGCACAGGCTGTAAGCCCACTCACAAACAACCACCAGTTGCAACTACAGAGAAAAAAATGAAAAAACGAGAAAACGAGTATAAGGCACCGACAAAACGAGAAAACTACAGAGAAAGCGAGAAAACGAAAAACGAGAAAACTACAGTGAAAAAGAAAGAAAAAAATGCGTACCTGTAGGGTCGGATTGTTCACTGTATAATGTTGTGGGCAATATGAACACCTCGAGCAACGCACTGAGAAGCCACCCTTCACGCAAAACTCGCACAGGCTGTAAGCGCACTCACGAACAAACACCATTTGCAACTACAGAGAAAAACACGAGAAAACGAGCAACCGAGTATAAGGCACTGATAAACAGAGAAAACTACAGAGAAAACGAGAAAACGAGAGAGAAAAAGAAAGAAAAAAATGCGTACCTGATTGGTCCTATTGTTCACTGTACAAGGCACTGAGAAGCGAGACAAGAGAGGGTAACGAGGAGACAAATGTAACACGTAAGGAGACAGAGGAGTAACGCGTCGACTCCAAATGGAGGAGACAAAATGCGTGTAACACGTCCAGAGGAGGAGACAGTATGTAGCGCGGCTGAGCAAAACAGTGTGGAACGACTCCAAAACGCGCCATGGAAGAGTATGGTAAATGGCTCCAAAAGATGGAAGAGTATGGTAAAAGGCAAAAGCTTATCTATTACGCATGTCTTACTGAAGGACGACTCCAAAATTAAATGGACAACACGCCATGGAAACAACCAAAAATGTGTTTTTTTGAGCAAACCAGTTTGAAAGGCGTAAAAAATATTTCAATATGTTTCAAAATAAAGGGTGGTTGGGCATTTAATTGGAGCTTATCTATTACGCGTGGGCTCGAAGGTGAGGAGGAGGATGATATTGTTTCCCTCTTTAATTTTGAATTAAATGGACAACACCTGTCAAGTGGAGTGAACCACTTCGGGTCTCCACCAGTAAATGTGTTTTTTTTGAGATATTTTATTTGATCGATCATGTGTAAGCAAATAATATTTCAATATGTTTCAAAATTAAAGGCTTAGGATAAAAAAATGTTTATTTCGAATATTCTTTTGTTTATGCAAGTTATTTAATTGTTCTTTTTTATTTCTTTTATGTCATGCTTGTTATCTTGTGTATAAGACTCGTAGATTTTCTACAAATTGGCATCGAGCTAGGTTATTCCAGCAACTTATTAAATTGGTAGCAATCTATGGCTTTTACATCCGACATGCAGACACCGCAATTTAATGGAAAGAATTATGAATACTGGTCATTGACCATGAAGGTGCTATTCAGATCTCAAGACGTGTGGGAGATCATTGAAGATGGGTACACAAAGTCCGCAGATGCAAAGCAATATATACTGCACTTTCTCAGGTAGAGAAAGATACTTTGAAGGAGTTATGAAAGAAGGATAAAAATCTCTTTTCTATATTCATCAAGCAATGCATGAAAGCATTCTTCCAAGAGTGGCAACAACTAGTCAAGCAAATACTGCATGGGATACTTTACAAGTTGCATATCAAGGTAAGGAGAAAGTAAAAACGCCAAGCTACAATTACTTCGTAGATATTTTGAGAATTTAGCAATGAAAGATTTAGATTCTGTAGAATCATTTTTTACTTATGTAGTTGGCTTAGTCAATCAAATCAAATCCCATGGTGAGACTCTTAAAGATAGAAGGGTTATTGAAAAATTGCTTAGGAGTTTGCCTATGAAATTTGATCATTTAGTTGTTGTTATTGAAGAAACTAAGGATCTGAGTCATTTTTCTATTGATGAGTTGCATGCATCACTAATCAATCATGAATAGAGGATGAATAGATCACATGCAAGTGTAGATCAAGCTTTTGCATCTCAGACATCAGGTAGTCATGGAAAAGAAGAGGTAGTTTCAGCCCAAGAGGTAGAGGAAGAAGTCCATCTAGAGGATGCAATGCGGTTCATCAAGCTCAGGTGGAAGAGGATAGAATCAAGAATAGAGTTATGGTCAAAGACAAGATAAGTCTCATGTTTAGTGCCATTATTGCAAAAAGTATGGGCACTATGCTTATGATTGCAAGAAAAAGCAATATGATCAGGAGAGGCAAAATCAAAATCAGGTTGGAAGTTCTATTTCTAAACCTATGTTTATTGCATGCACAAGGATTACCAAAGCAATACCTTCTTTATCCCCTATTGAATGTAATTTTTCAAAAGAGAGTCCATGTGATGTATGGTATTTAGATTCAGGTTGCAGTAATCATATGATAGGTAATCTATATTTGTTTTCTAGTTTGGATGATTCAGTTAAGAGTGATGTAACTCTTGGAAATAACAATATTGTGTCTATGAAAGGAAAAGGCATGGTTAGTATTCTAACAAGACAGGAGGGAAAACAAGTATGCAAGATGTTTACTATGTTGCAGGTTTGAAACACAATCTTATGAGTATCGAGACAACTGGTACAGAAAGGATACAAAGTCTATATGGAAGACAATGAGTGTGTGATTGTGGAAAAATCTCCTAGCACTCAGTTGATTGCAAAAGTGAAGATGAGCAGCAATAGGATGTTCCCTTTGATATTAAAACTTGGAAAAAGAAGAAATCAAATCTATTTGCAGAAAAATCAGCAGCTTAGTTCACAGCCAAGTCCTACGCTAAGTCAAATTAGCTTTCTGTTGAGTCCTGCGCTCAAACAAAAGAGTCATGCGCTAAGGTAACAGAGTCCTGCACTGATGTAACAAAGTCCTGTGCCAATGCAAATCAGGTCTACACTATAGCAAGCGAATCCTATGTTGGTTCCTATGTAAATACAATTGAGTCATGTGCTGAAGGAACACAATCAACTTTTCATTCAATCATGAAAGATGAATCATGGCTTTGGCATCTAAGGTATGGACATTTGAATTTTAGAGGTTTGAATTTATTACATAGAAAGAATATGGTTAAAGGTTTTCCATTGATTCGAAACCTAGAAAGGGTATGTGAAGGTTGTATTTTGGGGAAGCAACATAGAGATTCATTCTCAGTTGGAAAAATAACAAGAGCAAGTAAACCATTTGAGATTGTACACTCGCATTTATGTGGACCTATGCAGAGAAATTTTATTAGAGGTTGTATTTATTTTATAACATTCATTGATGATTACACAAGGAAGACATGGGTTTATTTTCTGAGAAATAAATCAGATGCCTTTAATATATTTCAGCAGTTCAAGGCATTAGTGGAGAAGCAAAGTGAATACTACATCAAAGTTCTCAGAACGGAAAGAAGAGGTAAGTATGTTTCTAATGAGTTTATGAATTTTTACAGATATCGTGTTATACACAAGCAGTTTACTACTAGGTATACACCACAATAGAACGGTGTGGCAGAGAGGAAAATAGAACCATCATGGAGATGGCGAGAAGCATGTTGAAGGCAAAACATCTTCCAAATGATTATTGGGCAAAAGCAGTAGTAATTTCTGTTTATATTTTGAATAGGTGTCCAATAAAACTTGTTAAGAACATGGTTCCTCAACAAGCATGGACTAACAGAAACACAAAGTGTTTCACATTTAAGAGTTTTTGGTTGTGTAGCGTATGCACATGTACCTGATGAGCTAAGGAAGAAGTTAGAAAACAAAGGAGAAAAGTGTATTTTTGTTGGGTATTCAGAGAATAAAAAATTGTAAAAGTTGTACAATCCAATCACTGGAAAGGTTGTGATCAGCAGGGATGTATAGTTTATTGAGAATGAAGCATGGGATGGAAGTATAGAGAAAAAAATGAGTATAACAACATGCTATTCTGCATGGTGATATGATAGATGAAACTTTAGAGCAGAAAGGTACTATATCTACAAATCTTAGACATGCACCACAAGTTGTAGCACAAGCTACACCTCCATCTACAATGAGGTCACCAAGATTTCAGCCATCTTCAGCCATGCAAAAGACACCACAGAGAACACCAGAAGCTACTCCATCACCACAAAGTAGTCCAACATCGAATAGTCCTGCACAGCGATGAAAACAAGAAGTCTAAGTGACATTCATAATGTTGATACAACTAATTCATTTTTAGTTTTTGCATTATTTTCTCAAGCTGTAGATCTAGTATATTATGAAGAGGCTATAAAGAGTGAATTTTGGGAAAAAGCCATGAATGATGAGATCGATGCTATAGAGAAGAATCAGACATGGGAGCTGATGGATCTTCCAAAATGAAAGGACGTGATAGGAGTCAAGTGGGTCTACAAGACAAAATACAATGTTGATGGAAAATTATAGAAGCACAAAGCAAGGCTAGTTACAGGAGGTTTTATGCAGCAATATGGAGTTGACTACAATGAAACATTTGCACCAAAGAGCATGTTTGGACACAGTAAGAATGGTTTTAGCAATTACACTCAAAACAAATGGCCTATTTATCATATGGATGTTAAATTAGCATTCTTAAATGGATTCCTTGAAGAGGAAGTTTATGTAAATCAGCCGAAGGCTATGCGATTGAATGTCATGAAGGAAAAGTATACAAATTGAAGAAAGCGCTCTATGGTCTCAAGCAAGCACCTAGAGCTTGGTACAACAGAATAGATTCTTATTTGACTGAGAATGGTTTCAGTAGGAGCAGCAATGAGCCTACCTTATACACCAAGATAAATGAGAAAGGTAAAATTTTAATTGTCTGTTTATACGTAGATGATTTGATCATTACTGGAAATCTATCTATAGAGTCATTCAAATCAGCCATGAAGGAGTTTGAGATGACAGATATTGGTCTTATGCATTATTTTTTGGGTATTGAATTTCAAAATCAGAAGGTGAATTTTTATCTCACAAGAAAAGTATGCAAATGATGTTTTGAAAAGGTTTAACATGTTGAATTGTAAGCCAACGCCAACACCAATTACAATAGGTTTGAAGTTGAGCAAAGAGGATGAAAGATTGTTTGTGGATCCAAAATTGTTTAAAAAGTTGGTTGGAAGTCTTATGTATTTGATGGCCACAAGGTTTGATATCATGTATGGTGTGAGCCTCATATCAAGGTTCATGGAATCTCCAAAAGATTCACATTGGCAAACTAGAAAAAGTATTTTGAGGTATGTACATGGAACAAGGAATCATGGAATTATTTATTCAAGTTCAGATGAGTTCAAACTCATTGGTTATACAAATAGTGATAGTGCTAGAAGTATAGATGATCGGAAAAGCACATTCGGCTATACTTTTCACTTTGGAACATGAGTGGTTTCATGGGCATCAAAGAAGCAGCCCATTGTCACGTTATCTTCAACAGAAGCAGAGTATGTAGCAGCAACAAGAGCAGCATGTCAAGCTGTTTGGATGAGAAGAGTGTTGACAGATTTACAATAGAAACAAGAGGAAGCTATGAATTTTTTTGTGACAACAACTCAGCCATAGCGTTGTCCAAAAATCATGTTTTTCATAAGAGGAGAAAGCATATTGATACAAGGTATCATTTCATCAGGGAGCTAGTAAACAACAAGGAAATTCATCTTGAATTTTGCAGATCCAAAGATTAGTTTGCAGATATGTTTACAAAGGCTTTGGCAAAAGAAGTTTTTGAATATTTGAGAGACTGTTTGGGAGTTTGTGATCCCGTGCATGGCAAATCTGAAAAAGCAAATGAAGCTCCAAAAGAGTGAAAGCTACAGTTTGAAATTAAGGGGGAGTGTTGGAAATATGCATGCACCATGCATTGCTAATTCCAACCGTAGCTATTTTAGAAGGATTAAAAATAGATTTAATTTGCTTTAGTTTAGCATGAGTCTTGCTTTAGTTAAATTCCTATTTTTAGGATTAGATTTAATTCAAATAATAAATTTGCTTTATTGCACAGCATGCAATTATTTTAAAGCAAGAGTTTAATTTTAGAATGCTCTATTTTTAGAGTTGTAGAAGCTTATTTATTAGCAGTAGTTTGTTATTGTTTTACAAGCAAGTAAGGATGTGCATTGAAAGCACACAACTACACGCACAACTTGATTGTAAAGAGCTGAAGCTCTGAGTATGATGAAGCTTTTATTAATGGAGATTACACACAACAGTGCTGGTTCAAATATTCTTCTGTTTATGCAAGTTATTTAATTGTTCTGTTTATTTCTTTTATGTTGTTTACTATATAAGACTGCAGATTTTCTACACTTATGACACGTACTACCGTGATGTTCTTATTGACCACGCAACCATTCATTCTTTGTTTGTTGCTCTTAAAAATGTTTTTCCCTTTTGAAGGCAATATTTAACATGCTTTGGAAAATGAAATCGACGAAGAACTCCTTGAGGAGCCGGACTCTAACCTTCCACATGATGTTGATAAAATTTATTCCTCTTTTGTTAATGTGGTTCCCGACATGCAAACATAGATAAAAACTATAAGTGGTTGTCTTCAACCATGAACATCAACCCTATCTTCAACTATGGATTGGCCTCGAGATAGGCTTGACACCTATGAATGAATATAATATAGAAGGCTTGTTTGCAGTGGCCTTTCCTTACCTTTTCCCGATTGGTTAAGAAATGTTTAGAAAACCATGTTTATGAAGCATTTAGTTGAATGAATATGCCTTGTATTTGATGTGATATAATGACAGAAGATTTGGGAGGTATCCCCAATTTTGGTAATTTTTTAACCTTATCATGCACCACCGTAGCCAATCCAAAGATGATGTGGTCATTGTAAAAAAATAAAGTATCATATGTCGGTCATGGTAGATGAATTGCGACAAACATTGAAAGACCCATCGAAAAAAAATTCTAGAAATAATAATGCATTTCGGGAAAAATTTACATGGGACATTTTCCTATTGGAACAGATCTCATTCCGAGCTAAGTGACATGATTGTGTAGTTGGAGTCACTGAAATTTTTATTCACTTTGATTGTGGTGGATACCAGTGGCCGACCTACGCAAAATTATGCCTAAAGCACCTTCGGTGGATGCATGACACCATTCACATTGAGAGTATCAAGCATCATTACAAATCCACACCTTACATCCCTTTACATGCATCAACGTTTCATAATTTTCTGTGAAGAAATTCTTCAAAAGCACATATATGCGGTTGAATTTTGGTATATGTGTAAGTTTGAACTTCGCTCTTCTTTCTCGTATTTAATCCATGTTTTTTATTTTTTTAAGGTTTTTGATAACTTGTACCATGATCCGGACATGTATGAGTGGCATCATCGAGGTTTAGCCCATGTTCATGGATTTCTATAGCTAGAGAATGCTCCAAACATTAACTTTTTGGACTAGCATAATCATGAAGAAATCAAAGAAGTGAAAAAAATTCTTCGACCAACACATTTCTACATGGAATACAAAGGGGAAATTAAACTTCACTAAAGCCTTTGTTTTCACTAGAGTGTTATGTGCCCATGAACTTCATTCAAGATGAATGAATGATTACCCAAAGCGCACGCAACAACTAGGTCCCTCTTTTGTATTTTCTTGTTAAGATGTTAGCATGCATAATCATAGTGATATTTAACTAAGTAATCAATCAAGAAATCTTAACCATTGTATACGTTAACTTGGAAACACATGTAATAAGGAAACATGATAAATCAGATAATTACTAAGATCAATTACACCATGAATTCTCTATAATTAGACTTATCAATGACCATAATCCATTATAAAAAATTATTACATAATTGAAGTTGGATACATAGCTATCACTACACCGTAATCTTGCCGAGCCATATACGCAAGTATTAAAACCCTACACCATAACTCTACTATATAACATGTATAGACTTTTAGAAATCGGACATGGTACCAAAACAATGGAATACATTACATATATATAGGGGTGGGGAATTTCCCTTCACCACCCATATACCTCCTAATAATAGGCGTGCCCAAAATAGACTACATGCATGCTTTTAAAAAATAACTAATAATAGATCATCCTATAAATAAATATTCTTTAATCCTATTAATAGCCTCCATGTGTGTACTTGATCTACATGTTCATTCTCCAAAAATATCCTTTACTTGGTTGCTAAGTCATCATGCTTTAGCCCTTTGCTTGGTCGACACTCCATCCTGATTTTCTATTTTTAGCCCATAAACTGCAAAATCGGCTAAGTCTTGGATTCTGTTTATCCGGGTGTGAACCTTCTGCACTCCACTTCCAATTGTCCATGCATGCACACACATGCCTCCCTTGTGTGCCACATTACTCTGCGCTCTCTTCATACTTAGTCATTTTGTCTTTCCAACATTACCCCACACTAATTACATTGTCGTCCTCGGTAATGGGGTTTACTGGTCTTATATCTCCACATAATGAACATGACATGTTCACAAAGAATGAAAGAATGAAAAAAATTCCAATGTGCATTGATATCTTACTCCTCAATCGATTGCAAAAGTTCATCGTACTCTTTATTAAGGGTGTTTTCGAGCTCAAAATTGCACCCTACCTGAGTCATAAACAACCCATGATTTTGAGGCAACATGGGATTGTCTCTAAGTTGTGGGACTCAAACTAAGACAGACCTCCAGAGAAGGCTGGTTCCTCTACCTATTCCTAATGTTAAACTACTCATAGGAATCGAAATGTAACTATTTAGCACTAATCTATGATTCCAAGGGACCAGGGGAAGAGAGATATGCATTAAAGGGAAATCCTACACTAAGGGAGGTGATAACACCAAGAGCAAGGGGAAAGACACTTTTAAATGAGAGAAAATGGGAAAAAAAAAGGTGGAAAGGGTAAAAATTAAATGCACAGTCTAGAATAGCATTTAAACTCCCATTTTTATACAAAGCACAATAGGAATCAGCCCTAAAATATGAAGGAACATAGAAAACATACCTACGGGTAAATTAATAGGCAAGAAAATGCAACAAATCACTAGTTAGGGAAAAATAATAGCCACAAAACAAGTATTTTATTTCCTTAAGATGATGCACATATCATTACAATGGACGAAGAAGGTATATACACACTACAAAATCACAATTGAAGGCCTGCAACTCAAGAATACTAGTACATCACTTTTTAATGATGCCCTTGCATTCTAAAAGTATCCAACATTACAAATGAGCATCACTTTAGAATATATAGAAAATGGGGAAGAGAAAGAAGAGGGAAAAAGGGGAAACTCAAAATTATTCCTTCACCCACTAAAAACTACATTAAATTTATGGAAAGAGGTATGTGCAACCTTCCAATACCATTCCCCCTTATACATTTCTGTAGGAGAAATAATGGGCACCATACCACATTAATTCCGGTAGTTGGGATTCTTGAACTGTTCATTTAAATGCTATATATTTTCCCCCTTTTCACTAACTTACCCCAACCTAAATTAGAGAGGATGTCAAGACCTTTCCAATGATATAAAGTTTATCAAATTTGGAGTTGCAGAGTAAAAGTTATGGCCATTTTAAGTTCAGGGGTCGGGGGTTCCACTTTGGCTCTTGCAATCCACATTTAACTATTTACTTCCTTTTTCTCCTTTACAATGTAGGTATTTCAGGTTTGCTGGGTCATAATGCGGGAACTTGGGAACCAAGTCCACTCATTCCTTGTATCTCTGCCTTATCCACATTAAACCGTGGCCTTTGTTAGCTCCCTACCCTTTGTTGTGTGGCTTATCTTATCCACTTCCACGGGAATTCATGTCCCCGTGGAACTTGTTCTATCCCGAACTCGGTTCTCTGTATTACTCCCCACTCCGCACAACACTACCACATGCTTTGCAACTTCTCAGATAATATGGGGAACTAGTTCCACCATTCCTCCATCCATCCACAACTCTATAAAACATTGAACTCCTAACTTGCCGCTTCTCTTTCTTTAACCCACAGACAAAAGCCAAGTGTGGGAACACTTAAACTTGTGGAACTTGTTATAGAGTTCCTCCTCGACCTGAAAATCTACACAAAACTGAACCTCTTCATATCACGGGTTAGAAACCATTGCGGGGAACCTAGGTTCCTAAGAGAACTAGCTCCACCCATAGCCTTAGTGCCCAAAAACCACTTCCAGTCCATGAATACACTAACAAAAACCTATTTACTCAAATTTATCCAAATTTTCTAAGTTGTTTTGCTAAGTAGAGAGTTGAGGAATAAATTAAAAGTGGAGAAGTGCCCCCAAAAATAATCTCAAGTGCCCAAAATCATAAAAATACCTGAATTGTGTAGATTCACCATTGAAGCTCCATAAAGCGCCCAAATTCAAATTTGTCAAGTTGTCCAATTTTGCAAGGGGTGTAAAAATGGATAACAGTGCTTTCCAACTCACTCCATTATACCAACCCCTTCTTAGCTATATCTAGAATCATCCCAACTACCTCTAGTATCTCTTTTGGAGTCATATTCTCACGTTTGTGCTTTAAATCCCTTATTACTCTAGCCAGGTTTGAAGTCATACCTTCCATAACATCCATTCTCCATGCCACCAATGACCCAAGCTCCTTGATTCTTATTTCTAAAGGCTCCCTCATTGTTTTAAGTGCATTGTGCTTCCTTGCAATCTCATCCATCTTATCTTCTCTTCCAAGTTTTTCATCCTTCTTGGCCACTAGTACTTTGTTTTCCTCCTTGATTGTATATGCCCTAAGGACACGATCGATATCTTGACAGTGTTTAGCACCCAAACTTCCTTCAACTCATCCCTTATTGTTTACAACATGGATTCACATTCCACAATTCTCCATGCTATGATCTTCTTATTCTTCTCCTTCTCTCGATGTTTTATCCTCTTTAATTGGCCCCCGCAAAATTTTCTTTTCTTGTAGAAACATATGCACCAGATCCTATACATAATACAACACCGAGGATGTGTTTCCTTAGTTCTTTCATCAAACTTCGGGCGTGCCTCAAAAATATCATTCCTAATGTGGTTTTCCATGTCCAAGATGGCCTTTGTGCAACTTTTTGCCTTCTCCTTTTCCTCGGTTAGTTGCTGGAATTCCTGTGCATTTTCCCTTTTGTCCTCCACTAAGGTACGAATGGTGGCCACCTTGTCCAGATTCCTATGCACCACTTCTGCTGCCATCTTATTCATAGTATTGTTGTCTTACTCATCTATAAGATTTGTTGGCTTAACTGTGATCACCTCCTTCGTTGCCTTCTTAATTTTGTGCATAGCAAATGCTTCCTTAGCTATCTCAAAATTAGGCTCATCCATGTGAGTCTACATGCTCCATGATGGCATCTTACTTATAAGCATTGATGCACCCTCTGGATCGATTACTTCCTAGTAATACAACTACTATGTTGCCACAATTCTATTAAAATCTCATGTGCAACATATTTGAATGATCATCAATGTAGGTGATTCGAGGTATGCACATGACATCATCCTTCTTTCTCCTCTCACCAGTGCACATCCCTATGGGTACATGTTTTTCGCTTCATATGTGTGCACTCGTTCGCCCGATGCTTCATATTTTTTTGGTGCCCTATCTTCTTCCTCTCTCTTGGGCTACTTGTCATGCCCTTTGTGGACCTCTTGAATTTCCACTTAGTGTGCGACGCTTTCTTCTCTATGTCCTTCCTTCTCGAAGCCATGAACTAGAGTTTCTTGTTCTCTAATTTCCCTTTTGAGATCTTTGACCACATCCTCCTCATTTGTCTCACCCCTTTGTACCAACCTTCATCTCCTCTTCTTCTTCACTAGAATATTCTTAGGTGGTGAATTTGGTGGTGACTTCACAGTTCGGGGGTCCCACACCACTATCTAGATCCTCGCGCATTATTTTGAATATTTTTCTAGCACCATGGTCTAACGCGATAATATATTCCTTCTCTTCCTCTTCTTCCTTCTCGTCCTTTGTCTTTTCTTCCTCTGCGCAGAGATCGGAGGAGTGACATCATGTGCTTTGTTGGTTCCCACCATTTTCTTTCCCTTTAGTGGCTCAAACCTTTAGTTCATCCTCAACATACTTGTCATTTTCTAGTCTCGCTTCAAGCATATGTACACCTTGACTACTTCTTCATTTATGACCCATTATCAAAGTCATGTAGTTTTTATTGATATCATCGGATATCAAATTTTCAATATAAGCTTCCCTCCTTAGATATACATAAGTTTTCCACAACATGTGGTAGTCACAATCCACTTTATTGGCATTAAACCTAAACTTGCACATATCTAAAAATCGGTTCACCAATGCTTGGAAGTAACACACCGTGAAAAAATTAGTTCACCAATGCTTGGAATATTGTATGTAAAATATTCCAATGTAGAAGTGCTGATAAAATGTGAAGTATGATTTTCCAAACAATACCACGAGAAAGTCACTCGGGATGCACCATTCATGCTCGAATTCCTCATGCTTTCGCCGGTACCATATATCCACTTTTATCTTATAGGAACTTGTAACTCCATCGTATGTATAATATGGGAAACTATTTACTAGAGACTTGTTCTCTCGGTGGGTACTTCCCCATTTTTTCTTTAGGGCCATCTGGGACCCCAATCTCTATGAACAACATTGATAAGAGGATCACACCCCATGAAATCTTGTCTCCTTTTCGATTCCTCTAAAATTCATTCAAAAATGAAAGCAACAAGCTTATACATGGTTCTCATCTACCATCTTCTTTGTGATGTGGATTTATTTCTTGTTCATTTGATCTCTCCTTCCCATTCAACTTAGATAAAATATGCGTGGAAATCCTGACAACTGGATTAGTGACCTTGGATACATCGATGATGCACCCTCCCTTTTGATACTTCATTTCAACTGTATTCACCTCTATGCTGACTTCATCATCCAAGTCCGTGTCAATCTCAATACCTAAGCTGTGTAACCCTATAAGCCTTCCAATCATTGGCGCATTGATGCGCACTCTCCTTCTGTAAAGTAAAAAAATTCCTCATGGAATATCGACATCAACAATGGTAAAGGCACCCGAGCTTACCAAAATACGATAGCTCATAAATCTACAATACTCCCACACCTTCCAAAATCTTATACCCTTTATCATCATAAATGGGTTTGTCATCCTTGGTCCTTTGGTTGGTCTTCTACACTAACTCACTTTCTATTTGGCTCTCATTGGCATTAGAGTGATGATTGTAATCACTCACTTTTCACTTTCAGACGTGGACTCCTAAACGTGTGCCCCATGATAACCCCTTATGGGTATTGTATCTCAAAAAACCTCTCCTTAGGTGCTTCCTTGATTTTGACATTCTAGTTCCTTCTTCTTTCTTACCATTGTGGGTGCTTGTTTGGGTGCCATACTAATTTTTTGTACAAGATTCTAACTTCTCTTATATCACAATTGTGCCCTCGATATCCTAAATCCTTCTCCCTCCACTAAATAATCTGATTGTTTACCTTCCTTATTCCCAAACACTTAGCATGATACAACAACCTCATACCCTTGCTTGACTTGGTGCTCTAGCTTGAACATGTGCTTATGTAAACCCTAGCTCACAAATCTTTGCAAATATGAACCTTCATGATCTTCACTCAAAATTCTACATGAAGAAGCTCCAAAAAGTAGGTCATGTATTTTCTGGATTTGGGTTGTTCAATTCTTCAGGATTTATAACAAATTTTCACATAATCACTCAACTTCACACTCAAATTGCTTATAAGTCAAGGTGAAAAATAAACCATATCCGATGCTTTTATCAATTTCCAAGTACCTCCCACATTTTTACTTACCACCTACTACCGTCTTGTATATTTAATTATGATTTTCCAATTTTTCCCATGCTTTCATCTACTTTATTTTGTGCTTTGCGAGTCGTAACCTTCCTTTCAATGCACTCTACTACTTCTAGGCTGCATACCTCCTCTCGTGTGCCTCCCTACACCACATTACATAATCCTCTATGCCATATACTAAGTAGTTCATTCTACTTCTTCCTACCTCACGTTAGGCTTGCAAAAACTTTCTACTCATGTGGCCTTCCATCTAGAGCAAGTTTTCATAAGCACCAATACCGTTAGCACTTATGATATCTATTTTCCACATTTATACCATCGTGCACTTAGGTCCACCAACTTCTCGACAAGTAACAATTCTAATAAGACTTATTTTACGTGCACTTACACCTATTTTACCCAACACTAAACATATGTGTGGTCCTTTGCACATGAAATCAATAGATAATAATCAGCATCCTATGTGTAAGCACACTTATTACAATAAAACAAGGAAAACACAAACAACTGAAATGAAAACAAAAAACATAAAATTAAAACCTAAGCTAAGTGGCAATACTACCTTATTACAAACACTAAGAAACTTATTTATAGTAGGACTTCAACCTACTTTAATTGAAGTAACTAGAAACATGGTGTCATCCAACACTTGTAATTGACATGCACCTCATTCGAGTATCTTGGTTACTACAAAAGGTCCCAACCAATGCATCATCAATTTTCCTAGGTGGTGTAATAAATTGGAATCATAGAGAAGGACCATATTTCCAACTAAAAATTTCTTATTCTTAATGTTCCTGACATGTCGGGACTTCAATCTTTCCTTCTCAGTCTTTTTTCTTTAACACGCAATTGCACGCCTCTCATCTAGTTGCATTAGTTTGTAAATGTTCTCCTCTATATATTTCTCATCATCTAATCCACCTACGCACACAATACAGGGATGACAACATAAATTAAACTGAAGCCAAACCTTCGCACTAAACACAAACTAAAAGGGTGTGTCCTTGTTTAACCTTTTATATGTGGTCCTATAAGCCCAAAGTATAACTGATACTTTATCATCCCAATCCTTCCTTCCAACATCACAAATATTTGTAAGAGTTTGTCCCAAAATCTTGTTGAAAGCTTCTGCAGTGCCATTAGCTTGAGGGTGATAAGGGGTAGTTTTATGGTGTGCTACCATAAAATCTGCCAACATAATTTTGATTGTCTCATTCAAGAAATGAGTTCCTCTATCACTTATTAAGCTTAATGGACAATCATACCTGCTAATGATATTTTCCCATAGAAACCTTGCTATTGTGGCTCTTTGTATAATAATTTATAGGTGTTTCCTCCTCCCACCTTATCAAATAGTATGTGCAAGTGATAATATAGTGCATGTCAGTCCTAAGTCTTTGGTGGTGTAATAGGTCCTACAAAGTCATTAACCCACTTCTCAAAGGGCTTTGTGCTTCTTGTAATAGGTCTTAAGGGCATCTCATCTCTATGTCTAGGATTTCCAAGGTGTTGAAAATGATCACACACTTTCACATATTCATTGGTATCCTTGTACAAAGTTTCCCACCAAATTCTGGCCATAAGGATCTTGCGCGTAGTCACGTCACCGAAATAATGTCTTCATGCTATTCCTCTAGGAGATTCATCCAAAATAGCTTCGTGCCCATGTTCAAGTACATAACAACGTAAGAATTCATCAAGACCTAGTTTGTACAAATCTCCTCAAATCAATTGATAAGACGTTGCCCAGTATAGCAAGCTTCTTTTTCTCAAGTGTATTCATCCTCCGACACCAACCCACTGCACAAAAATACAACTATGTCTTCCAAATCTCTGGGTGCGGTTTAACCATAACAATTGCACATAAAACATAGTATCTTCAATGCTATGTGTGTCCTCACTAGAATTGATCCTTGATAGATGATTAGGCCCTGAATTACTCTTACATGGTTTGACAACAACGATGAAGTCAAACTCCTAAAGAATAAGTATCCACCTACAGATGTACCGTTGCAAAATAGGAATTTTGACCAAATATTTTAATGCCATATGATTTGTATAGAAAATAAATGGAGTAGTCAACAAGTACTTTCTAAACTTGTGAGGTGCGTAGATCATAGATAAAGCTTCGCACTTCATTGTTATATAATTTTTCTCTATGGGTGTCAACTTCCTTCTCGCAAAGCAAATGGGATGATCCTAAATTCTATCCCTTAGTTGCACCAACACTACACCAATTGCCATGCCAAAGGCATCAATGTGTACATGAAATGGTTTGTCCCATGAAGGAAAGCACAAAATTGGTAGAGTGGCAAGCCTCTCTTTTAGGGTCTTAAATGCCTGCTATAGCACGCCATGTAGACACCTAAAATCTGCTTATGCCTAGCATTTCCTCTAATTCGGTCGATTAACGACACTTCGTTAATTAGCTATTCTTCACTCCATTCTCGGATGCCCATTCACGACACCTTCTTGGTCGTATTCCTCCTATAATCAACTAATTTGGCTAATAAACCCCTTGTATTAGCTAAACATCTCCCTATTCCCCTCTAGATCACTTCTGCAAGCTTCCTAGGCTATTAATCAATCACATATGATTAATCAGACTCCTCCCAACTCTCAATGAGTCACTAATCACTTGTTAATCAAGTTTAACTAGCCTAAACCAAGCTTAGCTCTTCTAAAGCATGTTTATCCACTCCTAATCATAAAGTGCTTTTTGGCTTACCTTTTGTCCCACATGCACCAAAATTCCAAACTCTCCCAAAGAGAAAACTATAAATACAAGGCTAAGCCCTCCCTTTCAACCTTACAACTCATTTGTATTAGCCCAAGCTATAGACATCTGATCTTGAGCTTACTTCCTCCATTGGAATAACTTCTTCATCCATTTCTTCATGCTAGGTTAGTAATGAAAGATCTAAACTTGGCCTTGTAGCCATTTTAGTGAGATTCATTCACCTTCTTGAAGTAAACAACAAATCACCCTTTGATTGCTAAATTGATCTTCATAGGTTCATGTTTTAGTTAGTGATCTAAAGAGTAGGGATAACTTAGGCATGTTAGTTTGATTTAATCTTGTTTCATGCAATGATAGAAGTTGTTCCTTTAAGCTCTTATCTTGATGGTTTAGTGTAGATTTGATCAATGCTTTGAGGTTATTAGATTTTAGCTTCTTTTGATTAGTATTCCTAATCTTTACATGAAAACACATCACCCCAATAAAATTTCCCTTTAGCTTTGAGAAATTCCTCCAAAGGCGCAACAATCTTTGCACATCCCTTGATAAAATTCCTATAGTAGCCAATATGCCCCAAAAATCCGTACACTTCACTCTGATTGGTAGGATCTTCCAAACCCAAAATCACAACTATCTTAGCTAGGTCTACCAATAATCCTTCTTTGCAAATGATGTGCCCAAGTAAGGTTCCAAAGGGTGTAGCAAAGATACACTTTTAATATTGAGAGAGATATTTAAATGTCTGCACCTCTCAAACATGAGCCTAAGATTATCACAGTGATATTTTACTAAACCATACACCATCCAATCATCCAAATACACTTGTAAGAACTTATGAATAAAATCCTGAAAGGCCTAAACAACAATACGCAAAAACATGGATGGTACATTATTTAATCCAAAAGGCATGATTGTATATGCAAAACTTCCCCATTCAGTGGTGAAAGTTGTCTTCTCCTAATCCTCCTTCACGATGCACACCTAGTGATAGCTTAAAACCCATCGTCAAAGGAGTAGATCTCATGAACTACAACTCCTTCAAGGATCTCTTATGTAAAATGGGTGGGAAAAGGATCTATAACACATGAAGCATTAAGTTCTCTGTAGTCTACACAGATCATGATCCTCCCATCCTTCTTAATGTTGATAACCATGGGGCTAACCCACTCAGACTCTTCAATTGGCTCAATAATTCTAGACTTGAGCATCTTATCAATTTCTTCTTTCACCTTGATGCACAGATTTGGGTTCATCCTGTAAGGCCTCTTCCTAATAGGTTGCACACATTTTTTCAACTTTATCTTCATCTCACCTAAATAAGGGTGTACTCCCTTTAACTCATGATAGCCCCATGGAAATAAGTCTTAGAATTCATGTAAGAGTTCAATGATATTTGTGACCTCATGTTCTAACTAGTAATCCCGAATGATTGCTTCCTTGGGTTCATCTTCAGTGCCAATGTTGACATTCTTCATTTTCATGCGAGCATGGTATATGTGTGCCTTTTCATTTTCCGTATCCATTACCTCATACACACCTTCAGTGTGGCTAACATCCAAATTATCAACTTCCTCATCATCAATCATGCATACTAATTTAACTTTTTCTTTTACCTTCCGGATGTGACCCATCTATACCTCTTTTGTCTCAACAAGATCAAGGCACACCTCAAAATCAAGTTCACCAAAAAAATCTACCATGAACTCTTCAACCTTCAAGCTATCCCCCAATGTGACGTGCCTCATGATCTACAATGCGTTATGGATTGGAGGCTTAGTAGAAAAGTAATAAAAACTTTGAACCATACCTACATTCATCTCATGCCAGTTCACAGTCTCTCTCTTTAGTTCAACATGGACATACCATGCATGCACGCATCTGTGCAGTGTGGAATAGAACTTGTGTACCCATAGGTATGGTGGTAAAGCCTCCCGGCCTTGAAACTATAGTATCTCATAATTATGGACATCAAATGAGGCAGAATCTTCCCATGATATTCACATATGTGTGTGGGGACATTGTTCGAGTAAACCTGGTGGAAAAGGTGATTCTCACTTGTCGTCATTCCAAAAGGTTATCTCTATGTGTTTCCTACCATTGTGCTTTTATTATCTTGCAGCAAGGTATAGACTAGCATGTTTCTTCTATCTCCTTCATTCATCCACCAAGTCTCCATGGTGCGTAATAATGTATCGGGAATGCAATAGGACCAAAATGTAGCCTTTGTTTTCACTAGAGTGCTATATGCACCTGTTGGCACTTCATCTAGCATGAACTCGAATGCTCACCAAGTACATGTAGCTACCAGGTCCCTCCTTTGTATTTTCTTGTCAAGATGTTAGCATGCATAATCATAATGATATTTAACAAAGTAATCAATCAATAACCCTTAACCATTGCATACATTAACTTGGAAACACATGTAATAAGGAAACATAATAAATCGATAATTACTAAGATCAATTACACCATAAATTCTCCATAAGAAGATATATCAATTACCATAATCCATTATAATAGAATTATTACATAAGTGAAGTGGAATACATAGCAGTCACTACACCGGAACTATGAGCCATGCACGCAAGTATCAAAACCCTACACCATAAGTCTACTATATAACATAGACTCTCGGAAGTTAGACATGGTACCAAAATAATGGTATATATAGGGGTGGGGAATTTCCCTTCACCATTATACTGGTACTGAGTTAAACCTAAGCTGCCTCACCATGCGCAACCTAATCATCCTAGTGACTCACCCTTTAACTTCGTGCATTACCATCTTGTACGTTCCATGAGCCTAGTTATCACAAGAAACACTAGTGGTGTCACTTTTAGACTACGTGTCTTCCTAGTGAAGTATGCCTTCCTTTGATGGTTATACATGCTTTGAATCAAACAGTGTTTGTGCATAAATTCAATTAAGCTCTTCTTCAATCGGGGCTCAACATAAGGCTCTTCCTTCTTATCATGCAAAGGTATGATCACGCGCTCATCTTTGTTCTCAAAACTTATGAATCTCTTGTTAAAGTGCATATCAACATTGTTTGCATAGCACTAGCACCATCCACATAATGCTAGAAAGTTGTCTCGCTTGCCTTGACAAGCTCCAATACCTCAAAGTCTCTAGTAAACTTGGCTCCTTGAATGGTAATGGATGCATCCTTCAAAACCCCAATAGGCATAGCCCTAGTCTTGTTTACCATATATAAAACATTTGAAGATGGCTGCAATGTTGGTCTTCCCATCTAATTCCATGCATCTAGAGTCAACACATTCACTTGCGCACATGTATCTATCGAGAATATTGCTTACCAACCAACCACTAATGAATGCATCCAAAGATGATTTATTTATCAAATTCATGGCCCCGATGTGGTAGATTCACATGAAGGATTTGTCACACATGCTCAACTCTAGTGCGTAGTACTTTATCACGTAGCCATTCCCTAGTAGTGGAATGATATTCTCTTGGCGCAACATATTACACACCTCTTTCAGGTCATCCACATCCTTCTGCGGGATCTCAATGTTCTTTATACGTTCTCTCTCGTGTGCGTGCTCCTTTAAACACAAAATTTCACCATGCAACTCTCGGATGAATCCCATGGTCTCTTGGTAAACTGCGCCACATATGAATACTTGGCATGTATTACTTCCTCTCTTGTGATAAGTGACTTGGCCTTGAAAGGTTCACATGCGCGTGCTACCTCGGCGCACGCTTTGTGACCACCATGGGTTGTAACTATGGATCAAGAATCTTCTTAGGCATCCAATGATCAACATTTGTATATTGTACCTTGATCATCCATGTGCCCTTGTCCTTATTATTGTTTTTAATCATATGCTCATATAGGTCCGGAAATCCTTTAACTTATGCTACTTCCCACACCATGAGAAAACTATATTTTGAGGACAATCACGTTGATAATGATTAGGGGACCCAAAAGTATAAAAAGTTCCTCGGGAAAACCAACCTCTACCACCACCACAACATCACCCTCGATATCCTCCTCGGAAGCCTCCATTCCTATTATCCCCATTGTTGCACCCTTCATTATGTTGTTCTTCCTTCTCCTTTGATCCGCTCACCACAATAGTCTTGCGCACTCTTGTCTCAATGGATTCGTGGATATGATCAATTAGTATAAAATCAACGATTTTGTGGGTATGGGCATGGAAAATATTACAATACATGGACACATTCTTATGAATCATACACTGCAAGAGAGGACAATTCTAGACATCATGGTCCTTGTGATAATTTCACAATCTAATAACAACGTGTGCACTGACTTGCATGGGAAACTATCCTTAGTATGTCCTTGAACTTCATAATCGGTGCACCATATAACACTTGTGTGTCTCGTGTCTGAGTTGGTAGAAAGCTTCTCCAATTGTTTTGCCATGGCTATGATCTGCGCCTTTAAGAATGGGATCACTCTGGTATCAACACTTCCAACTTCCTCAACGTGTAGAGCTTCTTCCAGGCCTCGCACAAATCCACATATGCCTTATGAGATAGAGCCTTTTGGAATGGGTTCAAAATCCTCTAATGAGCCATTGTGCATACTAACTATGATGGATGTCATAAGACAATTTGGACAACAGAGTCTTAAAACATGTGTTATACTCCCTCACACTTTTATATAAGCCCCGATTAATATCTTTGAGCGCGCCAACGATGCTTTACTGCTCAAAATATGGAATGTGAAACTC
The DNA here is from genome assembly GCA_018340775.1 of Taxus wallichiana var. yunnanensis. Lineage (NCBI taxonomy): Eukaryota > Viridiplantae > Streptophyta > Pinopsida > Cupressales > Taxaceae > Taxus > Taxus wallichiana. The sequence continues at coordinate 819,151,068 of CM031239.1, forward strand.
ATTCAAAATGCAGTGCACTAAGTATTGTAGTCCACCATATTTTGATGTGGATCATAGTTCTGTACCAGCTATGCGCATGCCCTTGAAGAGTAGTGGAAAATTTGGCTTACCTTCCTATCTGAAGCCATGATTCCATTAGTGCACTATAGTAATTCACACTTATACACATGTTCAATTTCGCATCTTCAATAATTCTATAATCTAGCAAGTGGAGAGACATCTCATAGTAGAATTGAGGTGTACGATGAGGTTGTAGCGATTCTTGAGGTAGCTGCTTATGGATGTGGACCACATCCCAAAATATCCTAAAACATAACTCCCACTTTATTGACCCGATACTCTAGCCCCCGGTTGTGGGCAGGTTGAGAACTCTATTGTGTCCCATTTTTAATAATGAACTAGACACCTAAGGTATACACAGTCACAACACCCATAAAATTTATCCCAATGAGTCCATGCGCTAATACTCTGTCCTAATGACAAGCCCAAAAACACTTTGCACTTGTTGCACTACCATAGGTATATTCATAGTCTGATGTAATTTTTGATTTAATGAAAAATGATAACTACCCATTTCGATTGCTTACCCGTACTAGGTCACTTCTCAATAACTACATCTGGATATAGAACACCATGTGCAAGGGCTAGGTGGCTAGGTGGGATCAAATGCGCGCCCACGGTCCTCATTATTTCCTCTGACGTGCTCTCATCCAAAGATGAAGGGGATTCTCTATTGTGCTTTCCTAAATTTGGGAGGACCTGATGTTGTGGCTCCTTATCTTCCACGAGAGCTTCAAAACCTTCACGAGCCATCATTCCCCTCAACCTGAGTGAATCCTTAATGTCCTGTGCATGTGCCATGTCCCTCTCTCACGCTTCATTAAACTTGATCCATCTTTCCTCTCTCTATTTTTCTTCCTCCAAGTCCACCATCCTTCTCCACACCTACTCCTTCCCCTGTGCACGGTGGGGGTTTAGCTAGCCATAGGAAGCTCTCTAAATCTAGTTCTATGATCAAGATCTTGATTGCTAAAGGTATAACACACAGATAAGATCCTCTAGGCTTGCGCATAAGAATATCAATTCAACTTCCTCTAGAAACAAATAAGTAGAAATAATGTACTCCAATGTATAATTGTGTAACACACCAGCCCATCAAAGTGATCTACAACTCTAGTCCATTCCACATCCACATCAAAAAGAGTTGGGTAGTCTTCCTACGTCCAAAGCTTTGGCCTAGGACCAAAATGCTTCTTTGATGCATATGCTGCCAACCACTCGTATAATTTTACTAGAAAGAAGATAAAGAATGTCTCATATAGCCCATGATAAAATATTATCTTCCACCCAAATGACGTGCATTGAAATCGGGACCAATGCTATAATGCTACGCAAACTTACCTTGACCATCTTCTACCCAAATTTTAATGATTTCCAAAGTTAATCGATACACCATCTATATGCGACATCTTGGCAGACAGTTTGAAAAGAGGTCCTGGAAACGGAACCAAAATGTAGCCTTTATTACACTAGAGTGCTATGCGCACTGACACTTCATCCAGTTTGAGCTGAAGGCTCATCCAAAGCACGCGTAGTTACCAGGTCCTTCCTCTGTATTTTCTTGTCAAGATGTTAAAATGCATAATCATAGTGATATTTAACCAAGTAATCAATCAAGAAATCTTAACCATTATATACATTAACTGGGAAACACATGTAATAAGGAAAAATAATAAATTAGATAATTACTAAGATCAATTGCACCATGAATTCTCCATAATCAGACATATCAATGACCATAATCCATCCTCCATAATCCATTATAACAAAAGTATTACATAACTGAACCTGAATACATAACAATCACTACACTTAACATTGAGCCATGCACGCAAGTATCAAAACCCTACACCATAACTCTACTGTATAACATAGACTCTCAGAAATCATACGAGGTACCAAAATAATGGTATACATTACATATATAGGGGTGGGGACTTTCCCTTCACCACCCATACACCTCCTAATAATAGGCGTGCCAAAAATAGACTACATGCATGCTTTTACAAAACGACTACTAATAGATCATCATATAAACAAATCTTCTTTAATCTATTAATAACCTCCATGTGTGTGCTTGATTTGCATGTTCATTCTCCAAAAATAGCCTTTACTTGGCCTCCAAGTCATCATGCTTTAGCCCATTTCTTGAGTCGACACTCCATCCTAATTTTATATTTTCAAGTAAACTACAAAATTGGCTAAGTCCTAGATTATGTTTATCTAGGCACGAACGTTCTACACACCACTTCACTTATCCACGAGGCATGCACACATACCTCCCTTGTGTGCCACTTTCCTCCACACGCTCTGCATACTTAGTCATTTTGTCTATCCAACATTCACACATACGATTCAACGTTCTACGAGAGGATGACCTTTGCCTTCTTAATACTGATTTGATCCTTGCGTCGACATTGTAGTAGATTACGAGGAACTCATTAATCATGTCGGAGGAATATAAAATATAGTGAACAAACATGTCTGCGAGAAAAAGGATTTGAAGTTAAATGCTGCTATAATGCCCTTTAGCCCCTGCAAATATAATCCTCCCTCCTAGTGAATGAGTTGTGAAAGAAAAAATACACGCCCTCTCGTAATGATGAAATATTAAACACACACATTACTCACATGATTTCTTTTTGGCATGCAAATATTGATTGTTAGCTAGTTTTGTCTAGACAAGATATTTTGAAATATATTGCAAAATATGCCTCTAAAGTTAAGTGTCGTTAACTACTAGCTATAATTTTAGAAAGTTATGATTCTATAGACCCTACTAGAGTGGCATATCATAAAGTGATTATTGAAAGTGTTGATAAGTGAGGCATTCGTGCACGTGAAACATGCCACATGTTGCAAAAACTTACATTGGTCATTTGTATCCGAACCTTTGTTTCTTTGAATGTAGGAAAGAAGGTTCTCGCTTTGGATCTCTCATGGAATTCCATCCACTCAAACATCTTCTACTTTTCTTGATGCATACATTGCTCATCCTTCCCATCTTGAGGAATTTTCCCTCATTGAACTTGCAAATAATTGGTCTTATGAATACTCACATACAAGAGAAATGCAAAAGAAGGGAAATATTGACAGGTGGTTTGAGTGAGTCCCCATTTATTTAATAATACCCCGCAAACATCATAATGTTTTAAAGTCTTTTTATTTAGTGAGCTCCTCTGTACAAACCATTCCAAAATATTGTTTGGGACATTAAGATGGACAAAAATGAGATTGTCACTAATTGGGAACCCCGAGTGACAATTACTCCCCTTGGCATATTGAAAGGAGGCCTCTGGAAAATGAAGGGTCGAGTAACAACGAGCCTTTAGAAGACAATAATTGTGACCAGGATTTAGTAGAAGAAAATGAATGACAATTGTTGTCTCGGATTTTCCTAGAAGAATGTAGAAAATCTGCAGTCTTATACAACAAACAACATAAAAGAAATAAACAGAATACTTAAATAACTTGCATAAATAGATGAATATTCGAACCAGCACTGCTGTGCATAATCTCCATTAATAAAAGCTTCATCATACTCAGAGCTTCAGCTCTTTACAATCAAGTTGTGCGTGCAGCTGTGTGCTTTCAATGCACATCCTTCCTTGCTTGTGCAGATTTCACACCTTTGTGTGTGCATACAAAGCAATTACAATTGCTGTTATTTAAATAGAATAACTCACCCACTAACAGCTCTTCAACTGAGCATTCTAAATCTAAACTCATGCTTTAAAATAGTTGCATGCTATGCATGAATTAAAACAGATTTATTTGAATTAAATCTAATGATAAAAATAAGATAAAGCTAACTTAACTAAAGCAAACTAAAACAAGACTAAAGCTAAAATTAGCTTTCCTAAAAAGCTACGGTTGGAATTAAATATGCAACACATGCATATTTCCAACAAAAATTCATTGAAAGAATAAATGTGAAAATACTTGAATATAGAGATTTCGACCTCTGCCACGATTGGTCTATTACAAATGTGTCACTGACATTGCAAGAATCAACATCCACATTCAAAGACTTCAATCGTCCCAACTACCAAATCCAATCAAGGGCGTTGGGGCACAAATCTTGGAACTAGATATTTTTCTCATGCTTAACACATAACATACAACATTATTGTGGAACACTTTAATCTCCCCTCTCAACTGTCCCCATTCAAAATGAAAATTTAAGGCACCGTAGGAACGGGAAAGTCTTTCCTGATCAACAACTTGGCATCAAAATTAAATTCATCTCCAACAAAAAGAGAGTTTTCCTTTGTTGACGTTGGAACCAACAGGAGTTGCAGCTTTAAATATAAATGCTTCAAACCATCCATGCATCCCTGCGCTTACATGTGAAAAATTTAAAACCACTTGATGACCAACAACTTATAGCTTTCTAGGAAAGCTTAAAAACATCATGCACGTTTTGATTGATGGAATGAGCTTCGTTGGCCTAAAAATTGACGCTCCTTAACGAGCATCTCCATCAAGCATTCCCCACCAAAGGAACACAACGTTTGGTGGGTGATCCATTATTATCGTCGGAGACCTTGGCTGTTGCCGCCTGTTATGGATGTTCCTATGTACGCAGGAAAATCTTATGGTTCCTCTCTGTGGTGTACCTTTACAACAGTAGTGACCTTGGATTTGGTGTTTAGGAAACAAGGAAAAAATCAAAAAATCAAATCAATTTTTGTAATCTCTTGCACAACATAAAAAATGTGGAGCCTGCACTGGAAGATTGACATCTATTGATGACACGTACAAAAATTCACTCCTGGCAATAAAATCTGCATGTTTTGACTCTTCGATCTATTTGTGTGTGATGAATGAAATGGAGATTTACCATAGTATGTGCATGTTGCAATCTTTATAAGTGCCCGTAGCGTGTAGCGTGTAGCGTCGCTGTCAAGAAAAGGAAAAGCAATGCACTAGAAGCGGATGAGGAACAGTTAAAACCAAAAATCCAATTATGTTGTGGTCAATAAGTAATGCTCACCTCTAATTTATGGGTGTCTGCGGGCCTTGTAAATGGTGCTCTCGGAGAGGGGTTGAAATTCATTACAGCCATGGGACAAAACCAATTGACCTTCCACTTGTAGTCGTTGTTAAGTTTCAAAACTACCTTGGGACTAGTCTAGGCTCAAATGTGTTACAATTGTCCCTATTACCGCACATCCCATTAAAAATGGAATGGGTGCTTATTATACACAAATCGCAGGGGCTTACCTTGCCAAAAGAAATAATGGATATTTGCGACACAGAGAAGTAGGGCTTGACATTCACGACAATATCTATAATTTGTGGCTTGCAAAACTAGCAACTGGAGTGTATGTCCGTAAGAGGAAACAAGAAGAAATCCACCTTTGCTCTATGATCTATCTCGACGTTGTCCTTTGATATTGACGCGCTTCATCTACCTGTAACCCCCGCTTAATTTCTTTAACTAGGCACCCTGCTATTTGGTGCGGTAACTTTCCTCGGCGATCTCATGGTGCTGCAATTTGTTGTTTTTTTGTCTGTTTTCATGTTTCCATGATTTCCCTCATACAAATAAAAATGACTCTTTCTTCCCACTCGCCGTTGATGACGAGGTCGAAAAAGGAAGAAGGAAAAAAAGAGGAGGAGGGTGCGTAGCCAGACAAACAACCTTCCTCAAGCATCTTCTCAGCCTCCAACGCAAATAAATTTGGATTCTTTCTAGACTGTTGTTGCTGGTATCAGAGGCAAAATGCCTTCTCAACGATCTTTAGAAGTTAGAGACTTCCCTTTTAGTCGCGGGAGAAATGCAACGAAGCTTGATAGTCCTCTCAAATCGTACATTTCAGACATCGTATGCAGGAAAGATGAGCTGCAGGAATCAAAAGAGGAAGAAACCTTTTGAGGATGAAATTGATGTTGACATTGCTGAGAAAGCGGAGCAGCGTGAAGAACCTGTCAAGATTTCAGAGAAAGAGTGCATCCTACCGCAATAGAAATGCGTATGTAATTCTCTTAGCATGCCTCCGATGCTTTTTGGCCTTGTTGGTTTTAGATCTAAAAACAACTAAAAATATATACGTTTGTCGAAAAAAACTGATCATACTTTCTTGCTTTTGTTTTGCAGGCCTTAATTGCAAAAAAATGTCTACGTTCATGCCCATGTCTATTTTTTGTTCAGTCCTATGAAACTATTAATTGATTTTTTTTGAGCACGTATATCGAATGTGATTTATAGTTGGTCGTGCAATGTTACCGCATATTACAAACACGCGAAACGACCTGTGTAATTTTAGTTTCTAAGACATTTAAACTTACGTACTGTACTGTTAAGTAATACTATTACCGAGTTAACTACCTTCTACTTGATTGTGATTTTTTTTTTTTTAAAAATTTGGTATGTTCAATATGGCAATTGCACTTCGGCTGTTGTGAGTGTTTTGTTTAGTGTTCCACACAACATGGCACTCGCATTTTGACTTCTGGTGATTGCATTTGCATCCATATTTTTATACGGAATGACACCTTTTTCAGATCATATTGCATTGCATTTACCCATTTGAAAAGAAGCAGTTAGATTTACAAACATTTCTGGCAATGTTGCCAACAAAATTACCTTCATGATCATCGTAGCTTCATTCATCTGACAAGTTTTGCACATTTTTTAAATGCATATATGTTATTTCTCAGGGATTCAATATAGAGCATAAGCATTTTACTACTTTTATAAGATATTTAATTACGGTACTGTCATCCTTGGGGTTAGAATATTTTGTTGCTGTTCATTTTCCTTTTGCTGCTTTGTTTCGTGTTGCTGTTAAAATTAAATATCAGTTGTTGAGCATGCATTTAATTGGTTTTAGTTGCTTGGAAACATTTTCTGTTGGTATTCCTTGCACTTCAATACAACACATAACCGTGGCTTGGACATTTTATTATTGGTTTAATCTTGTGAACTGTTGATGCTTACAACTTCTTTTACAACATCGTCCATTGCAACCAAGCAAACTAATTTCCTAAAAAAAAAAAAAACACATAATTCCTTTCAAACTTCATATATGTGTGTATTGCAACCTTGGTTTTGTTATGACACAAGTAGCTATACAAATCATTGTGTTCGATTGGGAGGCTGCAATTCAAACTCGAGTCAAGGATGTTCGAAAATTCCTAAGCAGCTTGAACTTTTTGAGGTAAATATTCACCGGGCACTGCATTTATTTGCTACAATTGACATTAAAAAACATATCTTTTTTATTAAGTTCACCTTGTTTACTTGTTCTTCTGTTGTAGGCCTCTCACTATTGATTCTACTTTGTATCGAATTCGCCACCTTGCCTTCATTTCAGTTGCGTCCTGTTCTTCAGTATTTTCCTTCGGTCTTATAACGCTGTCAATTATACGGTTTGAGTGTAGTATAGAGTCCAGTATTTGCAATTGGCATACAAAATATTTTTACAGAAAACAAATTCCATCTGCCCAAATGCATACCTGCATTTCCCTTTAGGAACTTCTGCTCCACCTACAGGCAATAGTATCAAAAAAACATGCACCGCATCTGCTTTGTACAAAGATTTAAACTTCCATGATGATTTATTTTGCACTCTTCAATTGAATTAACAATTTCTATTTTCATATTTTGACTTCTTTTCATGTTCATATTGACTAACTAAATGTTTCTGTTCATTTCAGGCTTGCATATTCTTCAACTCTTTTGGTGTGTGCCACCTCCAATATTGCGTTGCTATTTTCTACCGCCTGTAATTTTGAAACCGTTTTGATTAAAAACTTTGTTACATTTTTATTTGCATAGGAGACACCACATTTTTGCTATCTTTTCCTATACACATACACAATCTTTTCTTTCTTGCGCGGGAAATTTTCTTGCACTCGTCCAGAATACTTATATGCATGCTCCGGATGTCAATTTGAAGCCATAATTAGAGGATGGATTGTTCTTCAGTTTCTGCGGAGGTGGGCGAGTCTTCCTCACGTTTGATGTCATTTCACTATTGCTCTGAATTTTTATTGATTTCCTCTGCGTTCCATTGGATGCCTTTTATCATTTGATAAGATTAATTATCTTATTCTCTTATGTTCTACTCTTTATTTGGTCTGTTGTCCATTATCGCTGGAGTGAATGGATATACGATCACTGGGCAGCATGTTGCTTGCGTTGTCTGGGAAAAAAGGTAAATTATTCATAAATTTTACTTAGTTTCGCTCATGGCCCTGAAGTTTTAGTCCTCTTCCACAACCATTAATCAAACTCATTCATTCTTGAAAGGTTTTCTCATATGCCAGGAGAGATACTGTTGACAAAACTTGAGACTTGCTTCTTTCTCTTTGCACTGATATCGCTGAATCCTCTGTATGATACATACCTCGCTGCTACTTTTGCAAAGTTGGGTTGTCTTCCTCTTCCGAATGGAAATAACAATGAGCGTCAACATGAATTAGAAAATATATATTCATTGTGCAATAAAAAGAATACATATGTCATTGGTGATTGCACCAAATGCCTTACAATTTCCTCGTTGCTTTCTATGTTTTAGGAAGCTATGTTGCTGTGCGTAGGCCACTTGTTCTCAGACTCTAGAGCCGAGTGATATCGTTTAAGGTAAGAATGAAATCTTTCCTGCATTTCAATTGTTTGTTGTTTTTCATTTAATTTCATTGTCATTATATGGCTGCAGAACCTGCACCTGACGAAACCTAGATTTTCTCATGGTATAGGTTCTCATGGCTTCACCCAAAACAAAGATTATGCACATAACAACCCATTTCATATCAGAATGACTACAGTCTATTGCTTCTTGTTGGAAGTTTCAGAAGGTAAACCATTCGTTTATGTCATCATGCACCTGAAATTTCATTACACATATTTTATCTGGTTTTGCAGAGGCGTGTACTCATTTGAATTTTGTTGTAGTACTCGTAGGTGACTCGCCTCCCGGTACTCAACTGCCTTGGTAAATACGTTGTCAATTCACATCCTCTGTGCACCCAAAGAACAAAACAAATCTAGATGTGTTGTCTCCTTCATTTGCAATTGAAGCTGTGAACTATAACCATTGCATAACAGCAGCCCACAGACTTCATACTCTAAAAACTTCATTCATTGTGTTTCAAGCATGACACTGGAACTTACATCTCATTCATACATGTTCCACCGATAACATGCATTTTAGTATTTACTTTGCTGTCCATTTAACTCTGCCAGAATCATACTTACTCTGGCACAATAAGAAATGTAAAATTCTCATACATTTTTAATTTTTCCTCTGATCCGCATGTACTCCTCACTGTGTGCTACTGGTCACGATTTAAATAAAAAATAAAAAGTCCCTCATTGCTTCTACATTCAGTAGCTACTTCAGTTTCTCTTCTCGTATAAAGATTCTATGGATTTATCCATTCTTGTCCGCTGTTGTTTCTTTGCTCCAACTTCCCTCCTATCGGCGTGTCCATCACACCTTGTGGTGTAATTGATAGTATAAATTTTATTGTTATAGAGAAAATAATGGAGAACATGTCTAAATACCAAGGTAAATCAGATTTAAAATCATCAATGCAAACAAAAACCTTGACTAGAACAATAAAATTTCTTCGATTATAAGACCGATATCGTAGCAATCTTATTCTAGTAACTGTCAAATAAGGTAAATCAAATTTGATGACCATGTTATTTGTTTCAAGGCTCTGAAGAGCATTCTTGGTTTTTCCAAAATTAACTGCAAATAATTGGAAATTGATCTTCTTCTTTATATCTCTAATATGAAGGCATGTATTATCCTTTTATTATTATTAAGGCCATGGGGTTTTAAACAATTTGGAAAACGATACACCAAGTATAATGTAGTTCAGTTTAATGCAAGTGTTTCAAGCCTTGTCACATTTAAGTTAGATTCTATCTCACAAATCAATAATAAATTCCTTATATGATTGTGATTACACTCAAAATGAATAAATAACAAGAGGTATCATATTTCTTATTTAACTTTGGATAATGGTTAGAAATAGGAGATATATTGAGAATAATTAATTTAATATCAATGTCTAAATCATAATATACCTATATTAGCAATTTGCGAGATAAAATCATAAGTCATAAGAACATGTGCTAAATAAAAATGGCATAAGAGGAGAGATGCACTTAGCGATTTAGATGCTCATGTAGTTGATATGACTATGGCAAAACGATGAAATCTTTGGAGGCAATATTTAGATTATTCATTTTTGTTTGGAAGTTTAGGATGAACGGGAATGAAAATATTAGATATGTATGAAACTATTTGTCATTTTTGTCTAAAACCTATTCCATTGGTCTTATAATGGTCTTTAGAGTCATATTCATATACAATTTCATCTCAAAAGTCCATCTGGAGCTCCAGGATGAAGATTTCATGCTATCATGTTATTTCGGGTAAGCCAATGCAAAAACTAGCTTTCCAAATGAAGTAAGGTGTGTTTTATTGCACCTCTTGTACCTTTGTCCCAAAGGGGCCAAGGGGGACAAAAATTGTGCCCCAATTCATCCATATAACTCTTCCTAACACGGTCAAGTCAACTTTGAGTTGAGTCAAAACTAATTAGGAGAGAAGATTGAGTGAAAGTTTCATCCTTAGCCATTTTCCCTCATTGCCACATGTCACCACCTAGCTCCAAGGTTACCTTTGTTGTCCCTAATGTCCATTTTTCCCCAATGGGACAAGGGGGATAAAAATTTCACCCATGAGCGAGGCCTCTCTCCTTGTCATTCATGCGACCTCTCCCAGCTCCGCAGGTGCTTACTTGTTCCTCCATCTCCCTCACCCTTTCTCCTTTGCTTCCACTTGTCACCATCTTGCTCCAATGTGCCATTTTCTACACCTAATGTCCCTTTTTCCCCAAGGTGAAAAGGGAAAAAATTTCACCTATGAGGAAGCCCCCTCTCCCGGTCTTTCATGTGACCTCTCTTGGTTCAACAAGGCGCTAGCTTGGCTCCTCCATCTCACTCACCTTCACTCTAGGGCTGCCACTTATCTCAATATTGATCCAAGGATCCCTTTTCTGTCCCTATTTTCCATTTTCACCATTTTTACCATGAAAAAATGGATCTTAACTCCATTCAAACTCATATCTAACACGGAGTTAAATTGCGGTTTGTAAAATAGCTCAAAAGTGAAGTATAACTCATCTTTAAATCATTTCTTCACCATAGATTGTCCATCAACCATAGATTCTAATGGAAAACCTTTAAAAAGCTCCATTTTTACCAGAAATTATGGAAAAATTTCTAGAACAACCTAGCTTTGACAATAAATATTTCTTCATATCTCACTAACTAGAAATAAAATAACAATGAACTTTTGACAATAGCTTCCTCTCCATAATGCCTTTGGGATGTGTGTGATAATAAATTCATCAATTCCCTAGATTTTTTGATATATTAAATTAGTATCTCAAAACATAAGAGTTTCCTTTTTATTTCTAATAGTTCCATCAAATGAAAAACAACAAAGATTTGAGCATGAGATCTCGATGTGAAGTTGAACATAGTGACAATGGTTTTATTGCAATTCGACAACCTTTGGTAAGATCACTTAATAAAAATACATTATTATATGAACAATGAGGTGCTAAAAATAGTAAATTTCTCTAAATTTGAAACCCTCAACATTCATATCATCTAGAAACAGTGAGAAACATCAAACATGGTAAATCGAGTAACTTTCTAAAAATAGCAAGTTTGGAAAAAAACAAATGTCCCAAAATAGAAACTATATATGAATAGGAAATCATCATCGGTGAAATTAAGATAAGTGGATTATGGGATCTATGGAAAAAGGATTGTGAAAAATTATCAAAACTCCCAAAATAGTAGCTCCTAACCCCACCTGCTAAAAATAGAAAGTTTCTAATTCGAGCCCAGAAAGTTGTGGTAGTTCCCGTTTTGTTTATATTGTTACTTTTCATTGTCATTGCAAGGTAAAAATATGTTAAAGAATCATTATGATCACATATTTTTCAAAGAACATAACATAACACATCAAGGTGTAAGAGAGGCTAATAGAGGATTAAAAAGAGTCAATAGATCCATTGAAATTCAAACTCATTAAGAAGCTCATTATGAGCAAGAACAAAAGTCATCTCAATAAATACATACATCGTGAAATTTTTCTAAACACTTGATCCAATATTGATAATGATCACTCATCTTGTAGGTTAGAGGCGTGGAATTTTTGGTGTTTTGGTGTAATTTAGAGGTCAAAACATGTAACTCATCATCAAGCTCCATTTTGAGGTTAATAATCCCATCTCAAGGAGGTAATTTCCACGAGGATAAAATTGAGAAATAGTGATCAAATTTAGTAGGCATGTTCCACGCAAGTAACATCTTGGTGAAAAGAAAGGATTATGAAGTTAAAAGGGTGTCATTGTGATCAAAAGAGAAATGGGAAAATCTTGGAACAAGTCAAGAGTAATTGTGTCTGAATCTTCCATCATCTCTCCAAGAAGAAATTTGAAGTGAACTAATTGAGCTATCAAAGCACTCAAGATCACCATGTGTGAGAATCAAGAAATCATCTCATGAGAGGTATATGAGAAATAAGGTATGTAGGAATCCAAAATTTTATTTCATTCGAGTCTCTAGAGTTGAGAAAGATAAATAGGTGATCTTCAAGTGTGGCATCATGTGTGCAAGAAGGAAAACATCCCAATTTCATTTGATGTCATAGTGTTCTTAAACACTTAGTCAAACACTGGTAATATGGACATTCCTCAAAAGAAGAAACATTGCAACCAAGGGCCATTGAATAAGAACCTTCAAAAAGAAAGATCATGAAAAGATGGTGCATAGAGGTTCCCTATTCTAGGGAGCTTCATAAGAAGGTGAAATTCATTGAGAACCCCATAAAACCTCTTGATTTAAGTAAGATTGGTCCATCACCACCCTCTCCTCTTCATTGAAATCTAAATGTGTCTTTCTCGGTGGCAGAATTTTCCCATAAGATGCATATGAGAAAGAAATCACATGAGCATTCTAAGGATGATCCCATTAAAGGAGAATTCCGGAGTCAGGAAAGGTAAGAGGATGATCCTCATATGGAGAAAAATGTATGAAAAATGAAAAACCATCTCAATTCCACTTGATGTCATTCACTGGGAAGTGTTCTTTAACACTCATTCAAACCTTGCAATGTGATCATGCCTCAAGAAGGAATAATACTGCAATCACCTCATTTAATTCCAATGAGTGGCCACATGATAAGAATATCATTTGGGAAGCAATCCTTTATCTGCAAAGTGAGGATCTATTTTGGTAAATGAAATATAAGCATCAAGAGATTCAAGCGTCATAAAATTGATTTGTAATCACTAAGGTCAATTGTGAAATCCTAAGAAATGAGAAAATAATCCTGACTCTCACCATGATTAGAAAAAAGCCATCATGATTGATTCTCTCAATCATCCCCGGATCGCATTATGAGGCACCATAATAGAACACTAATTCAATGTCTTTGATTTTTTCTACATCAAATCAAAGGAGTAGTTTGCGAACCATAGTTTTCTAACTCCACGATGGTCACTCAAGAATCAAGTGAGATCATGAACATCATGAAGCCTATGGGGTGTTAAATCATCTGAATTCAAATCATAAAGGTGATAGTCATAAAAACTCATGACAAGAGAGGATCATCATGGGTGATGCCAGTGGTCATCCCAAGTTCACTTTACAATAAAGTGTAAAAGTGTTTCTAAACACTTATTCAACACTTTGGATTATCTCATAGTAGGAGGAAGCATATGTAATATCACTATTTTAGTTCAACAGCGATCAAAAGTCAAGATTCTCATTCATGAAGCATTTCCTCAAAGGTCTATCAACAGAGCTTCATCTTCATCAAATTAGTCAATCCCTTCTCTCTCTCTCTCTCTCTCTCTCCCTTTTCTCTCCATATTCTAATTTTTAATTAAGAATGTACTTTTTTTTATTTCATCCTATTCACTTAAGTGACCCTCAATTCAACATTGTAAGAGTCCTTTTTCACTAATAATAAAAAGACTCACTTCCTAGGAAGATGAAAGGTCACAAGTGATGGGGATAGGTGAAGAGTCATGTGGGGGTAGATGAAGAGACATGTTTGTAATTCTATAAATTGGAATGGATTCTCCATTCCAAGGGTTGGAAATTGTTGATTGAATGTATGTTGTTGAGATTACCACTTCTACATCAAGAAATAAAAGTTGCAATTCTTATATTTCTTGTCTTATGTTCCTCTACTCTCTCTTTCCAAATTTGCATACATGATAATCTTATAAAACCAAGAAAGGTGTATACGCGTTTGATAAATGATTCAATGGAATTTTGTGTCTATAATTTTTGGTATTATCGTTTTTACATTATTGTGTTCTTCTAATTGAATGTGGACCTACTTTGGTTATTGTATGTGAAATATCTAAGCCTACTCACAACAATAACCCTAACTCTCCTTATTTTCCCAACTCGTGTTTATCTTTCGACACTACAAATTCCTCCCGTATACCTTGTACAAGCATTTTCCATAGGTTCAGTGGAGTGTTCCTATGTGATCCCCGACCTATTGGTCACCCCACGCTTTCATGTTAATTTAAATTCAATAATGGGAGCCTCCCCATACACAAAAGGAGGGGCTTAAACATGTGATTGTTGGTGAAACCAACAATTTTCCAATAGTTTTTGGTGACTCTCTTGGGGAGAGATTTGCCCTTGTGCACCCTTAAAGTTCTCTGGAAAATACAAAAAATACATATTCCAAAAAATAATAAATCAGACATCAAAGGAAAAATAAAATTTTGAAATTGAATCTATCAAGGAATGTATCCATTCCTTGATAGATTCACGATGAATTTCAAAACCGAAACTCGATGCGAGTCAACTCATTAAATGCCACCTACCCACATGTGTCACCTACGTGGTAATAAAATATTCCTTTTTTATTTAAGGTCAAACATTTTACTTGTATTTTTCACCGAAACTTTGTACATTGACCTACGATGCTTTACCAACCTTCGTCAGTCCGTGCTTCTTGCATGGTTTTGGGGGAATTTTCACTTTTCTCTCTTTGACCCACTTGATTTTTAGTTAAGTTTTAATTTTTTAATCATTTTTTCAAGGTTTTCAAGCATTCATTTTGAGCATTCTTTTCATATTTTACTTGGCATTATGGGTACCCTTGGTGTTTTAATTTTTATTTCATTTCTTGGTTTTTCTTCCCTATGTCCTGGAGTTAACATATCCTTTTCCTTCCCTCCTATATTGATTTTATTTTATAAAGCCTAGGCTTCAAATTCTCATTTACTTGAAATTGAAGGAGGAATTATTATTGAAACACCATTTTGGAAGTTGCGAAGCTACGAACATGTCTCCACTCTGTCGTAGACCAAATCGGAGGTTCATATTTGTAAAATAAGCTTCAAATTTCACCATCGAAAGTTAGGGGTGGAAAATCACCTCGCAAGTCCCGCCCATGTATTTTGGAAGTCAAAGCATGCCAAGAAATGGTTGAATTTTTGTCGGAACTTCAAGGTGGAAAATTCAAATTAGGACTTCACGTCAAAACTGCAAGGCTATAGAGCGAGGTTCAATTTACGTTGAGTACGGTTTGGGGCTCCTTGCTACATTTCAAGGGTTGACTTTTGCCCTCAAGTTTTAGAGATTTATATAAGGTTTTCTCATATTTTTTCCCGAGACAAATGTCTAAGTCATCATCCAAGGGAAAATGAAGGATGAAGTACGGTTTCGAAGGGGTGTTTCCCCTTTCGATATCACATCAAACGTTAATAATATTAGGGATACTTGACCTTGGACACATTAATGCTGCTAGAATTTTGGAGTAGAGTTAGAGCTCCATCTAAGAATTCTTGGATGAAGATTATTTACGATATTGAAATTTCCCTTGCCACTTTGCCTTTTCACCATCGATGTAATTTCTGAATTTGTGCTCATACAAGTAACTTTTCCTCACACCCGACCTCCCGAGGTCATGCTTGAGACAAATGCCGGTGGGGATTGAATATGCATGGGATGTAGACAAACTAGTTAGGTAATCTGATGTCTTCGACGCACACTAGTGGAAATTATGAATCTAAGGCAAAGAAGGCCCTCCTAACCTGAACTGGTGTGATAGATCGATCAACAAGGATGACTACTCGAAGGCTCCAATCAATATCGAGCTCTAGCGTGATTCGGTCTATGGGTTGTGGAATACGTGGAAAATGACCTGGGATAGTTTTGTGTATGTCTCCAGATAAGGTCATAGGGCGGATGGTAAATATAATTGACTCTATGGGCGATTCTCTAGCCTAGTCCAAAACTCCTTAGCTTTGTTAGTTGCTATGTCTAACAAGGATAACTGTTCGATGATGATAGGTGGAAGTGGAGTAGATCTGAATACTAATGTACGTAGGCCAACATCTATGTCTGATTCACCTATGGACTCGTTGGGCTATGAGATTTGTGGGTCACAACCATAGATTCATGTTTGTTGTGGTCCTCTATATGGTCATGTGCGGATTCAGTCCCTAATCCCTAGTATCCAATAGTCATATGCTTTTTCAGCCTCTATATTTAGATTTAACAATTGTGTGATCTTTTCAGAGTATCTCACGGGTGTTTGTGCAACCTGAATTCTCAAGCTGGTATCTATATCTGTGAGAGTGTCTCCTGCGTCTGGCTGTGGGACCAAAGGATCACAACCAAAGGTTTGCTCTCTTTCAAACCCTTCCACAATCATGCGGATATGAATCTAGGGTAATCTGTAGTTTGGTTGATTTGACCAAAACGTGTGTGCTTGGTCGTCTTCTATGTTTAACCCGTGCAGTTGAAACCGATTTGTTGTAAGTTTACCGTTGTTCGGAAGACTTGGATCCTAAGATTCTGATCTATATCAAGTTATGGCTGTGATGAGATTGGGTTGGGGCACGATTGGCTCGAATACGTATTCCCTGGCTCTCTAGGTCCCGTGATTGTCATACAAAAGCCACAATGTAAACTAAATGCAGCAAAGTAAAATTAACTATGTGAAGTATATCTATAACATATATGACTTCTATATTTTTGTATTTTTCTGATGAATTTTATAAATGAATTGAAGGAGCAGCTATTTTAATATATCTAGAAATTGACGATTAATCTAATGACGAATTTAAAACAAACAAAGTAACCGAGTATAGCTACTTGCCTGTGCAGTTGTAAATCTATTCTAAACAATGAAATAACTGATCTAATCTATTTGAAAGACTCTCGATCCTACCTCAGAAGTGAGGAAAGAATCATAGTCTCTCAAAAACTATCAATCCTCACAGCTTCCCTGGCAATATCGAAAGTAAAATTGACTGAAATAAAGTGATTGGCTACTCTATTTGATATGCTTCTAATTTAGAACTTTGAAAGCTAGAACCTGGATTCTGCAGAACAATGGCAAATCCAATGATGTGTGTGATCTTGTCCCCTCAGTGTGACCTCCTCGCTCCTTCGTGTTCACGTGGATCCAGAAAAGCATGTAATGCTAGCATCAACAGAAGTAGATATTGGGACAAAGGCAACTTAGGATACAGACTGAATACAATGCGAGTAGGAGAGAGATAGCGCAAGAGTACAGAGCTTGGCTTATGCAATTCCTAGCGGGATTTATTGCGAGTCATGCAACATAAAACATCCAGAACCTGAAACTATCCTACTTGAAGAACAAAACCTACAACTTTAATGGCTTCCTATTGAAAACAAACTATTCTACTCCAATGGATTGGATGAAATATCAACAACACTTGCACAAGATGGATATGTGGCTTCCTAACAACAAAAACAACACTAACTAAGCATGCAATGAATGAAACTAAGAATTCTAAGCAAAATGAAAGACTAATCTATTGCAATGAGAAATTCAGAGGAAAATTTGAGGGGCCATTTGCTTGAGCACAAGCCAACTATTTATAGCATTTGCATTTACCCAAGGTAAAAACCAAATTGAACTCTTAAACTATAAACAATGGCAAAACACTATTCCAGGGAACCAGAATCATTAATGCAAGCCCAAGGCGGTGAAAAAAGCTGGTAAACGTTGAAATTTACGTGAGTCATGTTAAAAGAGCATTCTGAAAATGCGTGAAGGACCACCACCCTGAGCAGGGGCGGCGGTTACAGGACCGCCACCCTGATCAGGGCGGCGGTCACGAGACCGCCCCTAGGCAGGGCGGTGGTTTCATAATTGAAGAGAAAAAGGAAAAGAAAAGAGGGGAAAAGAGAAAAGCAAAGCACGCGGGGGCTAAGCGGGGCATGCGGGATGATAACACATACTTGGAGAGATTTTCCGGATCCCGAACACCTTGCGAGGAGACTTGTATCATCATTGGGGCACGTGTTACGTTGTTCGATGGTGTGCGTACCCTACAATTTTGGGTACGTACATATTTCCCCCTCGGAGAAGCGTTTTAGCCATGAAGAGGCATAAAACGGTGGGTCCGAGTATGGCGGTCCCAAAATGGGAAGTTGGAAGTTATACCTGATACGTCCGTGTGTGTTGAAATGACGCCATCCAAAATTCCCGCTCCCTGCAAAACGAAAAGAGAACTCAAGTGCAGATAGACAAGATAGATCGGAAAATAAATGCTAAAATAATGGGAAATGAGGATGTACCATTTGTGTGGGGGTAAGAACTTACCTCCGTCGGCGCTCCAAACCTGCGAAAAAAAAACATTCAAAACAAGTCAGGCTGCTATATATATGAAAGTGGGCCCATTTTCCTATTCATTTGCGCGTGTTGATTTGATTGATTCTGAGCTCTGGGACCCACGGTGATGGTTTCTTACGAGAGTAGAGTCAAAACGTCCGTGACGAGATAGCGATCATGCCTCCGCGTGTAGATCATCGACCCACGAGATCACAGGTTAGTTCTCCTCAATTTATTGTTTTTACCTCCAAACTTTTAAAATGCTAAAATCTTTGTCGTGGGGGGTTATTTTTGAAAATGTTAGGTTCAAAAGGTCCATCTAGGGGGCGCCTACTGGGTAGGCTTTGTTTTAGTTAAAATGGTCCTTTTTAGTGTTTTTGGCCTTTTTAGGATATAAAACCCGCGTGGGTTTTCGGGACACGACCGCCGCCGCCCAGGGCAGCGGTTACCCCGCCCTTGTTCGGGCGGTGGTGGTTACAAGACCACCACCCTTAAGGCGGAGGTTGCCCTAAACCGCCACCTTTGCTCGGGCGGCGGTTCTTCACAGAATGTCAAAAGAACACTTTTTTTGAGATTGTTTTTTTGCATTTTTAGCATTTCTATGTGTTTTCATGATTTTTCTAATGTCATTTGGATGCTAACTTGCTTTGTTTTGTGTGTTTTTGGGTGTATGCAGTGAGAGAGGAGTACATTCGGTGGAGCCGAGAGAGGGAGTGTGACTAGCTCCCAGCAGTGTTAGACGCCCTTTCACAGGATGAGCAGGATACTCTTCAGAGGGCTGGTATACTACGTATATCACGGGTTCCACATGTTGCACCATCCAGTCACATACTCTGTGACTTATTTTCCTACTGGGATGTTGATCGGAACACCTTCCGATTACTAGGGGTCCGAGGTGAGTGGACCATCACACTGGAGGATGTTTACCGTATCCTGGGGGTCCCGATCATCGGAGACGACTCACCCTTGAGACAACAGGTTCACGGGCCCAGATAGCATAGTGGGCTTCTTACATGGGAGATGCAGTCATCTCCATGGGTTCAAAGAAGGGGGTCAGAGTTCGGTCTATTCCTAGTTTTCCCATCCCCTTGCTTCACCAGGCTATTATGGGGATCCTTGCCTCGAGATTGATCGGGGACAAGGGAGGAGACACACTACTATATTGCTGGTCCCCCATCATTGCACAGATCGAGGGTCATGGCCGGATTTACGCCTGGGGAGTAGATATACTTGGGACTACCTACCACGACTTATACAGGGTAGTCCATTTACAGGGGCAGTCTTTGAGCCACCCGACCCTGGTCATGAGTTGGGTCTATGAGCACTTCATCCCTATGGCAGAGGTGTAGAGGTGACAGATCCCGGAGCTGTGAGGGCAGCCAGATGGATAGATATGTCGGTGCTCAGAGCACCTCATCAGCCAGTTGCTTCTCTGACCACCGATGACATGGAGGCCACACCATATCAGACCATGGCAGTATATGGGGCGAGGAGGCTCTTACTTTGATCTCCTGCTCCACCACAGGGTAGCTTATTGACAGAGTAGGGCGAGTGGAGATACACCCCTTTGGCCGAGTTCCTCAGCAGTTTGGCCTACCTTACATGGGCATGCTTCCCCTGGTAGTGCCAATATAGGTCAGTTCGAGAGGCCAGAGGGGGTCCTAGAGGCCGGGGTTGGACAGTTGTTACACCTAGGCATTCCTATTGCAGCCAGAGGGTAGTACGTGCCCGAGGGAGAGCTGGTGCTCCTCAGGCACCCCTACTTCAGATTTTCGCGGGTCCTGCCCATAGCAGATGACCCCATCGACATAGACTCTGAGTCCGAGGAGTTCACAGGGGGAGAGACAGAGGAGGAGACTGAGGAGGACAGTGATCCTGAGTGGCATGACACTCAGGATATCATGCAGCAGAGAGGGTCAGAGCAGAGTGCAGAGAGAGTGACTTTGGTTTCAGAGGAGCCACTCTCCCAGGGCCATGGTGGGGAGGATGAGTCCATTGTAGGATGCTACATTGCTCCAGCCACGGGGGGAGCACCTCAGTCAGTGGCGGCATCTGTGGCAGGTGCTTGACCCTAGAGATCCATCCTGAGGCCTGGTGATCCGAGTAAGTTACCACCCTTCCTTTTAATGTTTGTTTTTAATTAGGATTGCCTTAGTTGCTATCTCTCCTTTTGTTTACACTTGTGTTTTATCTCTTGTTTTATTTCTAATTTGTTTTCTCCTTTGTTTGCAGAGACCGCCGATGAGTGGCGAGACTTGATTCAGGGTATGCACCGATACCCTGATGATTCCCATGGAGAGGACCCATGCGGAGCTATCTGTGGATGCCGGGAGCCCTCAGCAGCTGGCAGACATACTGACGACATCTTTTCCCCTGTCTGGCATGTGGCCAGGATGGTATCGACTCTCCGTACGGAGCTAGCGGGGTATAGGACAGCCGAGCGCCTGATGAGGAGTCATTCTCGTGGCGAGACTGCGGCTGCCCCTCGGGATCCTGAGCCCTCCGTGCACTCAGAGCGCCGGCGTAGCCGAGTCCTAGGCATGGGCGTGCACCTTCAGAGGGGTCTCATAGGGATTGAGAAGCCACTTGGCTCTCCTAGATTTTTGTATGATATTTTTGTATATCCGGGCTCTTTGAGCATTTTGACCATGCTTAGCGCATGATGGCATTGTACAGAATTTTGATCATTTATATATATATATATATATATATATTATATATATATTTTTTTGGATCAAACTTTTGGCATTTATGGCTTTGCTTCCATTTCCATTTCCTCATGTACATTATGATGTTATGCTTATATGCTTTTTAGAATGTATGCAATGGAGAACAAATGATACAAATGTTTACTTTCTTTTTGTATTTCATGATGCTGATATATGATAATGTAGATACAATGTGATTTTGAATCTTAGTTTCTGTAAGCAATTTTGGGTACTTCATATTTGTTTTGGCAAAGTGGTGAAGATAAGCCGGTATGATGAGTAGATAGACTTGCCCCTCTCCTAACCCCACGCAACTAGTAAGATGCGAGGGCTCATCACCGAGAGCTGAAAAGGGCACAAGTTATGAAATGTGTTGAAATGATAGTGATGAAAGATAGACAAAGCTTTGGCGGAACCAAATTAGGATGCTACAAGCCTACTCCACTCGAGTGACTTCATAGTTTTGGGATGCAACTTGCTTTGTGGTTTATCTAGACTTAGATCCATAGATGGCCACATGGTAGACAAAATCTGGGTTTTAGGATTTTTAATTCTCTTGGAATTTTGGACATCCGATTCATTTGTTTTTGACTCAAGACTTCAAGATTTGAATTGTTTGTTTATGACCTTTTACGTTTGTTTGTCAAGAGGACCCCCCACACCTTGCCCCATGCTACTAGTAAGAAGCGTGGGTTTATCACCTTAGGCAAGGCATAGGTGAGTAAGGGCATTTCCATCCTTTCCCAACCCTACGTCACTAGTAAGAGATGCAAGCTCATCACCGAAGGTTGGTGGGGCAAGGAAATGTGTAAATTTAAAATTTTCTGTTTGATCTATATTTGACTTGTTTACTTGAGCAAAATGTCAGTGTGTTTTTATTTCCAAAGAGATATACATACGGGATAGATGTGACACCATGAAGCTTCTAGAATAGACCATAGGCAAGACACCTATCCTAAGAAGAAACCAAAAGTGAGAACAAACCTGCAGATCTTGGTATGGTTACCGTTAAGACCTTGTCATATCTAGCTTTATTTGATGAAGTGATTCCAAAATAGTTTGATGATATCATGGAAATAGAGAAGTATGATTAGAGTGTTTATGCCAACAACATCATGAGTTTGTAATGAATTTCTTTGAGAATAAATTCCTTGATCACAAATTTGTACAAAACAAGTGGACAAAATGATCCTAACTATATGAAGATGCAATGTAGATATAATATACAAGTAGTACTAGTTGCTTACGCGTAGAATCGTTTGAGGTGTAGGGAATTGACTGTTTCACCAAATTCCTCACCTTCCAACGTACATAGGAGATATGCACCATTTCCATAGTCCTTCATGACTTGGTATGGGCCCAACCATTTGGGCCAAAACTTCCTTCCTTCACCGGTCTTTTTGTCGATCCGGCTGTCTAGCCTTAGAACTAGATCACCTTCATATATGTCACGTTCATAGACTTTCTTGTTATACTACGCACATTCGGTCAGCATAGACTCTTGTGCCACTGTTCAACATCTATCCTAGCTTCATCTAGGCTTTCTAGTTGGGAGAGACGTGCTTCTCTGTAAGCGTCTTCGTCTAGAATCCCTTGTAATGAGATACGGAGACTGGGTATTTCAACCTCAAGCGGGAGAACTACTTCTGCCCCAAATACCAACGAAAAAGGAGTGGCTCCTGTTGGTGTTCTTATTGAGGTTCGGTGGGCCCATAAGGCCGGATATAACTTCAAATGCCAATCTCACTTGTTTTCTTTCACCATTTTAAGGAGAATGGCTTTTAATGTTTTGTTTGTCACCTCAGCCTTGTCCATTGGCTTGAGGGTAATACAAGGAGGCCGTATGATGGCTTATTTTAAATTTATTGCACAATTCGTGAACTTCGTCATTCTTAAAAGAAGTCCCATTATCTGAGATAATGATTTGCGGGATACCATACCTACAAATGATTTGGTTCAAAATGAACTTGGCGATTACAGAACCCGGCACAATAGTAAGAGGCATAGCCTCTACCCACTTGGTAAAATATTCGGTGGCCATGATTATGAAATTATGGCCATCTGTAGATGAGGGAGAGAATTTCCCTATTAAATCTAGGCCCCACATAGAAAAGGGCCATGGAGTAGCGATTGGTTGTAGAGCTTGTGTCGGCATGTGAATCTCATGAGAGAATTCTTGGCACTTATGACACCTTCGTACAAACTCTACTGCGTTGTGTTCTAGAGTAGGCCAGAAATAGCCCATTCGATGTATTTTATGAGTGGTGGCATGGCCACCGAAGTGGCCTCCACACATTCCACTATGAGATTCGTGGAGAATCTTCTTGGATTCTTCTATGTCGACACATCTTAAAAGCATTCCATCGAATGCTTTTCGATAGAGCACTTGCTCTATGACGTATTTAGCTACGATAATGCGTAACCACCTTCTTTGTTGTGATGTAGCACCTTCCGGATATGTATGATCCATGATATAATTAATAATATCAGTATACCAAGGACACTCAGAGATGGGAGGTCTGGTTTCGATGTAGTATATGCATTCATCGGGAAAGTCCAGATCTACTAGATCACCTCCATCTAATGGATTATCAGCTAACCAATCCATGATGATTTGTCCTTTAACAGACTTTTGATTTACAAATGTTAATTCAAATTCACCCATTAAGGTTATAAAGCGTCCAACCTTTTTAGACAAGGACCCTTGCGTGAGGAAAGTTCATAAATGTTCTGTCTTTACAATGACCTTTGTTTCTTGATTTAACATGTAATGTCTTAAGCATTTGGTTGCAAAGACTATGGCGAGGCATTCTCATTCTACTTGTGTATAGCGTGTTTCATAGTCGAGCAATGTTTGGCTAATGAAATAGATCACACGTTCTCTCTTGTCATCGTCTTCTTGAGCCAACATACAGGCTAGCGAGACATTGGTGGCTCGCGAATATAAAATTAACGGGTGATCCGGCTTAGGTGGCATTAGCGTAGGTGGTGATAACAAGAAATGCTTAACTGCGTTGAAAGCTTCATTGCAGTCTTCGGTCCAATCAATGCTATAATCTTTCTTGAGTAGATTGTTGATTGGATGAATGGCAAAACTTAAGTCCGGGATGAATCTCCGGATTGCACCAAGTTTTCCGAGAAATGACCTGATTCCAGATTCATCCGAAGGTGGCACCATTTCGAGAACAACCTTAATTTTGGTTGGGTCAACATCAATCCCATGTGATGATATAATGTAACCTAGGAGCTTCCCCTGTTACACCAAAGACGCATTTTTCTAGATTTAGCGTGACTCCGTATTCTATCAGACGTGAAAGAATGACGCGAAGCACTTCCGGATGGTCACAACGCTTCTTGGCCTTGGCCAACAAGTCATCTACGTAGGATTCCACAATTTTATGAATAAGATCATGAAATATATATCATAGCCCGCTGGTACGTAGCACCAGCGTTCTTGAGACCGAATGGCATAACAACATAGCAATAGGTTCCCCAAGGAGTTATAAACGTGGTTTTAGCTTGATCTTGTTCGGATATTCTGATTTGATTGTATCCCGAGAATCCATCCATGAGAGATAAAAGCTCAAATCCAGTTGTTGCATCAACAATGACATCTATAGATGGTAATGGGAAGTCATCTTTAGGACATGCCTTGTTAATGTCTCGAAGTCTACACAAGATGCGTATCTTTCCATTCTTTTTGAGAACCGGAATGATATTAGATACCCACTGAGAGTAATCAACTGGTTTGATGAATCCTACTTGGAGGAGTTTCATTACCTCCTCTTTCACCATGAGAGCTACCTTGGGTTTCATTGGTCTCGATTTTTGTTTAATCGGTTTTGCATCTGATTTAGTGACGAGGTTGTGCACCGCAATGTGTGGTGCAACCCCTGTCATTTCTTTATAATTAAATGCAAAAGCCTTCTGATGTTCCTTGAGGATCCGAGTGTGTATTTCTACTTCTAATGGAGTTAACGAGGATCCTAACTTCAATATTCTTGGTTCATCTTCCGTTTCGATGTTAATATCAATTGTTTCTTTGATTAAAGAAGTGTTACCTTCTTCAAACTCAGGCGGGGCTGGAGGTAGTTCCAGATCATCTCTCTATTTTTGACTATGTATATGCTAAGTTCCTTTTGTGGGGAAGTTCTGTCATGGGATTCCCAAAGTAAGAAGATGAATGTGGGATTAGGGATAAATCTACCACGTGATGGGTGAGATGTAATGCCGCATAGGCGTTCAAGAAATCAAGAGTGTTTGTATCACTATCGATGTGGTCTAGGATAGTAGATTTGTTTTCATTTCCATTTAAAAGAGGATTTGACATTGTTTTTATCAGTGGTTCAGTATGAAGGGATACCATGAAATGGGTGTCCTCTAACTTACTATTTGGAGTAAAGCGTGATGCTGAGGTTGCTATTGAATCGGCGAGAAGATTTTGTTCTCGTGGGATTGCTTCAATTGATATGAAGTCAAACTCCTTGCTTAAATTCAATACATAGCTGTTTTGTAGAGTTGTAAGTGCTCGGCTCTGGTTTCATACATCTCAGAGAACTTGGTTTGCTACCAATTGTGAGTCTCCTAACACTCTGATGTTATCAACACCGATTCTCTTAGCTAAGATGAGGCCAAGGAGGAGGGCTTCGTACTCAGCGCCATTGTTTGTGCATTCAAAATTTAGTTTAAAGGAAAATGGTAGGACTTTTCCCTCGGGAGAAGTAAGGATTACACCTGCCCCAGCTCCGTAATGACATTTAGCTCCATCAAATGGAGAGTCCAATACTTAGCTGGGAATATGGGCACTGGGATATTTGTTGTGTTAACATCTTCTACCTCTACCATGCAGAGATCTACTACTGGGAGAGAACCGACACCTAGGGTGTACCCCATGCCTACAGAATCAAATGGTAGGAACATTGGTAGATCCTGTTCTAGTAATTCAACAATTTTTGTAGTAGTTCCTAATGATACTGTTTCTACAATGTTAGCCTCATCTTTGAGGGCTGGGATTGTCTTGGCTAGGCTCATAGTTTCAAGATCTGTCGTAGGTACCAACTTTTCTTCTGGTTTTCGCGTTGGTAGGTTTATTAAGTTGGTTTGTTGGGAGTTCAAACTCCGAGTGCACACCTGGTCTTTTCTTTAGGTCAGCCAGGTGTATATCGAATGGTTTTGGATCACCTTTGGCTATGAATATCTTTCCTAAGTGTAAAAACTTACTTCTTGAAATAGCGTAGAAGGGATTGCCTTCATACGGTGTATCCATGGTCGGCCGAGGATCATATTATAGTTAGTTTCCCGATCTATAATATAAAACTTCAGTCAAGATTGTTTTGGGTCCTAAGGTGACCGGTAGTATTATAGTTCCAATTGAAGTGGCTTTAAGGCTATCATAGCCTCTTAGTGTATTTCAGTTGTGGAACAATTTGTTTCTCCATACCCTAGCTTTTGAAGGAAAGAAAAAGGGACTATGTTAACTGCTGCCCCATCATCAACCATCGCTGTTTCACATAATTGTTATAAACCCACACTTGCAAGTGTAAGGCTGGATCACCTCGGCGTGCAATCTCAGCATCTGTTGGCATTTTGTTTATTTCGAATATGAATTCGGTGTCCCTATCCGGCTGCCCCGGAGGGTGGATATCAAAGTCTATATGGTTCACCTATGTTTCGGGAGGTGGAGTGATGTTAATTAGATGACCTAAACCCAATGCTTCTAAAAGAGCAGCCCTGTGAGCAGGGGAGTTCTTCAATAAATCCAAAAAGGAGATGTGCGAGAAGGTTTTTGTTAGATCATTAATTAAATCATAAGCACCCACGGGCTTTATTAATACTTGTTGGATATTGTCC
Source organism: Taxus wallichiana var. yunnanensis (assembly GCA_018340775.1). Lineage (NCBI taxonomy): Eukaryota > Viridiplantae > Streptophyta > Pinopsida > Cupressales > Taxaceae > Taxus > Taxus wallichiana. The sequence goes on from CM031239.1 coordinate 819,178,354, forward strand.
ATTTCTAATGGGTAGCTTGGACTTAGCTGAGAGGAATACTCTCGTGTCCTTGTTACGGCTTCTACGGGTAGTTCGGCATCTAACTCCACTAAACCGACTATCTTAGGTCATGGCTGACTTCCTAATTGTGGCGCAACTAATGGATTCAGTGAAGTTGAGGCTTCATGATCATTGTTTCCTATAATTACACCCTTGTTTGTCCCATTTGGATTTAACTTGTTATTGTTGTGATTTGGGAGCGGATCATTGAAGATCTTGAGGGGTGCATTTTGAGGGGAAACTACCCCTGTAAAAGTATTTGGTGTTGGTGACGTAGGATCTGCCAAGAACATATCTATAAAAGTTGTCTTTGTTCCTCTGGAAAACGTTGCATGAATTTATTGTAGTCACGACACGTTCTAGTGTCATGGCCTCGATTTTGTGAAAACCACAATACGAGTTAGGATTGTAATTCCTAGTTTGTTGGCTTGGTGTATATTGTGGCCTAAAACTTTGATCAAACCATTGCCTATTAAAGTTTTGCATTTGTTGTCTTTGGTTTGAATTCTGTTTTGATACCCAGTTGAATTTTGGTTTGGATCCCATGTAGGGCTTCACCATTGTTGTTGTTGTTGTTGTTGTGATGATTAAAATCCACTGTATTGATTGTTGGAGTAAAGTTGTTGTTTCGTTGGTTGTTTATTTGTGGTGGAGTATTCACAACATTTACCTTTCTAGCCTGATCAGTTACTCCATCTGTTGTCACTCCATGATTTTTATTAAGGATTTTAGGTCCTTGATTGACATTCGTGGTAGTAGGATAAGTTGTAGTGTTCTGGTTGGAAGTGATTAACCTCCCATTTGCTCCATATGTTTTGCGACCACTATCAATTGCCGCTTGATCTATTCGGAGAGCACTCTCAAGTACTTCATCGTAAGTTCTTAGTGGGAACTTCTGACTTCTTCCTTCACTTCTCTGTTGAGAGAATGAAGGAATAAATCATAGTTCCATTTGGTCCATATTTGGAGCACTTGCCAAAGAATAAAGAACTGTACGCCACCTCTGGATGAAATGGGCGACATATTCATTGTGTTCTTGCTTGATGTGTAAGAATTCCCTGATTCCTGTTCTTAATAGTTTGTTCATGTCAAATGCCTTGATGAACTCTAAAATGAGTTGCTTGAATGAATGGATGGAAGCCTCAGGTATTCTATAATACCAATCGAGAGCGATACCTTCCAAGGTTTTGGGAAATATTTTAGCAACAACCCCATCCCAAGGGAGTAGTTCTCGATGGCTGTGGCGTAAGCTTTGATATGTGCATTCGGATCTCCCTCACCTTTGTACTTGGGAAAATCGGGAAGAGGTCTTGGAAGCATGACACTTCGTATGGTGAAATCTAAGGGCTCTTTCAAGTATTCTGAATATGTCCCTATCGCATAGGTTTCGACCATTGATGGTGCCTGTTGAGGGAGTGGAGGTGGAATGGGTTGTTGATATGGCATAGCGTATACGCGTTGGCGGGGGCATAAGGAAACCCCTGTGTTTGAGGAATCATGCCGGGAGAGGAGAACATATCCCCTTGTGGTGATTTGGAGTACATGTTTAAGTATGAAGGGGTATTGTCCAAAATGGATTATTTTGTACTAGACCGGGAGGTGTCAGAATGGTGTTAGAAATGACGGTTCTAGTCGGCGTTTGTTGTGAATACTGAGGGTCATGCCTAACGTACCTATTCCTGTGAGGAGGTCTATTTGGCTAGGATTAGAATTTCCTGCCTGCATGAGTTGAGAATGGTGATTTTCCTGAGCAAGTTCTAACCCCCTCACTTTTTCTACTAATGTTGAAATGACTTCATTTGGTGAAGTCACGGTATTTTTCCTTAGCGGCGTTTGTTGTATATCATGGTGTTGTATAGGCATGTGATATCCTGCTATGAATTGATCACTGCCCTGCCAAGTTTCCCCGAGGGCATTTCCTATATGTAATGGCATGGAGGTATTTCCTTGAAAAGAGACCTCGGGTTGTGTTTGTAAACTCCCTATAGGTGGGTACATACCTTGGGAACGTTGTTCATTCCTGGCATAACGTATCGAATGTTCATTATCTAAAACTAGGTATGGGTCAGCTTGTCTACTAATTTGTGGTCTAAGTAGTACCTGAGGAGATGAACTAGACTCTCCTGTGAGCATCATATTGTTTGAGCCTGAAGGCTCTGTTTGTTGTGTTTGAGCGAATTGATCCAACTCCTCTGTTTGGAAAGATGAGTTATATCTGACCCTTGGAGTTTGTGTTGACAATTGGTTAGTTGAGTAGTTGTCACCCCATACCGAGAGCGAGGGTGATGATTGTCTATTCAGTTGAGCGTAGTATGCCTCAAGACCTAAGAGAGGCCTACCATATGCATCGAATCCCGACATATTCGGGGGTATATGAATACCCATAGAATAATGGGAAGGAGCGAAGGTGATGGTGAAAGCTGATGAGGTAGTAAAGATGAAAAAAGTTGTTTTAATTTAAAAGAACCAGTAGAAATCTGACTCCAAATCAGAAAGTAGAAAGGTTCACGTCGGGTTCACCAATTTTGTATGATGGAAAAGTGACAAGCGAGCATGGGAATCTACAAGTAACTTTTCCTCACACCCGACCTCCCGAGGTCGTGCCGAGACAACCGGTGGGGATTGAATATGTGTGGGATGTAGACAAACTAGTTAGGCAATCTGATGTCTTCGACGCGCACTAGTGGAAATTGTGAATCTAAGGCAAAGAAGGCCCTCCTAACCTAAACTGGTGTGATAGATCGATCAGCAAGGATGACTTCTCGAAGGCTCCAATCAATATCGAGCTCTGGCATGATTCGGTCTATGGGTTGTGGAATACATGGAAAATGACCTGGGATAGTTTCGTGTATGTCTCCAGATAAGGTCATAGGGCGGATGGTAAATATAATTGACTCTATGGGTGATTCTCTGGCCTAGTCCAGAACTCCTTAGCTTTGTTAGCTGCTATGTCTAACAAGGATAATTGTTCGATGATGATAGGTGGAAGTGGAGTAGATCTGAATACTAATGTACGTAGGCCAACATCTATGTCTGATTCACCTATGGACTCGTTGGGCTTGTGAGACTTGTGGGTCACAACCATAGATTCATGTTTGTTGTGGTCTACTTATGGTCATGTGCGGATTCAGTCCCTAATCCCTAGTATCCAATAGTCATATGCTTTCTCAGCCTCTATATTCAGATTTAACAGTTGTGTGATCTTTTCAGAGTATCTCACAGTGTTTGTGCAACCTAAATTCTCAAGCTGGTATCTATATCTGTGAGAGTGTCTCCTGTGTCTGGTTGTGGGACCAAAGGATCACAACCAAATGTTTTCTCTCTTTCAAACCCTTCCACAGTCATGCGGATATATATCTAGGGTAATCTGTAGTTTGGTTGATTTGACCAAAACGTGTGTGCTTGGTCGTCTTCTATGTTTAACCCGTGCAGTTGGAAACTGATTTGTTGTAAGTTTACCATTGTTCGAAGACTTGGATCCTAAGATTTTGATCTATATCAGTTATGGCTGTGACGAGATTGGGTTGGGGCACGATTGGCTCGAATACGTATTCCCTGGGCTCTCTAGGTCCCGTGATTGTCATACAAAAGCCACAATGTAAACTAAATGCAACAAAGTAAAATTAACTATGTGAAGTATATCTATAACATATATGACTTCTATATTTTTGTATTTTTCTGATGAATTTTATAAATGAATTGAAGGAGCAGCTATTTTAATATATCTAGAAATTGACGATTAATCTAATGATGAATTTAAAACAAACAAAGTAACCGAGTATAGCTACTTGCCTGTGTAGTTGTAAATCTATTCTAAACAATGAAATAACTGATCTAATCTATTTGAAAGACTCTCGATCCTACCTCAGAAGTGAGGAAAGAATCATAGTCTCTCAGAAACTATCAATCCTCACAACTTCCCTGGCAATATCGAAAGTAAAATTGACTGAAATAAAGTGATTGGCTACTTTATTTGATATGCTTCTAATTTAGAACTTTGAAAGCTAGAACCTGGATTCTGCAGAATAGTGGCAAATCTGATGATGTGTGTGATCTTGTCCCCTCAGTGTGACCTCCTCGCTCCTTTGTGTTCACATGGATCCAGAAAAGCGTGTAATGCTAGCATCAATAGAAGTAGATATTGGGACAAAGGCAGCTTAGGATACAGACTGAATACAATGCGAGTAGGAGAGAGATAGCGCAAGAGTACAGAGCTTGGCTTATGTAATTCCTAGTGGGATTTATTGTGAGTCATGCAACATAAAACATCCAGAACCTGAAACTATCCTACTTGAAGAACAAAACCTGCAACTTTAATGGCTTCCTATTGAAAACAAACTATTCTACTCCAATGGATTGGATGAAATATCAACAACACTTGCACAAGATGGATATGTGGCTTCCTAACAACAAAACAACACTAACTAAGCATGCAATGAATGAAACTAAGAATTCTAAGCAAAATGAAAGACTAATCTATTGCAATGAGAAATTCAGAGGAAAATTTGAGGGGCCATTTGCTTGAGCACAAGCCAACTATTTATAGCATTTGCATTTACCCAAGGTAAAAACCAAATTGAACTCTTAAACTATAAACAATGGCAAAACACTATTCCAGGGAACTAGAATCATTAATGCAAGCCCAAGGCGGTGAAAAAAGTTGGTAAACATTGAAATTTACGTGAGTCGTGTTAAAAGAGCATTTTGGAAAATGCGTAAAGGACCACCGCCCTGAGCAGGGTGGTGGTTACAGGACCGCCACCCGCGGGGCGGCGGTCATGAGACCTCCACCCAGGCAGGGTGGCGGTTTCATAACTGAAGAGAAAAAGGCAAAGAAAAGAGGGGAAAAGAGAAAAGCAAAGCACGTGGGGCTAAGCGGGGCATGCGGGATGATAACGCATACTTGGAGAGCTTTTCCGGATCCCGAACACCTTATGAGGAGACCTGTATCATCATTGGGGCATGTGTTATCCCACATATAAGTGGGTTTTGATGGAATTAGTTCGATAATTGCTACATCTCCATAAAATCCAACATGACGGGCATAAGGCGAAGTTTCAATTCCCGAGTAGTTTTGGGTTTACTTGTGTGCATCCTCTTACAAAGCAAAGAATGTTGAGGGTGAAATGGGCTAGATGACATTGAAGACCTATCACCCACATGTTAGCTTTGATTATTGGGGTGCGGTTGGTAGAATTAGTCCAATCTTTGCTATTCACATACCTCAATTGGAGGACATCTAGATAAATTGTAGAGATGAAATTGCCATGCGGGAAAGAGACTATCAAAGGTTGACTCTAGAGGAAGTGGCTAAATATGGAATTGTAGAGGTTCTTGAGGGCCTTCAAGATGATGGAGATGTCTTGGACCCCATTTATGATCAAACTAATGTGAAAGACCAACCATTTCCATGGATCAATTGGTGATCTGAAAATTTACCAAAATTTTTACCTCGATCACCGACCCATATAGGTCATAAATAGTTGTCGATAAAATTAATCCTTTTAAGTAAATACACTCAAAATAATGAAATAATGAAAACACATTAAACACAAGTTAATTACGAGTTCAGCAATAGCCTACGTCTCTGGATTCTTATAGAACTATTCCACTAGTCAAAACTTGTAAGTACAATATAGTTTCTTATAATAAAACCTAATGGAACTTTAAACTTGCATAAATAGTACTCTAGACCTTCAAAGGAACATTGATGGTATTTTAGGGACCATCCTCCACCTTCCTGGCACACAAAATCCTACAAAACTTGATCGGCCTTCCAGATGCTATTAAGACGCCCTATGGTACTTCGGTCGACACTCCAAGCTTTGCAAGTAGATAGTGTGGCGCTATGGGCCAATTGGGTAGTTTTACAATATCTCCCAATTACAACATCGCCTATTAAAATAGGTCCATCCTCAATTATTGCCTAATAAATAATAGGCCAATAAAAATAATGCCTTAAAAATAATTAAGGTCTTTAATATAGCTTAGAAGCTATATTTAATAACACCTCGAATGCCTTTACAAACCTTAATAAGCTTAAGGCTTGTGTGTTTTGTACAATGAGGGGTTGGTCCCCTTTATATAGTGTAAAGGCCCCCAAATGTTTTAAAAAAACCCATATCATGACAACTATACCCCAACCAACTTGCTAGCTAACTTGGTTGGTGCGTCCGATTGGAGGGGAGAGGTAGTGGATTCGAAACCCTTGCCTTGCATTTTCTTAGTTGGTTTGGACCGACCACGAACGCCTCGCCACATGTGCCTTGGGATCTATGTTGACTCATCCACACATCAACCGTTGACCTCCCTTCCGTTTTCATGTTTCTCTTCTTCTTGTTGTGACCACCACATCCTCATTCCCTCACATCCACCGAGATTCCCCTCTCTGTGTTGGCCGAGCTGCCGCCATTGTGCCATTGTGACGAGTCATTCGGCTAATATTTTTGCATGGGTTTATCCCATATAGATCAGAGTGTAGAAGATAAGGCTTAAAATATCCTTTTGAACAACTCTTCTATAGTGGCATCGAGCCACATCCTCTCGTATATTTTTCCAGCCAAGGTAAATAAGGAAACTCTCTGTTAGCTCAATGAGTTAATGGTATGTCTTCGTCAATGCAATATAACCATCTCACCCTTATAACTAGCCAATGTATATAGCTCTACTGAGATAAATATAACTCACTTGAGTTGACTAATAGAGCAAAGTGGTGGTAGGCCACATGGTGAACTGAGGACCCACCATGTGGAAAATATTTTGTGATCACTGACAAAGAATCGTGAGTCAAAGACCGGTGGTATGAAAATTTGACCCATGCCTTTGTCCGCTTTACATCTTGCCGCATTTTCATGACTTGCCGATGATGACCCGGTCCCATCTAGGGTTGACTTCAACTTTGACTAGCCACCATTTGCATGTACGGACTCCATTTTTGACGTTTAGATAGTCATTGGAAATCTCTCAGAGTGATCTTACATACTATAGTAATTCTAGGAGATTTAGTTAACAATGTGTCCTCCGTATTGTCCTCTAGATCAATTGGTCACTCAAAGAGTGCGAAATTCGAAGGAGTGCACACAACTCATATTCTTAACCAGACCCACCAATGGTGATATCATTCGAGCCACACCAAAAGTTTTAGAGAATATTCCTATCACCAAAACACATGTATAATCACCGGTGGGCCACCCCACCTCTTCAAAAGGATTGAAGTCCATTGCCAAACCCACTCCCAAGCCTCGTAAGGCTACCATTGTCTATAGAGTTTTGGATCTTCTTCTAAGGTCCCTTCTACTAAAGCTAATCCTTACAAAGTTCCTTCCATGGAAGTCATTGATCTCGATATTTCCCCACCAAACACTCAAGTGTTTCAGTCACCTCATTCACCTCCTCTTCTTACTTCACCATTTTCAGTTCCTCCTTCTCCTCCACCTTTCACTCTATCTTTTCCCACATCTTTCATTACTACTTCCCCCTTTTCTCCTACTCTCCTCACTTCATCTCCTACCATGGCTAAGGTTTTCTCCTCACTTCCCTCTCTTTCATTCGGGGATGTTATGGCTATAGGATCCTCTCTTGAGACTATTCTTCCTAAAAAAACTCTCCTTATTTCCTCTCCCGTCCTTCTCCCCATTTCATACATGTCTAAAACCATCATTTCCACTCCATACTCACTTGTTACCACATCTTTACCACTTATGGTTTTTGTAATGTTGTTCTTTCATCACCTATCTAGTTTACTACTTTGTGATGAAAGTGCCTATGTTATCCTCTGAATAGTTTTCTTCTTCTTATTTTACTCTTGCATGGTTAAATAGGAAAAATCCCAAGCAGAAGAAGAAAATTTATATTGGAGATGACGTTGATCTCAATGTCTTGGATTTGACTCCCTGATGACAAGCAAAGAGAGCAAGGGTTATTTCTCACCTTTCAATTAATCAGACAGGGGAAAGATTCATTAAGATAGAAAATTCATTGCTAAGAATTCAAAAGAAAATATCATCAGAATGAGACTATCATATTTCAATGTTTTCTCTTGGTAAGGCCACACATGAAGGTTTGAAATATGATGTCCAGCTTTTGTTTGGAAATATTCGGAAAAATTCGATAAGGACAAGATCACCAAAGATGACCTGAAAGGAAAGGTAGAACATTTGAAAACCATCCGCCATAAGATCACGTAACCGAATCGTAAAACTACTCTTTACGTATCTTCATGTTTTGATGACACCTCTTTCTCCACAGTTGAGAAAATTAGACAACAAGGGCGAGAATTTGGAGCGGATTGCGTCCCTGATTCAAGAGGTAAAATAGGTGATCAAGGATATTGTTGTCTTTTACAACAAGCTTGAGCCGAGAGAAGGAGATATTCACTAAAATGTATGGTATCTTGAGAGAGAAGAATGTGAAGCAACTCAATCTGGTTTCATACCATAAATTCTTGAGCCAACTCAAGAAAAATATGAATTAGGTCAAGAAGTTTCTTGGAAATTTAAACAAAACAACTAAATATTTCGAGGTCCTAAACCTCATCAACATGATAAAGATTTCCATGAAATCATCAAACGGTTTCTTGACTATAGGCACAAGTTAGCTGGAGAAGAAGAAGAGACTGATCCAGATTGGGAAAAAGGTGGCGCCAACCCTAGGCCCCGAGTTTGGCTAACATTTTCATATAGTCTCCAAGCCATATTCCACCATTAGAGTTGGAAGTTTGAACAAGTTAAAGTTGCACAACCATTTGGCTATTTTTGTGGGAGACTATTTCTCAAGTATTAATGCATCCTATTTTTAGTATGTAACAATTAAGAAAGATGGCTATAATTGCTCAACCTTCTTAATCTATAAATATAAAGATGCATTATGTAGTAAAGGAATTTTGGATCATTTGTCTAAGGAGGATATACCATTTTTGAGTACTCATATATAAGATTTAACCTCAATACTATATACAAATATAATATTTTTCCTTCATCTACTTTAACGTGATGTGTATTCCATTATTTCATTTTATACTTGTGAATGTTTCTTTCCTAGTGTATGGTGATTGTAATGCTCATCGTTTCACCCTATGGACGAGGATGGGAGATCGTTTCTTCAGGAGAGGTACCGAATCTTCTCACCATGTGAATAGCTTCTATTTAGCTTAGTACACGGTCACCACGATGTATGCACAACTTTGGCCTTAGTGTGTCATCGGGAAGTATCTACTCATGGATAAACCCTAGTTTGGCTACCTTGTCGATTGCCACCGAGACGAACTTTGTGCCATTTAAATAACCTCAAATTCTGCGTTATGGTTATGCTTGGATGGACCATTACCCCATGGCGGTGTATGATTCATTGACGATGTCGTAACGCTTCGGTATTACTTGAAGTGTGTGGGGGTCGATAAATTTTAATGTGGAGTGGGCACCACCTATCTTGTCGAGAGTGGGTTGAGGAGCTCTAACTAACCCCCGGTGCACATTTATTCCCTTGGAAGCTGCAAAGCCTCTTGTTGAAGCCACCCAACCCACAACCCCATGCCTCATCCAAGGTGTTCTCTTTGTAATGTCCCCATTTGTAAAGACCCTTAGCCTATACGTCCCCGTGGGCTTCTGGATGTGTAAGGGGAAACATTTTTAATAAATAATTAAATATTTTACCTAGAGCAATAATTATTTAATTATTTAATTATGAAGATTATTTAATTTAATTCCCAAAAAAGTATAAAAATTAAATGGGGAATTAATTAAATAAATTTTAGGTGGCTTTTATTGTTAAAATCATGCTTTTGAAAAGGGGATGCCACACCTAGGAGAACAAACTACTTTTATTTAATATTTTCCTTCTCCTAGGGTTTTCAAATTTTGTGCCTCCTTACTTATAAAAGGAGTGCTAGGGTCATTATTATTATTATGTTATGATGAACTTATTTTGATACTCCATGCTTGGAGTTGGGATGCATGCCCATTAATGTTCTCTCTCTCTCTCTCTCTCTCTTGTGTGGGAGGCGGTATTGAGTTGGTTTTGAGATTTAATTGAAGTAAGTATCTTTGGCAAGCATTTGATTAGATTGGCAAGTGAAAATCTGCCTTTTACTACTGTAGCAATGTCACTGTAGCAGCTGGGTTTTTGTGATCAAATCAAAGTGTTATTGATATGTGTGAGCTATTTTGTATGTGATAACTAAGGTAGAATCGACCAGCTGGAGTTAGGTTATTCCTTGAAGTGAAGTAACTGAGATCTATGCATATTTTGTGTATTTGATGTATGAAATTCATTCCAGTTGCAGCGATTTGCATTATGGTGATTTAGGGACTGATTTAAATACAATTTTCTATGTGATTCGATTGGCTGGTTGTATGATTGTGATCTCTTGTTTAAATGCATTGTGAAGTGGTACGACTTGGATTTATGGCTTCTATATAACAGCGACTTCTCTTATTAGTATGTGGACTGATTTAGATGTATTTTGTTGAACTGGTTTTTGGGTATTGTTTCTTCCACTGCAGCGACTGGTTTTGGCAGGTTTGGGTATTAACTCCATGTGTTTAGTGAACTGAACTTCGTCTAAATTGATTGCTGATCCATCCTTTATACCAGCGACTTATTTGGAGTGAATATTTGATATTTTAATGTATATTTGGAGGTCTATATGCCCAGCGAACTAGTTAATCTTCATTTGTTAGCTACAGCGATTTCAGTTAGAGTGAAATGGTGATCTAGATGACTGTTGTTGCTGATTTGTGGTGACTTGTATGAAGCCTGGTTTAAATGGTATTTTCGAGCTCTATAACAGCGAACTGTGGTAGTAAAAGCAATCTATGTAGAAGGTGCGGATCCATATATTTAATGCATATTTTTAAGTGTTTATAAACAGTGACTTCATCCTTCATTGTGGTGCTTGGGAACAACGATTTTTGCATGTTTTAATGGTGCTTGGAAGGTCCTGTGGCAGCGATCTGGTTTGGGTGAAGTATTAATGACCACAAAATCTATATTCCATTTCCTCTCTAAGTCTGCCATACTTATCTGCCCTGGCGATTCCCTCTGGGACTTATAAATGGTATGTTGTTACATGATTCTAATGCACCAATATCAGCAAGCTATATCAAAGGTGTGACTTAAGTGCAGTCTATGTTGGGTTGGTTAGGAATAGATTGTTGCCTTTTGAATCAACTGAGTTTGTTCACTATTTGCATGAGTTCATTGAGTGATTTATTGAAAGATAAGGTACTATTGGCTGGGTTTTATCATTTCTAATCACTGGTGGTGTTGTTTTCTATCTTAGTGTTACATTTTTCCATTGATCTCGGAAGTGGGATACTACATTTTCTCTAATTTTCCTACAAAACAACCTCTCCTCCTTTCGTTTTCTCCTCCTCTATGACTTGGGTGATGGCTACCTCTGGTCCTCCCATGTTTTCAGCTTCCACCGATTTCCTCCACACAGGTTGGGCACGCATTGGATGGGTGTGGGATTTTGGGAGAGTGTCTAGAGCATTGGAAGAGGCAAGGGCGGTGTTGAATCAGAAGGTGCATAGGCATGAGCATTTTTTCCTTCCCTAACTTTTTCATTTGGATTAATTGCATGATCTACTCCCTCTCTCCTTGCAACTTGTTCAATTTATTACTTGTATAATGAAATGTTTGCATTAGATTTTGATTGAGTTGATTGAATTGGGTTTTCAGTGCTTTAATTTTTGGTTAATGTTGATGTTCACTTTTGTGAGCTTGGGTATGATTGTGTTTCCCAGATAGCTACAACAATGATTGTGACTTTGGTATTATGCAACTTTGCATGAAAGTATACATGTATTATTCGGCTTTTTTATGTGATATTAGGCATGATACCAGTAATTTAAGGTTCTATAGCTATGAATATGGGAAACCTTTGTTAAGATGATGGTTGGATCATTTGATAAGAGATTATGTGTGGGGTCGACTTGTGTGACTAGCCCTGTAGTTATCCTTATTTGGGTTTTTTACGCTTTCATATAATTTGAAGAACCATCTTTTTAATCGAGTGTCTATGATTTTATTTGGGCTCCTGTGGTGCTTCTAGATTTCATACCCACCTTATACGTGGGTATTTATGATTTCCCTCTTGCATATTTTCTGGTTCGTAGTGATGAATCGAACTTTTTGCTAAATACATGAATTTTGACTCATTAGTACCATGTGATGGTATGATTATTGATCCTTGTACAAGAATAAGTTTGTTCCTACATTTATGTTCTGTATGAATATCGACTCTGTTGGTTTTAGTAGTCTCCATTGGTTTTCTTAATTGCAGAAAACCAATGCATACTACTAAAATAACCTTGGTATTTGAATTGGTTATAGAAAGTGGATCTTATCTTAAATAACCTTGGTTTTTAGGAATATCAGTTGATAATGTAAAATTCTACCTTTGCTTTTGTGAAACCTCACCTTCAAAATGTATCACTCTCTCGTGCTATTGACATAACGAGAAATCCTCCCAATGAATTATACAAGATGTGATGAGTCTTCTCCTAGTCTGTGAAGGTTAAGGATTTAAGTTGTTTTGGGTTACATATTTGGTATCTCAAGCTTTGATACAAGATATACAAGTGGAGTGAAATTATATATTACGGATACATATTTAAATATACAAGCTAAGCTAGAGAATTAAGGGATTTGAACTTCAAAGTACGATACATATATAAATGTATACATTAAGGTGAAGCATTAAGGGAGCTGAACTTTAAAGTATGGTATATATATAAATAATGGGTATAATACTCGGAACAACACCTGCATTCTTTAAGGTGTATGCATGTGCAATGCATTCCTTATTACAGGATCTTTGGATAGGTCTTTGAGTGGTTATAATACCCCCCTAGGCTCCATGTTTTTGTGGGTTTGTGTGGCACTCTTGGATTCGAGTAGGGATGTTCGAATAATTTAATTAGTTATCTTCCTTCTGCATTATCAGGAGAATTTACTATTCCATATTGGGTGGTTTCCGTATGATTCCTTTATTCAGTTTTGTGATTGTGAAGTTGTTATCGTTATCATTACTTAGAAAAATAAAAAGGTGTATTATGTGGGAAATATGTGATAATTGGAATGTATGGTGTAAGAGTAACTTTGGATAGAAAATACACATTTTAGCCTTCATATATCATGTAGTTGTGCCTTTTGTTAACCAGGTATCTATTCTAGTATACATTCATATTAATTGCATTTTGCTTATGTCATGGAATGGAAATCATGCACTAGTCGTTCAATTAATTCTAATGAGATATCTAGGAAAGGGAATGCGTGCTCATGCTAGTTCTTCTGAACTGACAAAATCTAATGTGTTTTGTAGGTTGAATATCTGAGCTCGAGCACAAAAGAAGTGGTTGTTTGTATTTGCATAGATGATAATCATTAAGGTGTTTGTACACTATTTTTTTATGGTTCACAATAAATATATATACATAATTGTGTTGTTAGGATCGACCATGGAAATTTCCTATGTTGTTTTAGGGGCTCGAAATTGAAGGCAAAGAAAAAAGTAGAAATGTTATTGTTTCAATACTTGTAAGAACTTGTGAAAAGGGCTTAACACCTCGTTAATTTACATAGCTGGAAGATTATAAAAGGATGTACTATGTTTTAGCCAGTCCTTACTTATAACATACATTTTATAGTAAACAGTAATTAATTGGAGTTTGTATCATGTCACATCAAACTATAGTCTCTTTATTTCTAAGCTTGTCTTACTTGACACAAAATCCAATGTCATAAATATCTTCCTAATGGAAATCTAATCGAATCTCATGAACGTGAGACTATTAGTTTACTTTTCTTCATGTTAGAGCTCCCTAATTGTTCAAGGCTTAACGGAAAATATTAGTGTTACCTTCTCCTCAACTTGTGGTAAAGGAACAAAATCTAACCTTAGCTCTTCACCACCAGGTCCCAAACAGGTAGATAGATCTTGTATACTTGTTAGGAGATTTGAGACATGTGAAAAAGTCTAGGGATGATTCCCTATGTAATTCCTTTAAAAAAATAAAATTCGAATGTGTGTATGAGGTTTGCCATTTGGGGTTTTGTACTTTGATACTATATCTTTGAAAAATAAATAAATAAATTGTTTAATACACATCATCAATGTCACGTCCCTAAAGGGAGGGTTGTAATTCAATCATATAATTCTAATGAGGGCTCAAATTGAAAACAAGTAATCACTAGTACACAAATGAGAAAAGTAGAAATGTAATATAATCCAATTAATGTGTTAAGTCCGTTTTGTGGTGTGGAGTTAAACATGGAGGTGGAATTTCAATGTGATCCTAAGTTCCCTAAATGATGAATTAAACCCCTTTTTACCAAACATCATGTTATGGGGTAGTGGGTATACGTGGTGAAAATAGGGAATCATGTGCTTGAGGTTTTGGGCGTAAACTCTCTTTAACCCCTTTAATCATGGTTGTAGCTTGTTAAGAGAGTTTGAATGCGTCGTTAAATTTGTAAAGTTTGTTGTAGGGGTGTCCAATAACTTTGTTGAGTCCTCAACAAGGTGTGAGGTTATCTAATCCAATGTCTTCTCATTTTCAGCATCATTTTGTAATTTTCCCTTAAACCCAAATTCTTAGTGGAGTGTGGAAATATTCTCCTTAGGGCCATGTTGTTTTAAACCCTAAGTAAAGTAGAAAGAAACTCATTAAGTTGTTATAACTGAAAACATTGATTGGCATCCTTAGTAAATGAATGCAAACATGGGAGGTCGAGTAACTTAGTTACCCCTAAACTTGGAGAGGCCGAGTCATTATAATCTTACCTACAACCTAACTACATTGTTTAATATGCAAAACAAAAAAAAGCAAATTAGAAGAAATCTCTACAAGTTAAGTGGTACTCAGAATTAAAGTTTTGCAACCTAGTTTATAATAGAACAATGAACCACAATGGTAAGGGTTTTGTAGCTTGTTTATGGCTGAGATTGAATTATAACAGTAATATTTTCGATACCCTAAAAAAATGATGTCTTCCGAATGGGCCCATACATATGTTTACTCTGTAGTCAAGCCTTTTGGTTGAGTCAATCATTGGGAATGTTGTCCTGATGTGCATCATGTGCTTTCCATTTTATGATCATTTGATGATGTCATGTAAGCATCTCTTGTGTTATGTGTTGCTGTCTTTAGCGACCCCATGTTTGACATGTGTGTTATGTTGTGGGAAGTCAAAAATATATATTTCCAGTATTTTCACTGTTGTTTTTGTGTGTCATTTTGTGGACGTTACAGGTGATCTATTTTACCTTCACATTAAACTATTTTTTCTGTAGCAAAATTGTAAGTTGTGATTAGTGAGACTTATTTGTTACAACTATGAAATAAGGAAAACCCATTATGTTATTATTAAGTTTTATCTTCATAAAGGTTCTTTATTAGAGAAAAGGAATAAAAAGTTGTGCATATCATTATTATTCTGTTAAAGTGTTATGTGCTTGTGAAATCTGATCTTCTTGCTCCTTAAACTATTAGTGCATCACCATTTTCAAATATTTATAATTAGCTCCTTCATTTTTCTCTCGAAGAATTGGATAGTATAGTTTATTTTCTAGTACTTAATATTTTTCAGTCTTATCTTACATTAGATGCACATAGTATAGAAGGAAGTTGGCCTTCTCCAGAGGTTCATCCCAAGGATCCAAGGTACCACACATTGGGGATGTTCCCATGTTGCATTGGATCATCTAATGATTTTGTGGGTATAAGGTCCAAATGATAATAGTTTTTGGCATGCCTAGTGCTTACGCTAAGAGTTGGTAATTATTTTAGCATTTGCATTAGTCAAAGGTACCTGTAAACTCCATATCTTTAAGTTTTTGGATCTAGTGCATTCACTTATGCGAAATATTCGACAAGAGATTCTTCAAAGAAAGGAAACCAATAGAATACTAAACTTTCTTTGTCTCCTCCAAGGAGAAGAAAAGGAGAAGCTTCATCATCTTCTTGTAGAGCACAATCAACACCTCCATTTGGAAGATTCCCTCTACCAAGGAGAGATCAACCACTCATTGTAATGATGGTAAGGAACCATGTTTTTCCCACCTTCAAAGATGACAACCCATTGGTGATTACTCGGTGTGGTGTTATATTTGTAGCAACTCTGAAAATTTTACTATTCTTCACTAACAAAACCAACGTTAATCCTATAGATCACATTCAAGATGTCGCCAACATCTACTCACCCAATATATCATAGAAGATAACGTGGTGGTTAGGATTCTCACTACTTAACAGAAAAGTAAATTCGCTTCCTTGGTTCTGTGATTTGGAACCCAACACTATGCACAACTGGGACAAGTTATGAGAGAAACTTTATAAATAATTCGAAGATAAGAGCGATCATCTATCACTTATGGAGAAATTGGATACTATTAAATGATCTTCCCAGGAGTTCATGGGATATTTAAATTTCTAGTTCTAAAAGATGTGGTATAGGATTCCACCATTGATCAAGCCTTCCCCAAATAATGCATTCTTATATTATTTGTGTGTGTTGAACAATGATGTTATGGTTTTGATCCTATCAATGGGTGGCATAAATCTTCCAGACTCTTATTATATTGTTATATGAGTTGAGAATTTTTTGATCAAGGATGGGAAGATAGCTCCAAGGCCACCAATGCCTTTGTTTCCGAGTTTTACACTAACTAGTGAACCATTTCTCCTCTTCCTTCAGTTTCCAACCAATCATCTCAACCAGTACCTCCTCCCTCAAATGATCTCTATGAGGTTAAATCCTTGCTTCAAAGTTTTGGAAATGATTTGGTTTCCCTCAAAAGACAATAGTCTCAATATAACCATCCCTACCAACCTCCAAATCAACAATATCAACCCAACATGAAACCTTTCGAGAATAATGCTCATATTCAAAATAAAATTTATAATGTCAAGCCTTTGAATACCAAAAACCCCTTTCTACTAGATATTCTAGAGCCATTGTTCCAGTATAAAATAACATTGTTCAAGACTACAAATGGTGTTACCCATACTTCCAGCCACATAATAAAATAATGTGTCCCAACAGAGTGCTTAGTCAAGTACTTATGGTTAAGAGACTATCCACACCCACAGATCAACAAGTAGAAGCTTCTCCACAAGAAGATGCAAATCAACAAAAAATACAAGGGGAGGAAACCTTGTTGAATTGGAAAGAATAGGATTTTTGTGGATTTAATTTGGAATCTAAAGTAGAAGCTTATAATATTCTATCAAAGAAGAGGGAAATAGAATGGAAACTACCAAGGGTTGATCGGGCATCCACTTCTTAACCTCTTTTGTAGGTAGTTGTAAGTAAAGATTTAGAAGGTAAATCATTAGGGGCACAAGTTAGTCAAGTTGTGAGGAAGGATAATCAACCTAGCGCTATGATGCCAAATACCAAACTTCTAAAGGAATATATAGAAGTACTAAAAATCCATATAAGGTAGGGAATATCCATTTCGACATCATTGAATAGATGAGTAAGACAAAACTTAATGTCACTATGTGGGAGGAATTTTTATTCCTTCACATATAAATTTGTTGTAAGAAGCTTTGAAAAGTTTCAGGTTCATGAGGCGAAGAAAAATGTGAGTATCATCTACTTCTACCACTTTATGCCCACATGAAGGGAGGAATTATGCTAAATTAGGTAAACCACAACCTTTTTACATCTCTCTAATCATGAATAAGCATCCAAAGTGCATAAATGCATGTTTGACTCTAGTGCTAGTAGCTCCATAATGCCTAAACAGATCATTAATGTGGTGGGTATTCAATATACACCAATAACCAGGGGAGTTGTTAAATTAGATGGAACTGCTATCTAAACTATTGGTATAATTAAATATTTAAATTATACCATACATGTATGCCCAAGTTTATCAATCACGCAGACATACCAGTTATTGATCTTCCTCCCTTCTTCGCCATATGCCTCTTGAGGGATTTCACTTTGCCAAGATGGGTAGATATTTGTCTCATCGATTGGTCACATATGCTCCTCAGAACCATATATGGGACTAATGTGACTATAAGAGAAGAGGAAATCTATAAGGATCATGTCGAGCCCTATACTCCTAGAACTATCAACATGAATTACACGATACATGATCATGAAGAAGATATTGAGGATCATG